>MU226525.1:310345-321751 GCA_018584345.1 Thuja plicata | reverse complement strand
TTTAATATTAAATATTAAATTTCATATGATTAATAATAATATAACATATATATTATATTATTATTAATCAACATATATTATATGTATTCTAATGATCATACGACTGAAGATACAAACATTAACAGTCCATTCTCTTTACAATTAAAACATACAAGTGGTAGTTTACCTTTGTATCTACCTTTTCCTCTCTACAATCTTCTAGCCATTAGTGCTTCAATATCATCAAGATCTTGCTCTTCACTATCACTTTCACTATCATTTCTCCTAGTTTTTTTTATGACTTGACTTACTTATTTTCAAAGAAGATTTAAATGCAGTCTCAATAGATGGTAAGACACTATTATCAAAGTTATTCATCTCAAATGAAATAAGTCTACCAATCAGACTATCTAGATTCACATTATTATTTTCTACTACTCTCATTTCTTGTATAGAAGATACTCTAATAGCTTTAATAGACAATAAGGTTCTGAGAATTTTACTTACCATAGTTTCTTCTTCAAGTACACCTCCAACTCCTCGAATAGCATTGACTAATTCTTTGATTCTACAATTGTACTGAGTGATGTTTTCTCCTTCATTCATTCTTAGGTCATCAAACCTTCATCTTAGGCTTTCTTCCTTAGCTCTTGGCACATTTGCATCTCCTACATGTACTAGCTTCAATTTGTCCCACATTTGCTTTGCAGTGGTGCATGTTTTTACATCTTCAAATTCAACATCGGAGAGTGAGGAAGAAAGCTCTATCATTATAGAATTGTGCTCATGCTTTTCTCTCAATTGATCAAGTGTGTGAGGTCTTGTAGGCAACACATTCAGCATCCAAGTATTGAGTAACATCATTTCCAATACATGATATGTGGAGTCTTATCCTGCTTTTCCATGATGCAAAGTTGTCTTTTTTCAACTTAGGCACATCTCGTTTGCTCATATTGTGATCTTTTGCTTGAGTCTTTAATCTCCCTTTCTAAGCACACAATCTCTTATTCCAATTGTTAGAATAATTGAGAGGGGGGCGAATCAGTGGCCTTAAAAATTAATCCAATAAACCTCTAGTTATCTTCATTCCTACAAGATGTATGCCTTTAAATAATCTTATCAAATAAATACTACTCAGAGTTTACTGTTTATTCGTATACTTAAGCTTTACCGAATAGCAGTCTAGTATTTACCGAAATACAATAAATAACTTAGTGTTTACTGATCATTCTGTTTTAGTGATGTGTAAAGAAAAACATTAAAGCAATAAACCACATACACATTTGACACATGGGTTTTTAACGTGGAAACCCTGTTAAGGGAAAAACCACTCGGGACCGGTAACCCAAAATTTTCACTCTTCTGAAGTGAGCTCGGTGAAGAGCCAACCCTGTTAAAGGTTACAAATACACTGTTAAGTGTGACCTTGTTAGATGATTTAAATATAATAGTTTGTCACTTGATATCTGGCATTCACTATGCTATCTTCATGAGAAACTTGTTGATACTCCTTGGGATGTATCTCAATATATAAAGGATAGTTAAATCCTGCTCTGTTAAGAGACTTTCTGATCCAATGGTTAAACTAAAATAGTAAATGATCTAATCATAAATACAACTTAGACTTTGCAGATGTTCAGATCTATTGTAAGCTCATAATACCTTTCTGGTCAATGTTTCTCTTTTGTAACTTTTCTCAACCTAATTCATAATGAATTATCTTTTCTCTTTATAGACATGATTTTGACTATTTCTAAGTCCTTTCCTTTCTTGTTCTTAACGTGTTCTGGAAATCTCGCCATTCTTTCTTTAAAACATGCTTTAGTTTTATACTGCAGATTTCTCCTTGACATTTGGAATAAAACTAGCTTTAAAACTCTAGCTTATCTCTTGCTTTTAACTGGTCGATGAAAATAATGTAATCAATCAGTTAACTCCATGTTTAGCTCCTTCCAGCTAAGTCTTTTGTCATTTTTGAACTTCATATTTGATCGGTGTTTAACTCCTTGTTTGCTCGTGATGACATGTAACTGATTGAATGTTTGATAATGTTAAGTTGAAGATGATGCAAGACATTAAAATAGTTAATGGTTTGTATTGTCATTGATGTTAACTTGATTTCATCTGTACTGTCATGTACATAATGCCAAAGACTTCAAAGAATCAATGCAACAAAGGTTATGCTTTCAGCAATGCATAAAAGTCAAGTATTCACTAAGTGACAGACAACGCCGACGGAGTGCACACCATCGATAAAGGCAAAGAACAAATGTCACAGTGATACTCGACGAGCAGAAGACAGTGTTGCCCGACAAAGTGAAATCACATGATGCCTGATGAGCTAAAAATAGAGTTTCCCGACGAGCGAAATCCAATGATGCCGGACGGACAGAGATCCAAAAGTTGATTGGAGTCACACCGATAGAACTGACAGTTATCACCGATGACTAACTGCAGAGTTGATCAACAGAATAGAGAGTTTAGAAAATGATAAAATATCTAGCTGGTAGAGCTAAAGGATAGACTTAACTGGTTTTTTTATTTGACCAGAGTTAAGTAATTGATTTAAAGAAGATTTATATAGTTGGAAAGAAGATAACTACGAGATAAATCAAGAGTTAAAGCTTTAAATCAAATTGGCAGGATTATTGTTCACGCCAAGAATCAAGAAATGGTGAATATCATGTCTATATAAGAGACAACCATAATTCATTTCTGAATGCAATGAACGGGAAGGGGAGTGAATAGAAAGAGGATGCTGAAGAGAAACCAATGAAGAAGAACTTCATATAGTCCTTATCAATCAAGCTAAAGGAGAGCTAAAGAATTCTGCAGACACCGACGAACAATGAAGCACAACATCACAAAGCAGAAAGTGTGGAGCACAAAGAATTGAATTCATATATTGATCAGAGAGGTATTGTAATTAAATAGATCTAAAAATTTGCAATTCTAGTTGCATTAGAAACAGGTCATTGTGTTTTAGTGTAACCATTGAAGAATTAAGTCTCTTAATAGAGTAGGACTTAACAGTCTTCTATAATTGAGGTATATCCTAATAGATTGCCAAAAATATTGTCATGAAGATAGTATTGAGTGCTCGATATCGACACACAGTCTAAGGAGGCTGATGCAGTTAGGTAGCACCAGATATGTCAGATACCTATTGTGCCCAGAGAGGTTGATCAATATTGGTAGCATATACATGCCAGATATCAAGTGACATTCTATTATTAAAATCCTCTAACAATGTCACACCTAACAGTGTGTTTGTAACCTTTAACAGGGTTGGCTCCTAACAGGTCTCACTTCAGAAGAGTGAAAATTTGGGGTACCGGTCCTAGTGGTTTTTCCCTTAACAGGGTTTCCACATTAAATTCATGTGTTACGTGTGTATGGTTTATCACTTAATTGTTTTACATTTCACATATGCATTTATGGATTTATCGGTATACTCTGCATATTTACTGAGTGTTGGTAAATAAGTTTTACTGCTTATCGGTGATCAAGGAGAATAAGGACAGACAAGGAAAACTGACAGACAGTTAATTTATTATAAGTATTTCATGGCATGCATCCTGTAAGGGACATAATAATCTGAGGTTCATTGATTAGTGGTTAGGTTTAAGGATAAATTTTGAAGCCACTGATTCACCCCCCCCCCTCTTAGTTATTACTAACAACTCGGTCTTAACTTCAGTTGTCCTCGGGCATCTCTGTCCGTTGGGGTTGTCTGTCCATCGGGCAACACTTTGACTTTCAGTTCTGCTCGGGTATCTCTTTGGTTCCGTCGGTAATGCTTTCTTGGGTATCACTTTGACTCTTCTCTCGGGGTTCTCTTTCTTGGGTATCTTTCTTGGGTATCACTGTGACTCTTCTCTCGGGATTCTCTATCCATCGGTGTGCACTGTCCGTCAGTGTTTGTTGTCACTTGGTGTATACTAAACTTTTATGCATTACTGATAACATAACCATTATTCCTTTGGTTCTTTGAAGTCTTTGACAATATGAATATGCCCAATCATATTATATCAAGTTGAAATCAATGAAAATACAATACATTAACTGATTTAATGTCTTGCATTAACTTTCTACATCTCGGTGATCATCAACTTAAAATTTTCAAGCATTCAATCAGTTATAGTTCATCAATTTTCAACTATTGTTTGATTTACATTGTCTCCTGAGGTTTTCATGTTATCAACACCCAACAACTCCAAAACAAGAGTCATTTTTTTTCCTGAATAACCTAGCTAATAATTTTGCTTAAACAACCATTCTTTTATTTTTAAAATATTCATCCCAATTTCTTTTGCAATACATTTTTATTGTAGTTTCAGATACCATTTGTTCAGATGAAATTTGACTGAAAAGTGAATCCTCATTCATCTCCATGAAATTACATATGCGAAAAGATATATTTCCACCTTCATAACTACCAATTTGTTCCCCTACTTGAATTGCATCTTCTTGAATATCAGTAGGTTCTTCCCGAAATTCAACATGTTCATCTTGATTGCATTTTGTATGGCCTTTCATTTTGTCAGCCCTTATTCAATCATATTTTCTTGTTCTATTGCTTTTATTCCCCATTGCACAAATTATTCAAATCGAGAGCTTCAATTCACCTACATAAACAAAACCATATACCCTTGATAAAAAAAATAAAAAAATATTGATAAGTTCATAATTCAATATTGAACAATGTTTTTTAAATTGATCTAATATGGCAAAGCGGAGGACGAACCCAGGGTTTCATGATCATGGAGGGCGGCAAAGGTTTCATCTTGACAGGGGGGCTCGAAGAGGGGTGCGACTACCATGGAAGCCTCCTCAACATCACTAGGGAACCCACAATGGGCATTTGGAAGGAAATCGTGATGGAGGAACAAGGACCAGGACGGAACCCTTTGCATGGAAAAGAAAAGACTAGACAAAATAAAAAAGCAGAGTGATTAGTACTCGCTAGAAGTGGGAAAGATGGAATGAGGAATGACAAACGAATGATGGATCACTCACAAAGGATACCCCAAAAACTGTGGATAATAAGGCGATTAATATCCATATAGATTCGGAATAATGGAAGGTGTCGGTATCACTTCTAAGGGATAGGGCCGTTTTCATGAAATGGGGTGGAGGATGGCCAGCTTTGGCTAAAATGAGGAAGTGGGTAGAAGACACTTGGGGGCCAAAAACCATGATCAAAACCTTGACGAATGGCTTCTTCCTAATAATCATGGAATCCAAATAGGAAAAAACAAGGGTAATGTTCAATGGGCCATTCCTAATGGATGGGGTTGATTTTTTTTATAAAAGACTGGATGCCAAATTTCAACCCTAAACAAGCTAAATTTGAAGAAGTCCCTATCTGGATTAGGTTGTACAACCTCCCTTACGAATACTGGAATTAGGATATTTTTAAAATGATAGGGGATAAACTAGGGCAGTTTATCAAAGCAGATGAAGCTATAGAACAAAAGGACTTCAGCCAATATGCCAGAATCTGCATAATGTGGAAACCTCACCCCTTGCTCCCACATGCAATAGAAATAAAAATGGCTAAAGGCTACTGGTGGTAGGAGATAGAAGTTGAAGTATATATTAGCAGATGCACAAAATGTAAAACATGGGGGCATTCACTAGAGGAATGTGTGGTGAGTAACAAGGGCAAAGAGAAAGTGGGGGAAGAAGACTATGGAGAACGGAGGGACCCAGGTCCATCAAATATAGGGAACATGAAGATTCCCTCAAAGGTGGAGGGTAATATAAAGAAGAGTATGGACTCAGAGCTAGCAGAGGACAAGTCACCCTCCCAAGGTAAAAGAGGTTACTGTGGAGAGGAAATACAAGAAACTCTAAGGCTAATGAAGGATCCCAATAACACAGATAGTGAGGTTCCTATAAGAGAAATAATAGTCTCGACTACGGAAGAGGATCTAAATGCAGCACTCAAAGATGGAGTAAAGGACCAGAGTGAGCTGATCAAGGACAGACAGGAGGGGAAGTTGGTAGCGGACATATTTAGGCAGCCAATGTTTTCCAATCAACAGTTAAGACAGGAGAATAAAAGGGAGGAAGCTATCCCCCTCATCCCCTTTTTCAATGATGATACCCTTTCTGGGAGGGATTCTAGAGGTAGAAGAGTTAATGGATGAAGGGACACCAATGGCCGGAGATGGGATTGGAATCCTAGAACCATGAACTATTTCACAAACAAAAACAAGCAAGGAGAAATACAAGCAGGAAGGCTCAAATAAAAAAAGAGGAAGGAAAACTAATCAGCAATTGTTGGTTGATGCAGGGAATATGTAGGGACAAACCCATTTGAGATCCGGGAGGGAAATAGTCTCTCCTGGGCAGCCATGAAGTTCCTTACATGGAATGTCAAGGGCTGCAATGCCGCTGACAAAAGGCGCTTGATTAAGAGAGCTCTTAATCAAGAAAAAGTGGAAGTTGTATGCATTTAGGAAACAAAGATGGAAGTTGAGGAAGTAGCAAAGGTTTTAAGTGTACGAAAGAGATGGTCAGGGTTCTTTGTGGAAGCAATTGGGGCATCTGGTGGATTGGGTATTCTGTTGAACCCAAGGTTACTCAAAGGTAAACCAATAATCAAAAAAAGGTATTGACAAGCCCTTCGTTTTACTTCATTGACAATTAAATTTGGAGGGGTATTGGTTAATGTATACGGACCTACCAATTCAGTTGAGAAGAAAGTTGTTTGGGGTGAGATATCAATCTTTCTTGCTACACTGGGGACTGAGGTAAGATTGATAGTAGGAGATTTCAATGCTACACTGAGCTTGGGGGAACAAAAAAGGGGGGCCCACTCCCTGGGCACTATGCAGGCATACTTTCATCAATTTGTATAGGGGAATATGCTATGGGAAGTACAGACCAAGGGGGGCCACTTCACATGGACAAACTAAAGGAAGGGATTCTCTCACATTGCAGAGAGATTAGACTGAATTTTTTTGGTTGGAGATTGGCAAACTGTACCCATTGTTTTTGAGGGAAGAATTCTAGGTTTGACTGGTTCGGACCACTTTCTGATTTCCCTGGTGGTCTAGCAAGATGGAATCCCTATCAGGTGCCCTTTTAAATTTGAAATGATGTGGTTTAGGGAGGATGGTTTTAAGGAGAGAGTAATTGACTAGTGGAATAATGTGCCAGTGGAGGATGGCAATGAGGCCTTTCAATTTTTTTCAAAACTGAGACATTTAAAGCAAAAGCTTAAGGAATGGAATAAAGCTCACTTTGGGAATATCTTTCAAGTTAGGGCTAGGTTGGAGGTAGACCTGGCTTCCTTGAACAATAAATTTTTGGAACATGGAATGGATGAGGTCAAATTTCAAACTGAACAAGATCTAATGGGAAAGTACTCTGAAGTCTTAAAAAGAGAAGAAGTATTTTTTAAGCAGATATCCAAGGATAGCTGGTTAAAAGCGGGTGATCAAAATACTAAATTCTTTCATAGCTTGATGAAAATTAGATGGAGTGTCAATCAAATCCTTTCAATCAAAAACAAAGATGGAGCCCTTATAGAGGATTTCAAAAGTGTTAATAAGGGTGCAGTGGAGTTTTTTTTGGAACTTTGGCAAGAGAAACCCTTTGATAGGAGGGAGGCCCAAGAAAAATTTTAAGGGTTATTCCAAGGGTAATTACAGATGAGGACAAAAGTGTGCTCATGAGTTAGATAAAAATGGGTGAACTCAAACTGTCTGTGTTTGGTTTAGGTGGGGACAAAGTGCCAGGACCAAACGGATTTCAAGCTTTCTTTTACCAAAGATTTTGGGACCTTCTGAAGGAAGAGCTACTGATGGTTGTGGAAGAATCAAGGAGGGAAGGCTTTATTCGAAAATATTTAAACAATACCTTAGTGGCACTCATCCCTAAGAAAGAACACCCTTCTAGGTATGAGGAGTTTAGACCCATTTCTCTTTGTAACACAGTCTATAAAATCATAACCAAGATTGCAGCAAATAGGCTTAAAGCTCACTTGGAGTGGATTATTTCCCCGGAGAAAAATGGGTTCACACCCCATAGGAGCATAGTTGATGGCATCTTTATTGAACATGAAGCAATCCATTCTGTAGGTAAGGGGAAAGATAGGAAAATGATGCTCAAATTGGATGTGCGTAAAGCTTATGATAGGGTAGATAGAGGATTTTTTATTAAGGTTTTGAGGAAATTTGGTTTTGGAGAAGGCTGGCTAAAGTGGATTAAAAGCATGATTTTAGATTTCAGAGCATCAATGCTGGTGAATGGGAGCCCACAGGGGTTTTTTGGTACAAAAAGAGGAATTAGGTAGGGTGATCCCATTTCACCATTTCTTTTCATCATTCTGGCTGAAGTTTTGGGAAGGTCGATCGTAAAGAAGAGAGACACGGGGTCATGGAAAGGTATCTTGATAGCCAATGGGATTGAAGCCACCACACATTCACAGTTCACAGATGACACTTGCCTTTTTGGTGAGGCATTAATGGCAGAGGCAAGAGTGATAAAGTAGGTTCTTGATGAATACAGTAAGGCATGAGGGAAATCAATTAATTGGGACAAATTTGAAATGTATTTTTTTTAACACAGAATTGGGGTCTCAAAGAGATATCGTAGGATCCTTTGGAGTTAGAATTGGGACACTTCCAAGTAGATTCCTTGGCACACCATTATTTGGTGGCATTCAAAAAGGACCTGTATGGAAGAAATTAGTAGAGGACTGCAATAAGAATATGAACAGCTAGAAAGGAAAGTGGCTAACGCTGGTGGGTAGGATAATAATACTCTATGCAGTAATATCTGCAATGCCGATATATTCCATGGCATGATTCAAAATCCAAAAAAAGGAGATTCAAAAAATCCAGAGGAGCATGAAAAAATTATTGTGGAATGGTTCACAGGATGGGAATAAAATTCCATTGATGGCATGTTCAAAAGTGTGCATGCCAAGAGGTGGTGGTGGAGCGGGCATCGAAGACTGGTTACTGCTAAACGTAGCCCTTGGGGTGAAATTGGTGTGGTAGGTCTTCAGTGCAAGAGATCAAAGGTGGGTGAAAATTTTTAGAACTAAATATTTAGACAGTTGGAGGGATGACCATATTTTGACTATGGCAGAACCTCCAAGAGGATCGACGATCTGGAATTACATGGTGAGCTGTAGGCATTTAATTTCAAATCACTTAACATGGAAAATTGGTGATGGAGCAAAGGTAGATTTTTGGAGGGACTTGTGGGATGGAGGACAAAGGCTGGATGAACTGGGAGCCTCTAATAATCTGATTTCAGCCACACAACAACAATGGGGCAATAAGGTGAGCAACTACATTATGAATGAGAATTGTGACAGGGGCCTCCCAAGAAGGTGGAAAGAGACCTCCATGTTAAATTTGAATGTAGAAGATCAAGTAAAACTAGATCAGATTCTCAATGAGAGGAATCTAGTCTCTTCAAACACCAGTGATCAGTTGATCTGGAGTGGATCAAAGAGTGGCAAGTATACAGTAAAGTTGGGATACCAAATACTAGAAGGTACTCACAATAAAGTTGTGTGGGAATAGAACTTATGTTGGGATAGTGTGTGCTTACCGAAGGCGGGAGCATTTACATGGCTGGCAGGAAATGGTAAATTTCTGACAGGGGAATGAATGAAAAAGATGGGCTTTCAAGGACCTTTTCGGTGCCCTCTATGTAGGGAAGCGGAAGAAAATATAGACCATTTGCTACTACATTGCACTTTTGCATAGAAGACATGGAGCATGATTAAATCAAAACTTAGATGGGCCAGCCCACTAATAGAGACATTGAAGGGTTGGCTGGAAGCATGGCCTACAAAGAGGAACAACTAGGTGTTTGAGTCAGTATGGCGAGTGACACTGAAAATTGCATTATGGGAGATTTGGAAAGAGAGGAATAAGAGGATATTCTAGGACAAAGAGGAGTGGCCGCATTTTGGATAGCGGGTAGAGAGTGCCATTGTAGAATTAGTTTCAATAGCTTCCTCACAAGTTAAAAGAATCCAACATTCACAAGGAATGACTCACATATTCAAAGAAACTTCCCAACTATCAAATACCGGCCTGCTAATGGGCCTTGTAAGGATAATCCAACTCTGAAAAGAAAAATGGTTGTTTGGAAAACACTAGAGGAAGGATGGGTGAAAATCAACTTTGATGGTGCTGCTTAGGGAAACCCTGGGATCTCTGGATGTGGATGTGTTGCAAGAAACTATCAAGGCAACATTCTGGCCTTTAAGGCCAAACATCTGAAAAATGACACAAACAATGTGGTTGAATATGTAGCTACCAGAGAGGCTTTGGCCTTAGGCATCGAATTGGGAATTCATAGGGTCCACCTGGAAAATGACTCAGAGATAATAATAAATGGAATATCAAAGGGAAAGATGGATGCTTGGCACCTTGATAAATATATCAAGTAGATAAGAAGTTTGTTACAAGACTTTGAGGATTTCAAAGTTACCCATGTATACCGAGAAGCAAACAAGGTGGCTGATATGTTGGCTAACATGGGAGAGAATGCAGCTTTGGGACCCCAATTTGAAATTTATGAAGAGATGAGGAGTCTTGAATTTGAATAAAGAAGATAAATACGCCCCACTTAGATCATCGTATGGGAAGTACAAGGAGAATCAATCGGCCTTAAACCTGATGGCGCTCACATCATATCAACGCATGTGAGTTATTACACTCTTTAATAGACACTACCCGCAGTAGGCCTTCTAGATTGTTCACAAGATTAATAAAAAATAGGGGAATGAGAGCAAGCCCTGCAAATTTGATTGCGGTGAAGATATGGAGGCCAATTTTGCGTTGGAGTCTGATAGCCAAACACAAGCCTACGAAGGAAAGGTAACGCCAAGAGGATTGAAGAATATCTTCATGTTTGATGATGGTGATTTTATGGAAGGTCTGCAGTAGATGTTTAGATTGGAATACCTAGAATATTATTGGAGACGCCACTCCAACCTGGATGTGGCCTCCCTTTTTGTTGCACTGGCATTATCGGTAGGAGAAACAAAGGAGGTTCGCGGCATGGTGGCGGAATGTGTTGACTCTCAATGGTTGCTAGGCTTCGAAGACATCATTGACAGGGTGGTGTTGGGTAAGGATTTGGAGATGGGACCCAAGCCGTGGAGGCTCATTGGAGGCGGGGACAATTCGGTGTAGCCATTAGTTATCTGGTCAGCTTCAAACCCATAAGGAGCGCACTTACCAAGGGCAGTGGTGCAAGAGCACCTCTCCAAACACCTAAGTCCAACTTGGAACCAAATGGAGGTAGTGGATCTAAATAATTCCTAAAATTAAATTGGGATATATTGAGGCCAATAATGGCAATATGTAATAAAAAAAATTTAATTTAAATATTATAAGTCCTGGAAGTCCTGGCAAAGGACTTAGGACCAAAACAATGTAAGGG
>MU226525.1:264055-303006 GCA_018584345.1 Thuja plicata | reverse complement strand
ATAATTAATAAAAGAATTAATTATTAATGCACCTAAGAGAAAGCTTAAGCACTAAAGAGTAATAACTTAATTAATTAAATCAACATGATTTAATTAATAAGCAAACTAATGATTACTCTAACAGAAAGAATAGGCGTTAAGGGCTGGTGAAGCAGGAGGATGCTGAGATAGTAATGTTTTTAATGTCTTTTTGAATGATTGATTATATGTAAATCTTCATCTCCTGTGTGGGCGTTAAGGCCTCTTTTTGCAAGGAAAATTATATAGGTATAGGTGGTCTGGGGTGGAAAAAATATACATGTAATGTGGTAGCCAACTGTGTATATTGGCTATATGATGTAATCCCTCTTTTGATATCAACAAAAAAATATGTTACCTATCAAAAAAATATGTTACCTATCAAAAAAATATTGAACAATGTTTTAATTAAAAACACAAAAAAATCCAAAAAACTAAAATAAGAAATAAACTTGCAAAAAAAAAACCTCCTTGACTCGTGGTTGCCCTTTAACACCAAAAATACGTCTTTAAAACTCTCTAAAAAATGATTTTATTAAAAAAATCATTTTTTAAGTCGCAATAAATCATTGTTTTTTTTTAAATTAGAAAAATCCCTTTAATAAATGAGATTTGAGGGGCGCGCTCATCTACGTGACCATGTTTGGTTAGCCTTAGTTTCAGCCGAAACAGGTCCGACAGAACATACCTATGTGGCATCCCATGTGGCGGCCAAATAAGCAAAAAATGGAGAATTGTAAAAGTTGTCACTTATGGAGCTAAATTCTCCATCAAAACTTAACTTTCTTTAAAATCTAAAACTACCCTGTTATAGAGCTCGGAGTCAAGATTATGGTCATATAATTTTTATAGTATTTTTATTACATAAAATATATTATAAATTGAAAATACTACAAGTAGGTATTTTAACATTTAAGAACATGCTTGTTCAAAAAAAAAAAAAAAAAAAATCATGTCGGAAAAATTTAAAACTTATATTTAACACTAGAGGCGAGGAGTCCTCTTCACGACTATATAATTTCTTTTTTGAATGGTGTAGATTTGCTAAGGAAAATTAGGCGGGAGACAAAAACTATTTATTTTGGGTAACTCTGACTTTGAATAGTTATAACACACAAAATATATACCGAAAACCAATATTTTTTTCTGCACTAGCTATACATGTCATCTAAAAAATATTCTGAAATAAGAGGAAAACAAGATTCTTTTGCATATATTGTTTTGGTGGGAACTAGACCCTAGATTTTCAACATTTTTCAGCAATTAAAAAATGGACTTCAAAAATTAAAAAACTATGTGAATTCTATTTCATTTTTTTTAAAAAAAAATATAGGCATAAACTTCATCCAATTTTACACATTTCATTATTTTACATCATTTCCAAATTCTAAACACAAATGCCGCTTTTATATTGTTAAAGTTTAACGGTTTGCATGTTGTTGACCTTTTCCTTTATAAAAGTGTGACATTGGTTTGTAATTTTGCCCTTAAGCAAAGGACAACAAGCACCGAGTCGTCGAGTCACCAAGTAGAGTTAGTCACCAAGCAAATGTTATATCACCGAGCAAGATCAGAGTACATTACTGAGTATACCAGAGTTGACATAACAATTTAAATTTGATACATTGAACTTGGACGCCGAGCGGGAAAGATATTACAATATTTAAGACAAAAGTTAGGTATAACATTGGGATTGCATAAACATGGTTGCACATGACCACAAGGCAACTCAACCAATGAAAGACAAGTATAATAAATGCGTTGGAAATGCAACCAACCTTACACCACCTCACATCCACTATTGAAGGAGAAGGATCTAAATTAGGTTAAATGCCTTAACATCATATAAAAGGAACAAAACATAAGAATAGATAAGGATATGGTGAAAATTGCAGAGAAAGATACATATACAATGATAGAGCTAAAGATAGAATGCAGAAGTTATAGGGTGTAGAACAGATAAGTTACTGAGTGCAAAATGATGTAATGCACTTGCAGAGCATAAAGAGTCTGAACAACATTATGGTTGATGCATACTTGTAGACATTTTTATAATAAGTGTTTGTAATAGTTAGGAGAGTAGAAATATCATTCAGTGGGTAGGCCCTAATTTGTAAATCCTCTAACTGGGTACATCTCTTAGATGAGAGATTGTAAAATCCTTTAACTAGGTAGACTGAATAAGTCTTTTGTACTCTTAACCGAGTATAATACTCCTAACAAGGTAAGCTATCAGAAGTATTCAACATTGTTGGTCTAACTGAGAAATCTTTATATGCAATAGTGAAGGATTGTTGATTTCATCCCCACCGCAGTTGTTTTCTCTAACAAAGGATTTCTGCGTGACCAAAAATCATGGAGTTATGTGTCATGGTTTGTTAATTTACTTTACATGATTTTTAATATTTTTATGAATGATATTTAGTTTGGTGAAGAGTAAAGAATAGTAGTTAAAAGTTTTATAAGTATTGATTCACCCCTCCCCTCTCAGTACTTACCTTTCCATAGATTAATCCAACAAAAACTACTAAGAATCAAAGCCCTTATAGTAAAATTGAATACTAAGATATTTGAGTTGAATCCAAGAGATACATCAAAGGCAGAAGTAAACATTTTAATTGCAACCTAAGGCTTCTTGTACAATACCAAAGTAATTCTACAAAAGCTTTATCATTTTACCTCTTAATGACATATATCTTCAATGCATTTCTTCCAAATGTAGCTAAAAATGAACCATCAAGAGCTTTAATTTTTTTAGAAACAATACCTTCATATTCAATTAAAACATTAGGTATGACCTATCAAGAAAAGGAAATTCTACTAGTTTTAGCTATCAATATCAGATAATAAACAATAACAAAGGTCGAAAGCAAAAACTCACAAACCATAACATAAAAAAAAAAACTTTGAGAACCAATCAAAGACATAGCTTAACAAACCTTTCAAAGGAAAGAATCTTAGAAATACTAATAGAAAATAAACCTTCAAGCAGTAATGAAAGCCAAAGATTAAAAAATGATGTAAATAACATCAATATTATGCATAATTAATTCAAACAAGCTTTCAATATGATGATATATGTGCCAAAATCTCTACCCAAAAGTTAGAGTTTTTAAAATTTCTTGCAATTACTGTCAACCTATAAATATTCCTTCCAAATGTAGCTGATTAATATTTTTTTGAGATATTACACAACCATTTTAGCTTTCCATGACATACAACCAAACATTATTCCTTCCAAATACAATTGACAACATTAGAATCAAAGCTTTAGAGAAATACCTCTCATAGACACTGAGTTCTCCATTTTTTTGAAACATGTGCCCACGAAACACTTTAACTGACACGGTTTGACCTAAAATAAAAAAAAATTGAATTTAAGTTCCCTAGTTACAAATGTATAAAAAGAAGACAATTGTAGATCTCAATATCAAATAATAAACACTAACACAGATTGCAAGAAAAAACACTTCACAAGCCCCGACAAAAATTAAACCTTCTAACACAAATTAAAGACATATCTAAACAAACCCTTCTATGGTAATCTCACAGATGACTGTTAGGAATAATCATCCACAAGCACAACTAAGAGGGGGGGTGAATAAATTGTGATATAGAATATTAAACTTTGAACTTTATAAACCAAAACTGCAATGGAAATGATAAAACAGTAAATGCCAATACAATAACACAATACTTGTTGTTGAGGAAACCCTGTTAAAGATAAAACCCTAGTGTGAATTAACACAAATAAATAATGTACTAAGAGTATAGTATCCCTCTTAAAAGATTTAGCCTGTTAGGAGCTTATTACAACATTACAGTACATAGTCCCTGTTAGGAGACATACCTTGTTAGGATTCAAGAAAAGTAGTAGGCTCACTGCCCAAAGAAGGTTAAAGAAACCCTCAAGGATTCACAATTCAAACAAGTGCATATAGGAAATAAACAATCCAGTGAAATGTCTGATAGCAACTATCTTTGCTTGGTCAGTTCTAATGAAGTATCTTTATCACAAACTCTTCTCTACATCCAGCAACAAAATAAGCCTCGTAACTTTCACTTCTCTTCCTTTTCAATCTCTTCCACATATTTCCAAGAGAAAAGATCTCATATATATACCCTTTTATAATAATTCATTAGGTCGGCCAATTAATCTTTCCTAATACACAAATAATTAATTAGATCGGCCAATTAGGCTTTCCCAATATACAATTATTGTTTAAGCCCTAACTAAGATACTCACGGTACCTATAATAAGAAAATATCAAATACAAGACATCAGTTATACTCCAAGATCCGCAATCGACGCTCATAATTCATAATACATGCTACATGTCTAAAGTCGGCCACCAAAATAGGTCTCCTCTAGAATACATGCTACAGTTGGCGTCACCAACATGCTCATGCAAATTGATCAATACCCAACGTTCCTCAATATGTCCTCTATCATCTAGTAAGCTCTCATCACCTGAAATATCTTTGTTTGTAAGATATATCCAAAACATAGAGAACTTCTCTATCAAGCATTACTGCCACAGTCCAGAAACCAGTCTTCACTAAATCATCTATAACAACCTCAATGTTCAACATAAAGCCAAGCGACCTTAGGAGTAAGGTCAACACACATCCTTATTCATATAACCAACTTCGATCATTCTGAAACATCCGTATAGTGTCTATACACTTCTGTCAGTCAATTAACTAGTCTGTCCTCTTCATAGAAACATATGTTGACATCAGTGACAAAACATGAATATCAACATCATGAATAGTATCCAAATCTGATATCATCCAACAATGATAACAAATAAAAAACCCTGCAACACTAATGGAATTCAGAGATAAATAAATGCTTGTAGAACCACCATACATTCATACAAAGAAGGAGATACATGAACCCTGGCTAATACATCCCAAGACTTCAATGCCCTCCTTGTAGTATGTGATACACAACCTTAAACTATTCCTTCTAAATGCAGTTGATTTTTTTTTTCAAAACATTAGCTAGGGCATCTCAAAAAAATAAAATAAAATTTGAAGTTGTCAATAATAGACAAGAAAACACTAAAGGTATTTTAGCTTTGCATGACATACAACCTAAAAATATTCCTTCGAAATACAATTGATTCAAAATTTTCAAAGCAATAGCTAGCACATCTCAAAAAAAAAAAATCAAGCTATCAATAAGAGAGAACAAAAACCAAGGTCGTTTTACCTTTTGATGACATTGTTAAACAAACCCTTGGAAATAAAACATCTCAGAAATGATAAATGACTCTAAATACTGTAAGAATCTACCAAAACCTAAACATGTAGCCCACGCAACCTTCCAACATGAATCATAGACGTAGGTAAAGAAATATTTCTTAGGAAAATATATCAGAAACGGTAACAAAAAATAAACCTTTCAACACTAATGGAAGCCAAAGATAAACAAATACTTGTAGATAACACTGAACATCCTGGCTAATGCGTTTAGAGACTTCCACAACCTCCTTGCAATATGTGTAAAAAAGCACACAACCAGAGAAGAAGGATAGACAACCTGCCATATAAATGCACAATTAATGCGAGAAGACTTTCAATACGATGGTTTTTGTGCCAAAGGCTTTAGGAAATAGTTAAAGTTTTTTAATTTTCTTGTAATTTCTGTTTTGAAAATTCATTTTTATCATAACTCTTTTATGCCACAATCAATACAATCTCAAATAAATAAGATTTTTTGAATTTCATAAATATGTTATATCAGCTTCTGGATTTGATTGTGTAGAATATTTTTATCATCAACGTTTCAGATCATACTACGTGATCCATCATCAAGATGCAAGAGATCAAAAGGAGCATAAAGATGGTAAATTTTAGACATATTAATCCATAAAAAGAAGAAGAGGGAGAAGGGAAGGGAGGAGAGAGAAGGGAGGCACAAAAATATTGAAATTGACAAGACCTCCACCTAACAACAATAAAATAAAATAGGCATCACTCCAAAAAATAATAATAAATGAATAACCCAATATAAAAAAAAAGATACACACACATACAAAAGAATACGATAGGAATATTCTTTTGTATATATAGGGTTATTCATTTTTTATTATTTTTTAGAGTGATGCCTATTTTATTTTGTTGGTGTTAGGTGGAGGTGTTGTTAATTTTGTTCTTTGTGTGCCTCCCTTCTCTCTCCTCCCTTCCATTCTCTCTCTTCTTCTTTTTGTGGATTTATTGGTCTGCAATCTACTATTTTTATACTCCTTTTGATCTCTTGCATCATGATGATGGATCACATACTGTGATCCAAAACGTTGATGACAAAAAGATTCTACACAATTGAATCCAGAAACTGATATAGCATTTGTACAAATTGTATAAATCTAATAGATCTATTTCTTAAATATGAAAAAAAGCTTAAACTATACAAAAAACTTAGCACATCAACAAATACTTTGATCATATTAATCAATGAATATATTTGTAACATATAAAAATGTAACATAAGAAATAGGATTTGGTTACATAAATGTAAGGTATAAAATTGTTGTTACATTTGAAATTAGAATGTTTATTGAAATGTAAGGGGTAGATATGTAATGTGTAAGAAATGTGTGGGGAATATAAGATGGTCCTTTTAACCTTAAATACACAAAGGAAGGATCCAAATTGATTAACCCCAAAGGAAGGATCAATGCATAAATGAATCAATCGATTGGAAAAGAGAGTAAAGAAGAAGACCTTAGATTTTGTTTTATAAGAAAGAATGTGTTATTGATTTGGGAATACTAAAAACTTTAATTGAAATGAATTGAAGAAAAGTAATAACCTCAAAATACCATAGATATGAAGAATGCTATTTTCTGGGGTCTGCACTCAGTTTCTGAAAAATCTGCAACCATATCTAGAATAGAAACACAAAGACAAACACAACGCAGAAATCTTTTTCCGATCTGGCTCAGTTCCAATTTTGACCCTCATGTCAATGTCACCATTGCCCCAGAATTTATGATTATGACCTAGGGAAGAATTGACCTCTAATTCTAACCTAAAATCTCTAATAGAAAATTTGTTTCTAGATCCTGGTAGTTTTCCAAAAAGGGTATCCAAATGTGCACTCCAACTCGTTGTTCTAAACCTGTCTCTGCAAGAAAAATGGTTTGCTTGTTGGGGGGGAAGGGGTTTGCCTTAGTCAAAGCCTAACTCAGGAATCAATCTTGAAATTTATAATTGAAATAAAGAATGCTAGCAAGTAGTAGAAGTAGATCTAATAATGAAGATATGATATTCAATAGATATGCAATTGTATTTCGAATGTAAACAAGTATGTAAATATGAAAGCTTGGACTCAATATTAGAAACCATAAACCTCCATGATTGAATGCTTGGAATCCACCTTGAAGAGAGAATGAATGAATCTTGAGGATGCACAAAGGATCTTGAAGGAATATCACACCACCTTCATGGATAGATCTAGGGCTTGAATGATGAATCTTGAATGCTTGAACCAAATCCCTTCAAAGGATTGAAAGCTTGAATCCTTGATCTTCAATGGAGAACTTGAATGCTTGAGAGGAAAACTTTAACACTTTTAAATCTTGAAAACATGTAGAACAATGGATGCTTGAACTTTTTTCTTTAGTTTTACTTAGCTTGGCTTAGATGGTTCTCAAGTCTTAGTTGATGGTTAGAGAAAATGAAAGGAGAAGGCTTCCTTATATATGTATCTAGGGCACAATCTTCTAGAGAGGCCTACATAAGAGAATTAAATTCCAATTAGACCTATATCCCTAGAAGAGGTCCTATATTAAATATAAATTAAGAATCATCACTTCGGAACCCAAAATAGCTGACCCGGAAGCGGGAAATGAACTTTTAATTACCTTCGACAGCTGACAAAATTTCAAATTGGAAAGGGAGACCTGGGTCAAAGTCGAGGTCGACTTTGAGCTAGGTCAAGGTTGAAGTCTCCCTTAACCTAGGTCAAGGTGAGGTCAAACTTGTCCTAGGGAGTCAGAACCCTTAGAAAATGTGCCAGATGGGATAGATGGTGTCTAGAGAGGCCCAATCAGGGTCCTAAACATGCACATAAGTAGGATAGGGTGCAGAAATGAGGGGACAATATGATGATAGTAAAAAACACCCCCTAAAGAGGGCTAAATGTTATTAACATGGAAGTGCTTCCATTTTAAGATGATACATTAAGCCCCCACTTTAATGGGAGTATGGAAATCAAACATACTCACAGTAAAGTTAGAAGAAAGACTCTGGTGGATTGCAATGAGGTAGAACATCACTTGGTCAAGGACCTGAGCCCCCAGACCAAGGATTCTAACTCAACATACATGCACAAAGATATGAAAGCAAAGAGAAATTAATCATAGAAAGCATACATGACTACATAAGAAAGACAAGAGCAACACTATAAAGAACATAGCTTCATGATCTAATCCTACTAATATGAAAGTGAAAGAGAGGAAAGAGAAAGTGATTACCTCGCCTAGTAAGATGCCCACCTTACCATGAATCACCAAGGAGGGAGAGCCCAACACGTTCACCCATGAACTGTGCTTTGTAATTGTAATGTGTCTTCAGACGGCTTTTGGAATACCCATAGATCCACATTCTTATATCACTATGAAATATTAAATGCGTGTCTTTTCAAGATTTAGAAACTTATGTGTGTTACCTTCCAAGGATTTAGCATATTGGACAATGTGTATCTCTTAAGGATTTAGCAGCTTATGTGTGTTACCTTTTGAGGATTTATCAAAAATAAAGATAAAAATACGTGTCTCTTCAGGATTTTGCAACTTATGTGCGTTACTTTCCAAGGATTTAGCATGTTGGAAAATGTGTATCTCTTCAGGATTTAGCAGCTTATGTGCGTTACCTTCTGAGGATTTAGCATGTTGTAAAATGTAAACTATAGTATAAGGGAGGCCTTATATATGCCCCCCTCCTTATCATGACTACCCACTAGGTAGGATAAGGAAGAGAAAGAGGATACCTACTTCACAAGGTAAGGAGATATCCAGTTTAAAAACAATATACAATATGTCCTTAGCAAATAGTATTGACCCTTACCTCTAAGAGCATAGATAATCGTGAAATGAATATGTCACATAAGGAAAAAGGATCCTCAAAGAGAAAGAGATCTTATCATCAAGACCCCCACCGTTAGAGGAGTTCTTAGGATAAAATGTCATCTTCTAAAGAAAAGAGGGACCAAAGATTCGATCATCAAGCCTCCTGCGATCAAGAGGAAGAGGAATCTCAAAATGAAGGAATCAAAATCTAACCCAAAGCAAGGGCAAGAGTTTATAAAAAACATAATTTGCAAAATAAAGAAGAGGTGATGACCTAGGACAACCACCTCTCATATAAGAGGGTATCCATAGCCCAAAACATAATTCTTTATAAGGAAATAATGTTGTAGAATAAAGAAGTTCCACTAAGCTAAGGAAAGTAAATCCTTAGATAGAGTAAGAAGGAAAATACCTTGCCCCCCAGGAATGAAAGCAAGGGATATACCAAATTATATCAAGAGATGTTTGTAACAAAGATATATCTTTACAAAACAAATGTTCTAGGAAAGATAGCATGAAATATTATGAGCGAAAGAAGTATGTACCATAATAGAAAAGTATAAGGATAGAATATAGAAAGAATAACCAATTAAACTCAAAACAAAATACATGCTAAGAGCATAATGGATCCTATAAGATTGGAAGGAAATACCTCTTGCCCCCTGGTTAAGAGATAAGAGGTCAAAAAAATATAAAAATGGTTTAATTTATAGAAGAACGAGGGGAATGTCCTATATCAAAATTATGAAGAAATTGTATTGTTGCACGGGAATGAGATATAATTCCTAGAGCAGCTCTTTCTCTAACATATAATTTGAAATGCACACAATCAGAAAGTAAATGTGTATTACTATAATGAAAAGGAGATCTGTATTTAGAGAGAGCATTTTTCGGCATATGTTTAAAGATTTCTTTCTTAGAATTCATTAACTAGACATACACTTTCTTAGCCACATCTTGACGAGTATCAAGGTGATCTAAGGAAGGTGTTGGAAGAATAAAATGAAGAGGAGGATGATAGTTAAGATCAACCACCTTGATTTGGGATGGCGGGAAACCTATACCATGCATATCTTGTTTAGGAGATGAATGAATCAGGTTTTTAATGCCACGTTCATTAACATTGAGCCCTAAACCCTTATCGTCTTGTTTATCCACCATAGTGTATTCATAAGTGTACATATCTTGTAAAACTTCTACAGGAGGTGATTAATTATGATGTTCATGAGAAAATGTTGTGTATGGTGGAATGATAGGTTTAGAAGAGGTTTCTTTGTTCTTCCCTTTAACATCATCATGGATCGTATAAGAAGGGGAAGGTAAATGAAAGAATTCTTGAACATCGACATCATGAACCCTAGCTTGAGCCCCATCATAAATGTGGGAAGAACTAGGGATAGAAGACGGAGAAATAGGAATAGGAATATTAGGAATTGGATTAGGAATGATAAGATGAGGATTAGGAGGATTAGGAACTAGATTGGGAATGATAGGATTAGGATTAGGATGATGAAAGAAGAAGACTGACAAACATGATGAAATGGATGATACTTTCATAAACATCATAAGTACTATAAAGAGATGCTAAAAGAAGAATAATGAGGAAAATAATCATACACCAAAGCATCTTGAAGATTTTCATAGTGAATGAAATGCAAGAAATGTTTTTAAATTTTTATGAGTATGTAGATTTTTTTTGTATTTTAAAATGCAAGAGCATAAAAGAAAACTAATTTAGTATGTATGCAAAAGCTAGTCTCTAAGGAAAAGAGGCAAAGCATCTAACACCAAAAGAAAGAGTTGTCTATCTCGGGTTCACCAAAATGTAACATATAAAAATGTAACATAAGAAATAGGATTTGGTTACATAAATGTAAGGTATAAAATTGTTGTTACATTTGAAATTAGAATGTTTATTGAAATGTAAGGGGTAAATATGTAATGTGTAAGAAATGTGTGGGGAAGATAAGATGTTCCTTTTAACCTTAAATACAAAAAGGAAGGATCCAAAATGATTAATCCCAAAGGAAGGATCAATGCATAAATGAATCAATCAATTGGAAATGAGAGTAAAGAGGAAGACCTTAGATTTCATTTTATAGGAAAGAATGTGTTATAGATTTGGGAAGACTAAAAACTTTAATTGAAATGAATTGAAGAAAAGTACTAGACTCAAAATGCCACAGATCTGAAGAATGCCATTTTCTAGGGTCTGCACTCAGTTTCTGGAAAATTCGCAATTGGATCTAGAATGGAAACGCAGAGACGAACAAAACCCAAAAATCTTTTTCCAATCTGGCTCAATTCTGATTTTGACCCTCAAGTCAATGTCACCATTGACCCAGAATTTTTGATTTTGACCTAGGGCAAAATTGACCTTTGATTCTGACCTAAAATCTCTGATAGAAAATCTATTTCTAGATCCTAGTAGTTTTCTAAAAAGGGTATCTGAATCTGCACTCCAACTCGCTATTATGAACCTGTCTCTACAAGAAAAATGGTTTGTTTGTTGGGGGGAAGAGGTTTGCCTTAGTCAAACCCCAATTTAGGAATCAACCTTGAAATAAAGAATGCTAGCAAGTAGTAGAAGTAGATCTAATAATGAAGCTATGATATTCAATAGATATGTAATTGTATTCCGAATGTAAACAAGTATGTAAATATGAAAGCTTGGACTCAGTATTAGAAACCATAAAACTCCATGATTGTATGCTTGGAATCCACCTTGAAGAGAGAATGAATGAATCTTGAGGATGCAGAAAGGATCTTGAAGGAAGATCACACCACCATCATGGATAGATCCAGGTCGTGAATGGTGAATCTTGAATTCTTGAACCAAATCCCTTCAAAGGCTTGAAAGCTTGAATCCTTGATCTTGAATGGAGAACTTGAATGCTTAAGAGGAAAACTTGAAAAATTTGAAAGCTTGAAAATATGTAGAACAATGGATGCTTGAAATTTTTGCTTGATTTTTACTTAGCTTGGCTTAGATGGTTCTCAAGTCTTAGTTGATGGTTAGAGAAAATGAGAGGAGAAGGCTTCCTTATATATGAACCTAGGGCACAATCTTCTAGAGAGGCCTACATAGGAGAATTAAATTCCAATTAGACCTATATACCTAGAAGAGGTCCTATATTAAATATAATTTAAGAATTGTCACTTCGGAACCCAAAACAGCTGACCCGGAAGCAAAAAATGAACTTTAATGACCTTTGGCATCCGAAAAAATTTAAAATTGGAAAGGGGGACCTGGGTCAAAGTTGAGGTCGACTTTGAACTAGGCCAAGGTCAAGTTTGACCTTGACCTAGGTCAAGGTAGAGGTCGACCTTGACCCAGGGAGTCAGTACCCATGGAAAATGTGCTAGATGGGATAGATGGTGTCCAGAGAGGCCCAATCAGGGTCCTAAATAGGCACAGAAGTAGGAGATGGTGCATAAATGAGGGGACAATATGATGATGGTCAAAAACACCCCCTAAGGAGGGCTAAACATTCTTAACATGGAAGAGATTCCATTTTAAGATGACACAATATTTTAATAATTTTTTATTACACCAGATGGTTGCAATAGTATACCTACCTATGAAAATAACTAATAAGGAGGTAGAAAATATTTAAACAAGTATGGGAAGAAAGAGTATTTTTTGCAACACTAGGATAGTGGAATTAGAAAAACACTTTATTATGGAGTGTGATACCTTCAAGGATATAAGAGACAAGCATTACAATATAATGACATTTGTTTCTTGACACAATTTATTGAATAAGAAGTGAAGAATATTGAGAAGATGATATTGCTTATCATCTTCTCGAATGGGAAAAATAATGCAAAAACCAAATTAATATGAGTAGCTGTCCCATAGACTATTTTGTAACCTTGAAATGAAAGTTTTTTAATAATATCCATCCGAACAAGCAGCCTGTGGGACCCATGGGTAGCTAGCAAACAAAATGAGTGAACGAAAACAAAAAATGCAGTAGGCCCCCGCCAATATTTTTTTTTCTCTTTCTACAACTTGGATCTTTTGTTGTGTGTCTTGATTAGGAAATCTTCTACCCTTGTGGTCTTATCCTCTTAAAACAATTTCTCAAGGTGTTCACTTTTAGGGTATCCCTGTAATTTTCCTGAATATCCTTGTAGGTTGCACACTCTATGATGTAATGTCATTCGGTCTCCACCACTTCTTGGGTGCAATAAAAATATCTTCTATCTATCCTCTCTTCTGTAGGCATTGTCCATCTTCTGATTTCACATCTAAGTTGGTGTGAACTAGTTCTTATTTAGGCAATTAGCATTTTTTATTTCCATTTTATTCCCATTCCTATGTAGTTCTTTTGAGTATGGTCAAGTGTCGGGTTAAAATGTGTGATATAGTACTCCTTCTTCCTCCCAAGATTCCCAGACCACATGCTTTCCTTGAATTTTCCTTGAACATACTTTTAATTTCCTCATTGCTGCTCGAGCACTCACTTATTTTTATACCCCGCTTATCCATCCATTTGTTGTTTTGTTTCATCTATCTAATTTCTCATATGCTGTTATTTTTGGCCAACAATGTTTCTCCATCTTTTCTAATCTCCTTAAGTAGCTTAGCAGTCAAGACATAGCTGTTTTTTCAATAGGAAAAGTCCCAGCCTTTTCCAAGACAATCTAGTATAGAATATATGATTTAATCCTAAGGATACTCATGATTATAGTTTTTTCATCCTTTATATCTATCTCCGTTTACTTGCTAAAGTGTTACTGCCTTATACGTCACAGCCATATAGCACAACTGGCACCACTAGAAGCCCCAAAAAAAGTTTTTCTAGTTCCAGTCCCATAGTTTGACACTTCTACATCTCTTTTATAGTGAGTGTAATGCTTTCCATCCCTGTTGTAACATTTTTGCTTTGCAAGTCTCCCAAAAAAGTTTATTATGAAAATCTAGACCTAAGAATTTATATTTAATCACCACTTGCAAAGGGTTGCCTTCAAAGATGTACTCTCTATGAATCTTTTTTCTCTTCAAGGTAAAGATCATGACCTTAGTTTTGATGGTGTTCACTTGCATCCCAACCTCATGACAAAATAATTCTTAAGGATTTCAAGCATTCCTTCAAATCTTGTGTTGTTTTTGCCATTAGAATAAGAGCATCTCCATAAAGGAGCAACTTTATCACATAGTTGGTCAGATGGACCCCACCACTGCCAAACTTGTCTAGCCATTCCTCTAATCTATCAATGTACATGCCAAAAAGAGTAGGGGATAAAGGGAAGCCTTGCTTGACTCCATTATCACTTCTGAAACATTTTGATAAGCCTTGTTTAATTATAATTGTTATCAAAATTTCACTACCCTAGCATTTTGCTACAAAAGATACATTTTTGAATAAATTGAACTCCTTTATTGATATGCAAACAACAAAGATAAAATAAATTGTGAAATTCTGAAAAGAATCATTTCATTTGCATTGAATAGTGATAAATTACATTTTTTGAGTTCACTCATTTGAAAACATAAATACATGTATTTAAGATCATTTCAAATTAAATGCCTCACAAAATCCGTGAGTGTAGCCTTCTATTTCTCCTACAAACTTAAAATAAAATTAAAAGACAGAATAGGAGAAAGACATAGGTCAAGGATAACTAGTCATTGCCTATTGCTTTGACTAGTTATAAGTGGTTGGCTGGTCCTGAGTCTTTTCCATGTCCGCGAGTTTCCCAGCAAGCTCCTGAATCCTGTAAGGTTGAAAACAATGATGTTAGATCCCCATACAGATCTAAGCAATAGTCGGTTATCTCAAATCTACTCTATGCCTATGCCAACTTTTAAAGATGTCCTAAATTTGAAGAAGGAAAAAAATCAGAATAACCTCAATGCTTGTGAGAAAGAAATATTTATGCTAATGAGTTTGTTCCCTGTGCAGAAAATGATCAATGTCACGTGGACGTAATGTGTGGCTCCCACAAGGGTTTGAGCCCATCTTATCATTGATCAACATATATTAAGATCAAGAAAGAAATATATAATGTTAAAGGGACATATTAATTTTGATATGGAACTGTTCATTACAATCAAAGTAGACAAGCTAAGTCTATTTAAGGGACAACAGTCTCAAGTTGAAAACTTATAGACTAGAACAACAACAAAAAATGGAAAAATGATTTTTCTAACAAAAATAAAGATTGATGAAAGAACAAAGGTTTGATCCCAGCGTGTGTGGACAATTGGAATGCAAATTTAGGCATACATAAAGGTAAACTATCGAAGGGACTATTCTTAGCAACATGAAACCTTCTAGTTTAAATATCAAATTGCAGATCTACAAGATAGTAATTATTAAAGGGGCATACATTTTCTGTGTCAAACCTTTTGGTCCATTATTCATACATCAACTAAAGGATACATCGAGATAACAATACTATAGTAACACGAAGATCCATTGCTACAAATTCACAAACATCACAATGCAAGTCACAATCAACTATAGAGTTATTGCAAAAAAATCAGATTGACCATCTTTCATCAAGCTTCAATAAGATGAATCGGGGTAGTATAATCATTAAGAAATCATTGAGCGTCATAAGCAATGTAGTGATAGTCATGAGCCAAGCTCATCAAGACCAAAAAATAACCATTGAATATGAGAAGACTAATCATGACAGATTGATAGAAGGATCAAAGCTATCAGTTGAGAACTATCGACTTCAAATATCATTTGAGGATGTACCAAGATCTAAATCTGTGACAAATTCATTAGAACCAAATGATGCAAACCTGGTGCATGACCATTGTTCAGGAAGAACCAAGAGGACAAAGAATTTTAGTAATCATTATGAGGAGGTGTCCTCTAAAAATCAGAATGAAGTGCAGAGTATTGCTCCAATTAGCAAGAATACTATCAATTGGAGATTCTGGGCACAACTATTGAGAGGAATACAATTGTTCTATTAGAAACAGGATAAAAAAAACACACACACATTGCAATTCTCCTTATGGAATATATTGCTCAAAACCTGAAAAAGGAACACAAGGAATGCCTGATAATATTCCTAGCACTTGCAGTTTCCTTGGTCAAACAACAATTTGAATATATAACAAGACATATAACTTGCGAGTGACATATTATATTGGAGGGAAAGCAGTAAAAGACTAGAAAGAAGCAACATTGAATGAGGTGCTTGTGATGATTCCTCAGTTTTTACTAGATGGCTTGGATAGTAATTCATTGACCCTAGATAAATTCAACCTCTTGGTCTTAGATGAGTACAATCATGGAAGAAAAAATCATCCATATGCTAAAATTATGAGAGCTTATCAGACAATGTTTCAACACAAACCCAAAATATTTGGAATGATTGCATCATTCGTCACAAAAAGGGAGTTTCTTCCAGCACTAATTGTGGGAAACAAATAGTCTTCAGAATCTGGGTTTATTTTGTGCTTTCAATGTTGTTTAGTTATACAGTGAAAAAGAGAAGTTACGTGAGATTGCTACTGGAATAGTAGAAATGGAGCAATACGCACATGATGATTATCTAAAGGATGCTCATAAACTCTTCAAAGAAGAATTACCATCTAATGTGAACAAATTATTCAAGACACTCGAAGGAGCTCACAATGCTGTTAAACATGGGATTTTAACTCAAAAGGTAGAGCAACTAGAGTAACTTTTCATACAGAAGAGTGGTGAAGATCCCAGAAAGGTCTCTTGTATAGTATTTGTGGAAAGAGTGATTGCAGCTACATTAATCTCAAGTTTGTTACAACAGATTGATTATTTGAAATGTCTGAAGACTGATTTGTTATCTAGTGTAAGTTCTACATTTGGTAGCAAGACACAACAAAAAGCTTTAGAGAACTTTTCTTTTGGAAGGGTTCAAGTTTTAATTGCGGCAGATGTGATTGAAGAGGGTATTGGTGTAAAAAATTGTAACTGTGTTAGCCATTTTGATTGACCCATAAGCTTGCGTAGTTATATTCAATCTCATGGACATGCTCATCATGAAAACTTAGAGTTCATCTTATTTGTTGAGAGAGGTAACAAGAAACAAAAATAGATGCAGATTTCTAGTATACCATTACAAAATGAAAGAGATGGAGCCACATTTTTGAAGAAACAAAAATAGATGCAGATTTCCTAAATAACATTGCATAAAATGGAGTAGTTTAGACCCATTTTTAAAGAAAAACCCATATTTTCCTCCATGGCGGCCACACATTCAACAAGAGGTGGCATTTGAAGTTGAATCCTTCAGATTTCTTTTGTTACGAACCCTCCAATGGTGGCTAAATTGCAAAAGCATCATTTTTCATGGCGGCAACTTAGGGTTCTCAAACCCTCATCCTCAAGAGTGCAAAATGAAATGAGGAAAAGTGTTTTAGGTTTGGGTGTTTTGTCAACCCTTGAGGCATTTTGCATTATTTGTTCAAGTCCGCAACTTCAAGCCATGAATGGCATTTTAATTAAGAATTGAATATATCGCTTAACATTATAATCATATGTTTTCTTAACATATGGTTATAATGCTAAGTGACATATTTGATTTATTTTCATTTATTATTTTTTTTTGAAAACATATTGTTTAGTATTTATTAATTGATTTATTTCTTATATCAATTAATAATTATTAATGTTTTATGAGATATATATTGTAATTTAATATTTATTGATTGATATATTCTTTAAATCAATTAATAAATATTAAAATCTCTAAAAGAAAGCAATAATGATGTAAAATGGAGAGATAAGGGTGTCTTTAATGGCTTGAAGGACTTCTTCTTGGAGGTTGTAACCATTTGGAGACATAAGGAGAGCATCTAGGGGATGTTGGAGCAGATTTAGGAGATATTGGAGAGTTTTGGGGAAGATTTCCGAAATGAGACTTATTCATGGGTGTTGAAGGTGCTTTATGAGCTGGTTGAGCTTTCTGGGGGGGCCTATTTGAAGGGCATTGAAGGTTCCTTTATGGTTGTGAGAACTTTTTCCATCCATTTGTCCTTCTTTCATGGCTTCTAGACCCCTTTTTTGGGGCCTTTTTTCTAGCATCTGACCCTTGGTGGTTGGGAGGTTTGTACTTAGTGTTTGGAGGATCTCTTTGGAGAGTTAATTCTGATTATGCAAAGTTGAACTTTTGTGATATTTTTTGGTCCTTAGCATATTTTACTGCAGAAATTTGTAACTCATTTTTTTGGAAGATCAAATACAAGTAACAACATCTAAGGTTATGTTATCTGAGTTTATTTTGGAGCCTTCTTTCCTTTCTACATTTATGTGTGTATTTTCAGGTGATTTGATAAGGATAACTAGTGAATTCTCATCATTACATGTTATTTTGTCTCACTTAACACCTATTTGCAAAAGAGTATTTTTGCTTGCAGGTTGTAGTTTATGTCTTAGGGTGTGAAGCTAATAAGCAAGGCATTTGTCTTCCTCTTTGGTTAGGTTCATGTTTCAAACTTTACTACAAAGTATTTATGCAAGCCTATACAGAAAAGATGTGTTTTGTGTTTATTCAAAAATTATAAGAGCCCTTTTCAGTTATTTGTAGCTGCACTTTCATGTCATTCTAGTGTATCACCTGGTTCATAGTAGTTTAAATTTCAGTCTTAGGTTCATTTCAGTAATCTCTTTCCCTTTTCCTTATCAAGTTTAGTTAAGTTCTAAGAGCTATTAGTCATCATCAAATAGGAACTAACCTAGAATCCAGAGATTCATTCTAGTTATAGGAAAATCCCACCACCTATGAATGATTCCATGTTGACCAAGATTCCAAGTTGTAAGTTACAAGCTTAAGGGTGCAAATTTCAGGTCTTAACAATGATTTTGTCCTAGACTTGGTCATATAACTTATGAACAATCGCCCTACAATGTTCCAGGATTTTTAAATCTTCCATTCTATTCCAAAGTTTTCTTTTCGGTATTGTGTCAAAAACTTTCTTGAAGTCAACAAAGCAGCAAAAAACCTCTCCACCTTGAGTATCCCAAGCTTTCTCAATCAAGTGTCTGAGTGTGATGCAATGGTCTATTGTAGAGTGCTTTGACCTAAAACTTGCTTACCCTTTGGTCCTCTTTCCTTCATTTTCAATCCAAGTGTTGATTTGTCTTTCTATCATGCTCCCAAAAAGTTTACCGAAAAGAGGATTGATCATTATATTGTGGTAATTTGAAGGGTTATTGATGTTGCCACTTTTGTGCAAGGGGATGACAATGCTAATTGTCCAATTTGCTGGAAATCCATTCTTAATGACTCCGTTGAATATTCTTTTGATGTGAGTCGTGAGGGCTTCAATACCCTATTTTAAATATTTCGCTTGTAGACCATCTATGTCATGAGCTTTACCTGTCGCAAGCTTTGTGATTCCTTCTCTAATGTTTTTTGAGGATAAGAGTTTAGTTCTTGAGGTGATTACTGGAGGGATGTCTTTATCTTGATCCCTTTCATACAACTATTTTGCGTTCTCTATCCACTGAGAATCTGTGATATTATTCTCTTTATTTATTCTTCTTTGCTGCAATTCTTTCCAAAAGCATTTTGGGTTGGTCCTCCCATGTGAAATCAATTCCTTCCTTCTAGTTTGCATATACTCCTCTTTTTTCAGTCTTACAATCTTAGCGCACTCCCTGTTATTCCCCCATGTTTAGCTTCTTTTCTTTGTTGCCCTACATTCTTCATCATACCATGTGTTAGCTGGAAAGTTGTGTTTTTCTTTTTTAGGCCAAGATCTTTTGCATGAGCTAAGAGCCTTTAAAACTATTGAGGTCAACTTGACGCTGTCTATAGTTTTCTTGTTTGACAAGGTCCCCTCACTGGTTTCCACTTCTTGAAGATGCTTTTGAAGCATTATTTGAAAAGTTTCTTGGTTTTCTTTTGTCAAAAGGATTGTGCCTTGATCTATTTCTTTCTTTTCACTTTGTTGTATTTTTCCTTGGTGCTAATTTTCTTTTTGAATATTTATGTTTACATATATCAGATTGTGGTCTGATTTCATTTCCACGGGACAACCCTTCACCTCTAGATTTGTTAGGTTTGCTATAAGTTTCTTTGAGCTTATAACATAGTCCACTACAGTTTGACCATTGTAAGTTTGACATGTAATGTTTTCTGAGCGTGGCCAATCTTTTAAACCATTACAAATAATCAAGTTATACAGGCTACACATCCGTAATAGCTCTACCTTGTACTGCGCGATAGCTCCTCTCTCATCTTGAGATCTTCTTTCCCAACTTTTATTATCCTCTTCTTCCAACCATAAAGGGTTGTCATCAATCCCCTTTTCTCTGTTAAGACAAAGCGTCTGGTTATTTTTTGTTCTATCATTGAAATCCCCAATTAGAATGATTTCTTGTTTGCTGATATACACCAATATATCTTTTTTCAACGATGTATACAGATCCTCTTTATCTAGTTTCTTCTTCTTATAAAATTTTGATCCATGAGGGGCAAAATAACGTGCTGCCAAATAGATTATGAGTTTGTTAACCGTTATTTTTTATCCATATGTACTGCTTGTTTGGGTCTTCTTTTTCAGCTTGTATGAGTTTTTCATATGATTCACTTGTTAGAATTGTTACCCCTCCACGTCCTTTTCCATTTTCAGCTATCTCATTCCATACTGATATCTTCGTGTATCCTTCAAAATTTGGAACGCTACAACCTTCATGCTCGTGTGTTTCAACAAGGACAATTATGTCCTTCCCCTCTACTATGGGCCCTAAACCAGAACCTCTCCTCCAACGGTAGCCTCTACAGTTCCAGCTTACCAGTGAGAGGTCTGCCTGGGGGGCACCGTCTTCCTATTTACCATGTGTTGTTTTATTGTTAAATTGAGCTTTCCCTCTATACATCCATGCTTCATTGCCCTTTTTTCTTGATGCTACCACCTTTTCCCACTCTTGTCTTCTCTTTGCTAGTTGTAGTGGGGTTAGATCTTCATCTATGTAGAATTGTGTACCTTTAAGAAATCTTTTGTTCTTCATAATGTTGTTCTTGTCTTCTATGTTTTTCAATGTTACCCTTACATTTCTATACCTGCCATCTTGCAATACATTCCTGATTCTTTTTGCTTGGTGAATGGGACCTACCTATTCCAACTTGTCCGCAAGAAAGTCTTTTATTAACTTGTCTGTGTGCTTACCTTCTCCATGATCTCTCAAACCTTTAATAATAATATTCGCTGCCTTATCTTTTCGATGCCTTTCTTCTCCTATTTGTACTCTAATATGCTTCTCTATGAGCTCTCTCTGATTCTCTGAAGGTCCTTTCGTTACTTGTGCCCACGATTTTGCCTCTTCTATTTGTTCCTTTAGTTTAGCCTCCTTGATTTCTATGCTTGCTAATACTGATTGAAACTCATGTATATGTGATATGTCTCTTTCTTCCCCTGCCTTCGAATAGTTTCCATTCTTAAGTTGTTGCATCCCCTGTTTCAAGAATGAGATTTCTTGTTAACCTGTTTTCAAATTAACTTGCATTGTAGTTATTTCCACTTTTAAAAGCATTTTTTCTTAAGTGATTTTATGATTGGACCCCATAATTTGTCATTAAAATCATTCATTCACTCTCTTTATCCCCGTTAGCCCATTCACATACAAATTTGATGACCATGACCAAGTTAACGGGATTGAGTCACGACTGATATTGTTGAAGCTTACCTTCCTCAACAACCACTTCTCCTCTCTCCGCCTTTTGTTGTTTAAAGGTAACAAGATCGAAAAAAAAATTGAAGCTAACACATCCATGTGACCCTTCAATTGTTTTCCTACCCTGTTCTTTTGTATCTATCTTTTTTCACTATCAAGGGTAGCTCCAATCCAACGGTGCTTATGACGGCTGTTAGGCCATTCAGAAAATAAATACAATATCGAAGGATTTTAGGAAGTTTTTCTTGAATATTGGCAGCTCTTATCCTTTTCGCCCTCAATATGTACAAATTTCAACCTCAAAATTTGTCTCAGCGATGAGAATGGGGCGTACTTCCTTGCTATTTACATCTGTTTAAATGAGAAATAACATCGTTACTTATACTTTCTTAAAAGCCAGGCAGTCTATTTAATTGCCAGATTACATTATTCCAGAACAAACGGGGAATTCATCACAGAAAAGAGTCGTCGAGTATGTGCAGAAATCTTATTTTGAAAATCTCTTCTCTGTTTTCCTTTTTCATTTTAGTAAGCAATGCATTTTTTTTTATTATGGCACGAATATTCATTACGATATAATTCAGAAAATATTGTAGCCAGATTGCACCAGAAAATGGGTTAGACGAATACATTTCTACATTATTTTCTGCAAACTCTCAGGAGCCTTCTTTTCAACTATTGTCAATCCGAACTTCCAGACGAAGTTTAATCTCTGTTTGAAGACGGAGGGCAATCGATGCCCATGCCTGTGTCGAACTAGTTTTGACCCCTGTTTTATAGTGCAGTATCGAGATTGGACTTGGCATGACCATTTGGGGCTCAGACTAGGACTTACTAAAAGGGGGGAAAATCTTGGCAAAAATAAAGGAAAACTCAATCAAAATCGTTTCAAAGTTGCTCAAAGAACCAACAAAAGGTCCTTTATGCTGCAATTCTGTTGTATTCTTGTAAGCTGCATTTCTGTTTTACACCTATGGCTCTTACAGAAGAGAGACTCGGGTGTAAAACATCAGGAAGGACGGCAGTTGTAAAGCTTGAGTATTTTTTTCCGCTTTATTTTTGTGTGTTATTTTGTTGATTGAGACAAGGCTCTTTATTTGAGTCTAATGGCCATGTCACAGCTCCCTTGGCTCGGGACTTGAGTTATGTCGAGACTTGTAGCAGAGTACCAAAGTTTTAGCTGCCTATCTCAATATGGTAAAGTTAGCATCCACGGGCTCAAACCCTGGTCTTCTTCGTGACATCTCTTGATCTTTGGGAATGGTTGAGGTCCGATGGGCAACCTCATATCTTATTTTCTTTAAGTCTCTCTCAATTTTTCCTTATTCGATTTTAAATGAAAATGAAGAAATATTTATCTTTGTTCTAGGAACAAACATGAGAAATTAACTAGAAAATTAAGGCACTCATCAAAATTATAATTCTCGAAAAGATATAACAGGATTGTGTTGAACACACTACAAGACTAAGGGTTGAATCTGTCTTGAAGAAAACTTAAATTTTTTCCGTCACAAACACTTATCTTTATCCAGCTAACCATCAATGAAAGAAATTGCAATGAACGCACATACACATAAACACCAGATTATTTCCATGGAACCCGGATGTGGGGAAAACCACAGTGAGAATCACACACACAATATAAATAACTTGAATACAATGTTTTAGAGTAGAGGCCAAGGAGCTCACTGCTTCTAAAAAGAACTTGCTGACTAAGGCGCACTACTTTAGGGCAAGCGACAATAACTTGCAAATCACTAAAGATCACTTCCTTAAAGGCAAGATTCAAGATTATACAAGCTACCAAAAATGCAGTGATAAGGAACGGTCAGAAAGCATGATTAATGAACAACGAGATTATTGTTAAACCGTGATGTAATTGTCTATGTTAACAATGATCACTGTCTGTAGTAGCAACCTGAAGAGCTCCAACTGGACCTCTTGAAGAGCTCCAACAACGACCACCTGAAGAGCTCCAAAACTCCAAAACTGGACCCTCTAATCCACCATACTAGCCTACGAGGGCCACTCATAGGCTAATCCAAACTACCAACCATGGTGAGCTAAAAATGGGACATTACAGTCCGCCCTTCCTATAATTGCTTGTCCCCAAGCAATCTTAGAAACAAATAACACTCCAGTCCACCCAGATCCCAAGAGTAGAACTGTGTAATGTCCCTATGATTACCAACTAGCTCCTGTAACATCATCCGCATTACAACTGACAAAACCTACCAAACTGAATCGAATCTGATTGTAGATGTCGCAAGAGTGAATATCTCATAGGGAAGCAACTCGGAAGGTGGACATAGCTTGCTTTCCAAAACTACGCAAAGTGAGTTGTCATACACACTTTCCAACCCATGTGCAACTAAATTATGCGTCTGAAAGGGGTCATGCACAAGAGGATCAAAAGGAAGCCTATAAGCACTCCTCACTATGTAAACTCCTGAAAACTCCGCAGTGAGCTCTGTCTGAAATCCCGATGCACTGGAAGGATCCCAAACTCTGAATAGAAGCCTGCCAATAAAAACATCCTCAAACTTTTGCTACTCAACTTTGAGTCAACTTCACCATGCCCTAAGTGGTGAAGCAATCCCTTGAGACCCATCCAATACACAGTGCCAAACCTGTCATCACTCGGGTCTCAAAACACACTGTACTCACATCCATCCGTACTGTGGAGATAAGAACATCCAAAGGTGTCTGTAACATGACCACCATCTCTATCCTCCGCTTGGCATCCATGGATGTGCTAACTCTGCAAGTAATCCAACTTGTAGTCACCGATACTTCTACTGCACATGACAAATACTCATCTCGCAAAGGATGGTACAACCCGGAGCTCATCCACACGGATGCATCATCAAATCCTTTGTGTGGATTAGAAAGGTAGTGATGAGTACTCCCTATGTAGTCACAATAAAAATCTCCCACCTTGGTCAAGCGTTGTTTGTCATAGTTCTGAATATAACCTCTGTCATCTGTCTCATTACCAACAACACCTGCGGTGGATGTAACCACAGGAGAACCTGCTGCAACATTTGGTTCTTCGTTTCTTTCAACAGATGCACTCATCCCATTTGTATCGACTACACTTGTAGCTATGATAGGTGTAGTCACATCCTCCACCCGCTCACAACCATAACTCGTGGATATAAGATCATCACCAACTGCCACTGTAGAAGACTTAACTGAATATATAGCTGGCGAAGACTGTGCCAAACTTAACTCCATGGTAAGCTCCTCCAATCATGACTGTGGCTCTTGAAGGGCCAACTGGGCACTCTTCAATGAATCCATAGTCGCCTCCAACTCATGGGTGAGCAACTCCTCCTTCCCCTCAACGCATCATAGCAAGTGCAATCCCACTCAAGAAGATAATCCCTATCAACCAGTTGCTGTAAGTAGTTATGTTTCATTATTCCAATGGCTTCTCGAAGTGCGTGGAACTCTGCCAGGGAAATGCTACTACCATTGTGTTCATGTGACATAGGAGTGCCCCAACCAATTGTAGCCAACATCTAACGAGCAACATCAAAGTGGTCTATGGCTGTGGCATTAATGCTGTCATTAACCTTAAGTTGCCCAACCAAATGATGAGGACTCTGAAATTCATGACTCCCATGCAAGCTCTTTGAATCAAAGTCTACACTGTGATATGACGTTGTATCCGCAACGCTCACCTCATGATCAACAACATGTGTGCTATCATCACTGCACACATTAACATCCCAAACACTGCTGCTAAGCACCTCAATGGATGGCTCAACTGATAAGGTAGAAGCTGCTGATATGATAGTATCTTCCCACACTTCTTCCAAGGTAGCTGCAGGTCCATCCCAAACCCGATTTTGGGATCTATTACCAACCACTGAGTTTTCTGATTTACTTTCCAATGTCTGATTTGTAAAACCAGAGTTGTTGTGGCTTACATCTGCATCACATAACTCATCTCTAACACCAAAAACTTGAGTGTCCACACTAGGAAACTCCATGTAACCATCTTTCACACCTTGAATGGCTGCTATCTCATGAGTAGACTCAATGCTAAATCTGCTGTCATAAAAATCAGAATTGTTATCCATGCTAATAACAGCTTCTTGGACGCTGTTAATATCAACTTCCTCTTCAATTCTCACCTTCCTACCAACAAAACCCTTTTGCCTATCATTGCGTGAACCAATTCTTTTTGCAAACAGGTCATGAGCTATCCCGTGATATTGTTTCTTTGTTGAACCAGTCATATCGCATAGCTTTGGATGAAAGTCCATAAAATAGGAGAAAGATAAATCTTTCTTAACATATCGAGGAAGAGTGTTATATTCCTCAAACATGCTAAGCACTTCATTCCTTCTGTCACCCATCATATCTTGTGGTGCAATCTTCATCTGATTTCCCTGTTTAATTAATTTCTTGATTATTTCCATGATTGAAACAACTGCAAGAGTGTTGATCACTCACATGTTATCTATAGGACCAATATAAAATTTTTCCCAACCCCCAACAGGATGACAAGAAACTGCTTTGATACCACTGGAAGAACCCCTGCAGGTTCTAACTCACCTACTTCTGATAATTGATAGGCATTCGTTATTTTGCAATGTCTTGAAGTCATACATAGACATTTTATCAAACACTTGTAAGCTCAATTCAGATTCATATCCTTTAACTTCATACATACATAGAACATACATTAAGACAAACACTTGACAAATATATCATTCTGAAAATGCACTAGACTATTCAAAGACATTTCGTCATACAGTTTGCATACAAACTAATTGTTGCAACTATTCACAAGAATTCCTCTTTATTTAGTTGTAGGAAATAAATTATTTACAATGATGAACAATGCATGGAAATATAACTTATTTGCAATATAAAAACTTGGAGATTATCACAACTTTGAATTTATTGGCCAAATAGAATTGTAGGTGAAGTGTGGATGCTAGAAATCCATGGCGTCTATATATACTGAGGCCCACGTACCATCAAACCCCAAAATGTGCCTTAACAAGCCCTCTCGTCACTTGTTAGTGACTCACACGGCTACCATAAACCCCTGCAGCTGCCTTTTTTGACTTCATACACTGAGTATGAAGTCTGCAATCAGACTTAAAGTCAGACCCTTCAACTCTTGCAAATTTGCTGAATGTATTCCTTGCTAACAAACCCCAAATTCTTGACTTGTAGCACATTCATGGCTTTTGATATAAATCCATTGCTAATGCACAATTCACTGGTTAATTCAAAGTGCTGAAAATTTAGAATAATTATCAATTTCTCAAGCTTGAAACTCTGCAAACCCTTGCCAAATTATCTCTTCACACAAATCAACAAATAAACTAGCATGGAATGGTTCAATTTTCTCCTCTTTGGCTTTATATATTTCTTCTCACCAAGAAGCTTCTCCATCACATCTCACATAACTTAAATCATATTTGCTTTTTTTGCTCATGCATTGACTTAGGAAAAACATTTAATGAGCCACTTAATAAAATATTCATTTAATGCACTTTATAATCATTAAATGCCCTTTTATAATAAAGTCAAATAAAGTCATTAAATGCTCTCACTTTATAAATTGACTTTATAATATTAACCCCCTTTAATTATAAAGTCACACAAAGTCAGTATAATCTTCCCTTAAAATAATCAATTATTATTAAAGTAACACTTTAATAATAATTAAATATCATATCTCCATTAATAACCATTATTTAATGATTTTGACTTCATCACTGGCTAACCCATTGCTCCCACTATCGATCTAGATGCCTTACTAAAAATAGTAAGGGTCCCTCTCTAACATCCATTGACTTACTATAAATAGTAAGTCCCTCAAAACGGAACCAACAACTTCTGAATATCAATGCCTCAGAACCAGTGAAGGATTTGGTGAGGGAAACACTCACAACGACCACCTGAAGAGCTCCAAAACTCCAAACCTGGACCCTCTAATCCACCATACTAGCCTACGAGGGCCACTGATAGGCTAATCCAAACTACCAACCACGGTGAGCTAAAAAAGGGACATTACATTGCATTCGATGTGTTAATGATATAGTGTCAGGAGTTATATGAAGAGACTCTTGCCAAGATATATGAAGAGATATCCGATTGGGAATTGAAGAGACTCACATTTGGAGTCATGAACAGTCTTCTGTTAAAAAGAAGATGAATAGTTTTCCGTGTGAACAACTGAAGAGTCTCCCGTGTGGAGATGATTGGTTCTTGTATTTTACGACAATCAAGATAAATTTTTAGTCATATATAGCATTTTGGAGGGTGATGGATGTAATATATTATTGCAGAGATGATGATCTGTATTTTTTTAAGGATTAAGAGTTTGATCTTAGATTAGGATCTTTCATTGATTCAGATTATACTCAGACTTCTATTTTTATTCAATAAAGAGATTATTCTTGGTGTGGCTGGTTTTTTTAACCCTTAGGTGGAGGGTTTTCCCAGATAAATTTTCTGTGTCTCTTTGTTCATTTGTTGTTTTACTGCTTATCTTGATTCCTGGCTTAAAACATTAACATGGTATTAGAGTGGGTCTAAGGAAACGATCCAGAACCAGGATGATGAGAGATTACATGCAAAGTCATGCAAGCTGTAGAAATGAACATGAGGACACTGCTTGCAGCCATGGGACTGAATTGGTGACACATAACATCATTTAAGAGGAAGAACCTATATAGTTTGTCATTGTGATTTGTTTCGTCGAAGAGGAAGAAATGATATTTAGAGGGACTCGTCAGCTGCAAAGATCAGATTTGCACAGTCAATCTGAATTTGAAATTGGTAGCTCTAGAGTAGAGGATGATTTGGGATGAAGTCGAGGACAGTCCTGAACTTTAATATGTCAAAAGGTTGATGCAAGTGTTTGAAGATTCATAGAGAGCTTGTGTGGCAGAGGGAGAGTGCGAAGTCCTTTGCAGAGGATCAACAAGCTTGTGAAGTAGGGTGACTGCAAAAGCTCCTTGTTTGGTCAAACATTGGAGTCAATTTGTGATAATCAAAGCAGTGAGAATGCTGCCCCTATTGAGAGGGAGTCTCCTTTCAGAGGGAGTCTGACTATCCATCATAGGAAACCTTGGACGAGGAGGTCAGAAGGTTGATATCAAATTCAGAGGGAGTTTGACTTGGACAAGGAGGTTAGAAGGTTGATATCTGTCTCAGAGAGAGCCACATCATCATGAAGATTTGTTAATGAGTTATTCTCTGTGAGGGAGAAGTTCAAGGTGCAATCCCTTACTAATGCATTCTTCTTTGCGAAAGAAGTTTGAGGTGAAAGCCCTTGTTCCACCCTCTGGGAGTAGCCACAATGGATGTCATGTGAGAGAATCCATGACTTAGTTTTCTGTTCTTTCACCCTCTGGGAGTAGCCATGGTGAATGCCATGCTAAGATGACAAAATTATGTTGAGAAAATCTGTGATGAGGTTTTGTTATTGATATATTTTTTGGTTGTAGCTCCATTGTGCTTGTCAGGTTGAGACACACTATGACATATGAATGATCTCTCTCTTGCTAAGAGGGAGTGTAAATGTTTATGATAGCTACGAGAGCTCCTTCATTCCTGCGATGATTGTGCAGACCTCATTGCTCTCGAGATTTCTCAGTTCCGTGTTGATTGGGTTTTTTTGGGTGTTTCAATATCCCTTCATTTTTTCATATGGTTCCGTTTAGCAGATATGTATATTGTTAATATGTTCTGTAGATGTTTTGAATTCTTGTGTAACTGCTACGGCCCAGCCTTAATGAAGACAACGTACAAGTATCATTAAGCATTGAGCTCGGGTGGTCATGCCGTGTGTAGTTTTATGTCTTCCTCTTTTATGTTCGCGTAATGTGGCATTGCTAGGTGGATTCCTATCGTCTCCTCTTTGTAATTGCTATCGACTCATCTTGGTAACCATGGAGCCACTTGAGTTTCCGGGATCTTATTCAATTTCTGGTACCATGACTGGCTTGCATACTAGGGTATTGGCAGCGTGTTTAGTAGATTTTTTTGGACATACGACTTCAGCTAAGAAAAGTGATCACTTCTTGCGTGACTGTGAAGAGTATCGTGCATCATCTATTTTAAGTTCTTTGACTATAATAGTTCTATTTTTTGCTGGATGTTTGATCTGTGGATAGAGATTATTGCATTGTGATTCTGGTGAAGTATCATAGGGATTATCATATGATGTGTATAGCATCAATACTGGTCATTTAAGTTTACAGTATGCAGTATTCTCGAGGTGTGTAGTTCTGTAGTTGCAAATAGTCCATCATTTTTAAAGAGAGCATGGTGTAATCTGCTTGTGCATGAATGCTTAAAAATTTGTTGAGTGAATCCATGATGCTATCACGTTGAGAGAATCCGTGATAAAGTTTTGTTATTAACACATATGGGTGTAGCCATTGTGTTTGCCATGTTGAGAGATTCCATGACATGAAAATCTATAAATGATAATCTGTAAAGGATTAAGAGTTTGATCTCAGATTAGGGTCTTTCATTGATTCAGATTGTACTCAAACTTATATTTTTATTCAATAAAGATTATTCTTGGTGAGGCTGCTTATTTTTACCCTCAGGTGGAGGGTTTTCCCAGGATAAATTTTCTGTGTCTCTTTGTTCATTTGTTGTTTTGCTGCTTATCTTGATTCCTGGCTTAAAACATTAACATGATGGAGATAAGGTTTGAGTACCAGGGCAGGGGGTATGTGTTGAGGGGTATCATAGAGTGGAGTTTACACTCTTTCTCTTTTTAGAGAGAAGAGCAAGGAGGTACAGGAGCATGATTTGATTCAGGAGTGGGACATACATCATGTTTCCAACAGTTCATGCCTACACTATACTGATCAACATAGAGGTGCAAATACAATATTTTCCTATGATAATTTGCTTTTCGAGGTTGATGCTGATCCCCCTCTCATGATGAGTGATGATGTTTGGGATCCCACCAGTGCATCGGGGTTCTAGACAAGTCTTGCAGATGGATTTTTAGAGGTGTTAATGGTGAGGAGTGCATATAGTTTTACTTTTGATCTACATGTACATGACATTTACAGGATGCATAGTTTGATAGCGCATGAGCTGGATGATTGGTATAATGGCTTACCTTGCGCAGAGAAAGGGGGCAAATCTTGTCTGCCTATAGAGATGCTCCCATGTGTTGATTTTGTCCTTGTGACATCAGATGCTGTTATGGTTTCAGTTTGCCAGATTCTGTTGATTGGACGAATGGTGATGTTTTTACAAGAGTTGGTTGGGGATGACAAGGACATTACACAATTTTATCGATGGGATTTTGGTGGAGATGTGACTTCGCTTCAGGTGGAGTCTGATGAGCTACCAGATGCGAGATTGCTTGGGGACAAGCAATTTCAGTGAGGGCGGACTATAATGTCCCCATTTTAGCTCACCTTGGGTGGCAGCGAGGATTAGCCTATCAATGACCCTCGTAGGCTAAGTCAAAGGGATAGAGGCCAATTCCCACTCTAGAGGTCAAGGATGTTCAGGATTGCTCTTAGTTTGGATCAGTTTGGCACACTTACTATTTATAGTGTCTATTTCGGGAAATTCAGGGTTTCTATCTTTAACAGGGCACCTGAACAGATTGGTGGCAATGTAGAGTTGTGGTATCGTTGACAGAGCTTTCATTCCTAGACTTACTATTTATTGTAAGTCAATTATGCCCACGTTGCTATTTTTAGCAGTGCTCTAGGACTTGGTATTAGCAGAGTTCATTAGTGACGAAGTAGAATAAGTTTATTGGCTTAATTTCAAGATATTAAGTATTAATAAAGGATTGTTTATTAATAATTAATTATCTAAGTTATAATATAAAGTTTTTATTTAAAGTGGGGTCCAATTGACACATTAAAGTGTATCAAATGAAAATGTTATAAAATGACACATTAAAGAATTATTCTAAGTCAATGTGGGTCATTAAAAGGCTATCATTAAAGGTCATTTATTGCATTTATGAAGTTGATGCAAAGTCCTAGGGGAAATGAATAAATTAATTATAAGTCAATGTTGCGTTTGAGCCAAATATATTTTTAATGTTTTAAAAGGCAAAAGCAAGGAGTGGGCGTGCAGTATATAAGGCTTTTATGACATGAATTGACCATCATTATGATCATTTGCTTTTGTTTTTGGGAATTGGTGTGAGTTCCTTGAAGTGTGTTTTGCATCGGGGTTTTAGCTTTGAAGAATGGTAATTCTTGAAAGGAATTAAGGCATTTGAGGTGTTGAAAGTGTTGGAAATGATTTGAGTAACTGAGAGGGGAGGGGTGAATCAGTTACCACAAAAACAAATCCAAGTCCCTTAGATGTCTTAATCAAACTTTTCACTGTTATTCGGTTAATATAGATATTCTGCTGTCACTCAGTTAACAAAGTAAATTTTAAGATATTAATTGTGATTATCCTTTAGTGATTAAATGTAGAAACATAAAACATAAAGCAAATAACATGTACATAGATAACACCAAGATTTAACGTGGAAACCCAATTTGGGAAAAACCACCAATTGCAACTAGTCACTATTTTTCACTCTTCTGAAGTGAGCCCTGTTAGGAGCCAACCCTGTTAAAGCTTACAATAACACACTGTTAGGTGTGACCCTGTTAGAGGATTTAATCACCCTGTAAGGAGTGGCCTTGTTAGAGGTCTTCAAACACTTCAATGTAGAAATGTCACCTTGTGAGAGGATTTACAAAAGACTGTTAAGTCTACTCTGTAAAGAAATTTTAGATCACTGCTACAATTGTTAGAGAGTAACAATGGATTGACCTGTTTTGAAAAGCAACTGTCTTTGCTGATTTAGATCTCTGCTCTGGCTTTAAACACTTGATCCTTACTGATCGAATATTCTATTGCAACTCTGTCCTTAATTAGAATCCCATCTGATTTCGCCTTCACTTTTCATATCTCACACATTCACTTACACACTCACTTACACATTCAATCCAAACTTGACCTTGTATATATATGATAAGCCTTGTTAAGTCGGTTTGAATAACCTTTCAAATAAACAATAGAACTTGAGTCTGTCAGCTGCATATAACCAATTAAAAATAAAGTGTAAACTGCTGTTAGTTGGCTGACACTAAATATCTAACTCGGTTAACACTGTAATCCTTCAATGCCCCAGTGAACTCGGTTAGAACTGAAAATCACTTTGGTCTTCTTCAATGCCCGAGAGAACATGACATACACGGACTGTGCTCGGTTTGGGTATAGACATTTGTGTAACATCACTACATTTGTGTAAACATCAATGACAATACACAATTGAATAATTGTCATCAATGATCTCCCTCTTTGGCATTGATGGCAACACGCCATAATACAAAGAATTATAGAGCAACAAAAATAAGGATAAAAATAAATTATTAATGTACTTAGCTTCATTCTGATTCTCATCCAGAAAACTCCCTCTGTCTTCATAATCTCTGTTTCTGATAGATTTCTCCCTCTGTCATCAACAATCCTCTTTCCTTAATAATTTCTTTGGCATGACATCAATAAACTCTTCCTCTTTGATAACCAATGCCAAAGACTCTATCCAATAAACATCCAATGAAGTTGTAATGTACCTGTTTGTACTAATTCATATGCAATAAGCTCTAACAATCTGCATCAACATGTTAAATCTGTTCTATAGCTCGGTTGATGCATCACTAATCTATCCATTAGTGAGCCTCAGTTAGGGGAATCACCCCTAGCTTTCCTCTAAGATACAAAAATGCATCCTTAGGTAACGGTTTGGTGAATATGTCTGCAATTTGTTTTTTAGTATTCACATATTCCAATCTTACTTCCTTGTCCTGAACCAATTCTCTTAAGAAATGATACTTTATTGCAATATGTTTAGTCCTAGTATGCATCACAGGGTTCTTTGAAATGTTAATAGCACTAGTGTTGTCACAGTAGATAATAACTGGTTCTTTGATTTCTTCCTTTATACCTGACAACAACTGTTTGAACCATATGATATGTGAACAATTTACGGCTGCAGCAACATACTCTGCCTCTGCTGTAGACTGAGAAATGTAGTTCTGTTTCTTACTTGTCCAGGAGACTAACCTCTTTCCAAGAAATAACGCTCCACCACTGGTGCTCTTCCTGTCATCAACACTTCCTACCCAATCAACATCAGTAAAAGTCTTCAAATCAAAGTTTCCTCCTTTCTTATACCATAATCCATAATCTTCAATACCCTTAAGATATCTCAGAATCCTTTTGATAGCCATCACTTGCAGCACCAGATTAATCCAGAAATAAGCAAGAAAGAAATATTTTATTGAAGAAATTGTCCAGACATGTTTTTGGGGAATTTCACCCCGTCATCAGTGGACTTACAATAAAAGATTACAATAAAACAGTTTAAATAGAAGTGAGGGGACTCCTCAACTTCCAAGAAAACCAACAATCATGCTTATAAAATTTAATCAATTAATTAATTAAAAAAGTATTAATTAATCAATCAATTAAACTTTAATCAATTAATCAATTAAAAAAGTATTAATTAATTAATCAATTAAAAAAGTCACTTAATGGAAGGAAAAAAGACCCAAAAGATAGGCGTGCGTAGGTTCTTTTTTGGCAAAAGCCATACAAAGTCTAGGGTTTAGGGGAACCCCCGTATTCGTTTAAAGAAAACTAGGAACGAGGGGACCCGACTCCCAAGAAGCAGGAGGCACACAATCCAACCAAAAAGTGACGGCGATCCAACACTGAAAACCACCAAAAGGGCAAAAACCGGAACCACCAAGAGAAACCGGAAATTGCCAAAGAGATGAAAAACTGCCAAGAAAGCCCGTGGGGGCCGGGAAGAAGAAGCGCCGACGACCAAAAATGTCCAGGGTTTGCGAAGAAGGCGGGGCCGAACACAACGAACAAGGCACGAGGGCGGATCCAAAGTGGAATCCGCAGGAGGCGGCGTCCGAAAGGGGGCGACGAAGGCCCGAAACCGCGCGCGGAGGTTGAGAAGCCCGGGCCGGAGACGTAGGCCGAAGACGAAGCGGCGCTGGAGCAGGGATCCGAGGGGCACGGGGTGCCAGGCGGCACTAAGTGCCGAAAACGCTGCAAAGAGCAGCAGAGCGGCCGCAAAGCCCAAAGGGCACAAAACGGCGACGCCCGGGCCGGATCGACCCGCAAAAAAAAACCCGATAGCAGAGCAGATCGCAGAGGAGGACGGCAGAACCATATGCCGAAACCACAAGCCGTCCAAACACCCGAAGCCGAAAGCCATCAACAGCAAAACACCAGAACGGAACCCCGAAATGGAGAAGCCATTAAGCACGGATAGCAAAGCCTCAAGAAACTGGAAAAAATCCAATGGCAGCGTGAAGATAGAACTTTAGGTTTTAATTAAAAATTAACATAAATATCACTTGCAGCACCAGATTAATCCAGAAATAAGCAAGAAAGAAATATTTTATTGAAGAAATTGTCCAGACATGTTTCTGTGGAATTTCACCCCGTCATTAGTGGACTTACAATAAAAGATTACAATAAAACGGTTTAAATAGAAGTGAGGGGACTCCTCAACTTCCAAGAAAACCAACAATCATGCTTATAAAATTTAATCAATTAATTAATTAAAAAAGTATTAATTAATCAATCAATTAAACTTTAATCAATTAATCAATTAAAAAAGTATTAATTAATTAATCAATTAAAAAAGTCACTTAATGGAAGGAAAAAAGACCCAAAAGATAGGCGTGCGCAGGTTCTTTTTTGGCAAAAGCCATACAAAGTCTAGGGTTTAGGGTTTAGAGTTTAGGGATTAGGGTTTAGGGTTTAGGGTTTATTTGTTTGCGAAAAAATCTGATTTCTTCCTTATATGTATGCATTTTATATTGCTATTGGTTGATCTGATCTAAATTATCTGTCTAATTAGATATACGGGTATAACCTCTTGACAGTGTTCCTGAATTAAGATATTTGAATGTACATGGTCAATGCCTAGGAAGGATGTAAATCCTCTTGCGTGAACTAGATAGGCATAAGAAACAGAATGGGAAGTGATCGATTAGTGTTTTTATTAATAGTTGTCCTCCTGAATTGACTGCCGTCATTGACCATCGTTAACTCTGACATACTTCTCATAATAGACGTTGACTGTAATATTATTCTTTCTTAGTAATAATTGATGTTTCTTTATTACTCTTGGCGTTGATAACATTTAATGAGAAATATTTGACAACTTCAGAAAGTATCATCATCCACAAATTATTGTTCTTAGTCATTATCAACATAATGATACCGATTGTTCTTGTAATGTTCTCTTCAAGTATGCTCGATGATTTCCGATTTTTTTGTTATTAAAATTGGTCTCTTCATGAAGGTGTGTAACCGATAGTTTAACGTACTTGTCAAATTATAATCGATATCCTTAAGTTTCTGTAGCTTTTTATTGGCTATATTGTATCTGATACTGATATTGATTGTGGATGGTTAATGCTATTTGGATATCAATCTAAACATAATCTTCTATTGTTCTGGGTCCATGCCTCTACGCTGACTGTCCTGTGTTCAACGCTGACGACATTCCTTTCTTTCCAGTGCCAAATGTCTACCTATTCTCTTATTCCCCTCCCCTTCCAGTTTGAGGTAAGGTTCTATAAATATCGAATGTGAAAGAGGAAAGGTTGCGTCTTTCTATAAGGAAACACCTGTGTGCCCGTGTCCCTTCCTTAGACGCCATCGCTAATGAAAAGGATTAATTCGAATGAGTTTATTTTGTCAATATATTATATCGATTATAGTTGGGTCCCTCATTTGCTCATACATTAGAGTTGATAATTATTATAAACATTAAAAATAAAGAATATTTATTAATTGAAATATATATTATTATTTAATATTTATAATATTATTTTTATTAAATATATTGTATTATAATATTAATATATTCATTCATTAAGATATAATATTATATTATATTGATTATATTCTTTCATTATATAACGAATTATAGTATTATTTATTTATTTATATTGTTTCTTATCAAATTGTATTCTAGAAAGGGGGATATTACAATGATTCTCCTAGGATTAGCTGAAAACCTTGCAACAACACCGACTGCTAATGCAATATCAGGTCTAGTGTGAACAACATATTGAAGTTTACCAATCATGAATCTGTAGGTAGTCTGATTTACCTCCTTTGAATCATCATCCTTAGGCAACTTATGTCCAGTAGACATAGGTGTCCCAACTGGTCTGGAATCTTCCATTCCAAATTTCTTCAGTATCTCTTTGATGCATTTAGACTGAGTAATATAGATACCATCCTTCATCTAATGAACTTGTAAACCAACAAAGAATTTGATTTCTCCAAACATAGACATCTCAAATTCCTTACTCAGGTTTGGAGAATGCATTGCATAAATCATATCCAATAAACAATATATCATCAACAAATATCTCTGCTAATAGTATCTTGTTCTGAGGTCCTTCTTTGATGTACAAGCTACTATTGTCATTAGTTCTCTGAAATCCAATACTTATCAAGTAACCATGTAATATTTCATACCAAGCTCTAGGAGCTTGTTTCAGTCCATACAATGCTTTGTGCAGTTTGCAAACCATATTTCTTTTGTTAGGATCTACAAAACCTTCAGGTTGCTCAATATAGACTTCCTCTTCAAGAATTCCATTTAAAAATGCAGATTTTACATCCATTTGATATACCTTGAATCCTTTATGTGCAACATATGTCAGAAGAGTTCTGACTCCTTCAAGTCTTGCAACAAGAGCAAAAGTTTCTCCATAATCAATATCCTCTTCTTGAGCATATCCTTACATACTAATCTTGCTTTGTTTCTGGAAACTTCACCTTTTTCATTCATCTACTTTCTGAAAACCCACTTAGTACCAATCACATTCTTGTCTTTTGGTCTAGGTACAAGAGTCCAGGTTTTGTTCTTTTCTATTTGCTCAATCTCTTCATTCATTGCTTCTATCCAGCTTTCATCATTCAACGCATTTTTAATGGTTCTAGGTTCAATTTCACTAAGCAAACATGTACCTTTAAGTTTGTTCCTTGTCATTGTACCTTCTATCTGATCTCCAGTTATTTGCTCAGGTGCATGATGCCTTCTTACATATTTTGCAAGTATAGGTTCCTTCCTCTTTGATTTTGGGCTTGCTCCACTAGGTTCACCATGCTCAAACATTCTGTTATGCTCATCCAACTGATACTCGGGTGCCTCTGTCTGTGACTCGCTTTTTTCAGTCTGAGACTCGGTTCCCTCTGTCTGTGACTCAGTTTCAAAAGTTAGAAGCTCGGGTTGCACAAGTTGCAACAAGGTTTGTGCTGATGAATTCAGTGGTTGACATGGTTGCTGTCCAATCACCATTGCTTGTGTCTTAGGTATAGTATCAGGTTCATAATACACAAAGTTCCTGTAGTCCTTAGGCTCTTTATTGCTCTGTTCTTCACTTCTCTCTGCAAACTCATCAATCTTTACATGTACACTTTCTATGACTTTATGAGTAGTGAGATTCAAACATTTATATGCTTTGTTTTTACAGTAGCCTGGGAATATACCTTCATCACCTTTGACATCAAATTTTCCATTTCTTGCTTCCTTCAAGATGTAACATTTACTTCCAAATACTTTGAAATAACGAACATTGGGTTTATAACCATACCATAATTCAAAAGGTGTCTGCTGAGTACCTTTCTTCAGTTGAACTCTGTTCAAGGTGTGTATTGCAGTGCTGATGGCTTCCTTCTAGTATTTGGTAGCAACATTCTTTTCAATCATCAAGGTTCTTGCACAATCCATAATGGATTTGTTTCTTCTTTCTGCTATCCCATTTTGCTGTGGTGTACCTGGGGCAGATACTTGTCTCTTGATTTCTCTTTCATTGCAGAATTCATTGAACTCATTAGAAATGAATTCACCTCCTCTGTCAGATCTTAGACATTTAAGTTTCTTTCCTATTTCCTTCTCAACTCTAGCAAGGTACCACTTGAACTTCTGAAAAGCTTCTAATTTTTCTTTGAGAAACATAACAGTCATCATTCTGGAATGGCCACCAACAAATAGAATGAAATACTTCTCACCTGTGTAACTTGTTCCAATTGGTCCACACAAATCAGTATGCACTAACTCCAAGACTTCTTCTGTATTGTAATTCTTGCTCTTGAAACTAGTTTTGCCCATCTTCCCAATTTGACATTGTTTGCATATTGCCAATTC
>MU226525.1:251658-263608 GCA_018584345.1 Thuja plicata | reverse complement strand
ACTATCAATTATCCAAGTGTCATTCTTGCTAATATGAGAGTAAAGTGCAGTCTTTTCATTATCTTCATTGTTTGACTCATCCTTAATAGCAATGTAAACCATTTCATCTTCATCTTCATCACTATCATAATCTTCAGCAATATAACAAGATTTCTTACCTTTTTCCTTGTAGCTTTTGTAATTTTTGAAATCTTTCTTGCCTTTGTACTTGTTGAACTTTCTCTCACCTTTTTCTTCTTTGTTTGGACACTTAGCAACTATATGACCAACCTCATCATATGAAAAGCAAATCAATGGTATTCTTCCTTTGTACTTTCCTTTGGCAGCTCTCTTTGCAAGTAATGCTTCAATGATTCCCAAATCTTCATCATCAGAATCATCATCACTGTCACTGTCAATCTGTTTTCCTTTCATCTTACCAAGGTTTAATTTAGCTTTGAATGCAGACTCAAGATTGCTAGGATTAGGAGAATAATTGTCAAAATTGTCTAACTCAAAAGCTGTAAGCCTTCCAACCAATCCATCTAAAGTTATATCAAAGTTATATCATTACTGCACCTCATCTCTTGAATAGCTGAAACTCTAATTGCATAGATAGGAAGTAAAGTTCTCAATACCTTACTGACCACTGTTTTGTCGTCAATTGTTCCACCGGCAGCTCTGATGGCACTGCCAATTTTCTTGATTATTTCACTGAATTTTGTAATGTCTTCTCCTTCTTTCATTTTCATCTGATTAAACTGACCTCTGAGACTTTCTGCTTTGGCTCTCTTTACATTGTCATCTCCTCCATGGATTTCATGCAGTTTCTTCCACATATCATAGGCAGTAGGGTAGTCCTTGACTTCATCAAATTCGAAATAGCTGAGTGAAGAAGCTATATCAATCATCATTATGTTATGATGCTTCATGTCCACCATCTGATCCATAGACATAGGTCTCGGTGGTTCCACATACTTGTGATCTAAGAATTGCAAACCAATGTCTCCAATAGTAGATAGATGTAGCCTCATCAAATCTTGCCATGCAGTGAATTTGTTTTTGTTAAGCTTGGGGATCTCCCTTCTGTAAGACATCTCTGATCTTTAACTTAGGCCTTGAAACCTTCCCTGTAAGCACTTGGTGCTTTGATACCAATTGTTGGAAATAAGTTGAGTAATTGAGAGGGGAGGGGTGAATCAGTTACCACAAAAACAAATCCAAGTCCTTTAGATGTCTTAATCAAACTTTTCACTATTACTCGGTTAACATAGATATTTTGTTGTCAATCGGTTAACAAAGTAAATCTTAAGATATTAACTGTGATTATCCTTTAGTGATTAAATGTAGAAACATAAAGCATAAAGCAAATAACATGTACACAGATAACACCAAGATTTAACATAGAAACCCAATTTGGGAAAAACCACCAATTGCAACTAGTCACTGTTTTTCACTCTTCTGAAGTGAGCCCTATTAAAGGTTACAATAACACACTGCTAGGTGTGACCCTGTTAGAGGATTTAATCACTCTGTAAGGAGTGGCCTTGTTAGAGGTCTTCAAACACTTCAATGTAGAAATGTCACCTTGTGAGAGGATTTACAAAAGACTATTAAGTCTACTCTGTAAAGAGATTTTAGATCACTGCTACAATTGTTAGAGAGTAACAATGGATTGACCTGTTTTGAAAAACAACTGTCTTTGCTAATTCAGATCTCTGCTCTGGCTTTAAACACTTGATCCTCACTGATCGAATATTCTATTGCAGCTTTGTCTGTTTTGTCCTTAATCAGAATCCCATCTGATTTCGCCTTCACTTTTCATACCTCACACATTCACTTACACATTCAATCCAAACTTGACCTTGTATATATATGATAAGCCTTGTTAAGTTGGCTTGAATAACCTTTCAAATAAACAATAAAACTTAAGTCTGTCGACTGCATATAACCAATTAAACAGAAAGTGTAAACTGCTATTAGTCTGCTGACACTAAATATCTAACTCGGTAACACTGTAATCCTTAAATGCCTGACCGTTACTGTAATGCCCGAGTGAACTCGGTTAGAACTGAAAATCACTTTGGTCTTCTTCAATGCCCGAGAGAACATGGCATACACCGACTGTGCTCGGTTTGTGTATAGACATTTGTGTAACATCACTACATTTGTGTAAACATCAATGACAATACACAATTGAATAATTGTCATCAACCAAAAGATGCACTGAAATTTGCAATTGGGGGAGATTCAATCAGTCTTCATTTGAGCTAATTGTTAAGAGAATCCAATTGGTTGGCAGTGTTACAAGGGTTTGATATCAAAGGAATTACTATCAGTTTGTTGTTGCAGAGGATATAGACTCAGCAATAACATAAATCGCAGCCAATATGGACATGTGTTGGAATTCAATAAGGCAGCCGCTGGATTAGAGGAGCCACGTGAGGCAAGGAAAGGTCACGTTTAAGGATAAAGAGGGCACATTTTGAATAATTTGTGCTTCCTTCTTGCATCCCCAGCCTTGGCATCCAAGAATAAGCATTCTCAGACAAGCTGCATTTAATCTGAGATAAATAACACTAGCTGCAATCAGTTCCAGGTTTTTTAATTTTGCAATTAATTAGTTCTCTCAATGCATATCTTCATCATTGTAAATATCTCAATTTCCTGAATTGCAATAAGAAGGATTACTTGTGCCTGGCTTGCATAGTTTGTTGTTTGTATGCATTGTTTATATCTATATTGTCAAAATTCATAAAAAGCATAAAACTCTGAAAAAACTCTGAAAAACTACAAATTTGCGAAAAAAGAATATCCATCAGAAATAGTTGAACAGGGGTAGAACCAACGGGTTCTTACAGAGTTCAGTAGTTCCAGTGACGAGGAATTTGCGTTGAGGCACGACCTCCCGAGGGATGATTAGAGGCCTCCTTTCATTACATTTTGACATTTTGTACTTGTTTTGATATCATGCTACTCACTGTAATCATCTTTATGATATCTTTGATATAATGGAAATTTTCCTTTTGCTGATTCGACGATTTAAAATTTTATTTAGTATTGAGTATTCTAATTTCTTATTAGTAATTCGATATTCAAAACTTCAATGTTCAAGGATTTACTATTTAGTATTTGGCATTTGCAATTTTGCTATTTTACTTCTTAACAGTCTTATACATCTTTTCATAACTAGCATTTTAAGTACCATATGTATAGTATATAGTATATACAGCACGCCCCCCGCCTCCCCACCCCCGCCGTCGCCCCCCCGCTGTCCCCAAATGGAGACCCTTTGTCCCAACGTCCTAGAAACCATCCCCCTTTTCTGCTGTCCCCCTGTCCCCTATGGTGGTGTAACTATGGAAATAATTCTTTACTTGTTAATTTTTGCAATAAATTTGTCATTCTGAGACAGCAGCATGGTTTGGTTCTGTTTTAATTTATATGCATTTGCAATTGTATACTTTATGCAAACATGATAAACAAGGTTATTCTCCCAAAATCCAACACAAATCAGAAACATCTAAATCTGCAACAAGCCAATGTCTGGCTCAGAAGTTTGCAAAGTGTTTGACCAAATTATGCAAGGAGAATAGAGCACATTTTGGGTTTCAAACTAGACAGGGATTTTGCACGTAGCCTGTAGTTAGAATAGCTTACGTTTGGAATAATACTCTGTGAATTGAGAAATAAAGAAAGGCATTATCTTAAGGTCGTAGCTTCTCATGTGTGTCCACCGGTAACTTGACTTGAAATGCCCAGCACCCAGATTCCCACGCTTACCAATTAGAAAGAATAACTGTTCATACAATATTATCCACATCCATATGTTGCATTTGCTAATAACGGATGAATCACAGTTTAGGAAGAAATTATTCATTCATTGGATGACTGGTTTGGATTACTTAAGGAGTTCCAATTTCTGGGTAAACATGTGGGCCCCACATGATAGTCTTACCCCCACAAACATACAACCGCTACTACAAAAAGGTAGGTCCCAGCGGAAGAATTAGTAACAGCCAGGTAAAACATGAATGGTATTTTAAGTACATTATTGTCCTTATGTCTAGTTCATCCCACATTCAAGGAGATATTAGGTGGGTCTTAGAAGGCTTTAAAAATTCAATCAGCAACAAGTAGAAAAGGATAAGCTATCAACCTGAAACACACCACAAATTTGTGATAATACCAAAATTTGATTGATTACTGTTTTTGAGTGAGCAGGATTGTGTGTGGACTTGGATACTTTTGCATCACATTTCTCGCAAACAATGTATAAAAAAACAATTTGTGGTTTGGCTGAAACACATTTCCTATTGACATTGATTGGATGACAGGAGGAGGAACAACCATTGTTCATGCATTTTTGAAAGGTCTTGCCTTGGCCATCCCTAGCAAACTACACCAAAATGTTTGTCACTAATTCTACGATTATTAGATTATATTTATGTCAATGTAAATGATTATAGCAATAACAATGTACTCATTAAATACAAGATAAGCAGATCTTTCATATAGGCATTGTCTATATAATTGTTTGGGTTTATTGACATAGACTTGTTTTGTACGTGACAATATGTACGGTTATTGACTATTTACACAACTATCTAATGCCAACAAAGGACAAGGAGTCAGCTACAACTAAACATTATTCAATCAGCGGTCTACAAATGAAGCATTGATTATTATAGATTCGCAGTACCATTGTTATCAATTGGTTCTCTCTTCAAGCATTGGTGCCAACTACTCCAGGGTCGAGTGCAGGTACTTTGAGGTGTAGGTTGGTTTCGTTTGAACAGTGCTAAATATTGTAGCATGTATAAATCCTGTTGCATTCAATAGTTTTAGAAACATTGAATTGTTCTAATCAGATCTGGTCATTTTTTTTAAAATTATTTTTTCTAGTTTAGAAATAAAATTTTTATTTCTTTGCAATTCATGTCCCAATCAATTTGCTTTGCTCAACCTGGCAATGTAATGTTTACATAAACTATATTGCATATATTTACTGAACAGGACCTTCCATTGTAATTTTGAATTTGAAATTTCTGGATTTTTTCCCCACCTGCACAAATTCAGATTTCAAAATTTCGTAACATTGATTGGCACAATTGATGCAGTAATTAGTGACAAGAGACATTAGCCAAAGTAGATATGATTGATTGTCATTGGAGATGTGGCTGCATTGTAATTTTGAATTTGAAATTTCTGGAATTTTTCCTCCACCTGCACAAATTCAGATTTCAAAATTTTGTAACATCGATTGGCACAATTGATGCAGTAATTAGTGACAAGAGACAGTAGCCGAAGTAGATAGGATTGAATGTCATTAGAACATGGCCATTTTCTTTTGTTGTGGTAATTAGATAATGAGGATGTGTGTACGATCACTGCTAGGTGAAATGTCTTTGCATTCATCAATTCTTGTCTTGTCAAAGATGTGATTGTATATATAGACTCCATTACGTTCTTCTGGACATTGGGTGACAATGCTGAATAGTTGGTGCTAAGTGGTATTGGGCAAGTGCTAAGGGATCCTTGATGATGTGAGTTTATTAGGAAAAAGCTACATTAACACATGATGTTGCTTTGATGGCAAGGCGAACAACTAAAGAATTTGCTCATAGTGCTGCACACTGACTGAACAAAGATGTGCTGCTATGGATGTATGTCACTATATTCTGGATCTTGAGTGACAATGCTAAGTGGTTGGTGCTAGTATTGGCTTAGGGCTAATGACTTTTTGGTGATATGTGCTTGTTAGGCAAAAGCTACATTAACACATGACGCCATTTTTGATGGCATGGTGAGCAGCTTAGGAATTCATTCCTGGTTCTTAACACTGAATGAAATTTAACATAGAAGTTTTGACATGACACAATACATATGAAAAAGGTTTCAAACTAATTGTTATATCTCTTAATTTTTTACTCTTGTTCTTTTATGCTAATTTACAAAGCAAGATCATTGTAGGTTGATTGAGTATATCTATTGCTTCTATATGTAGAATTTGGTTTGGGAAAATGGTTAATTGGAGTCAATTCTAATTATCCTTGCCACTGTCAAAGTGTGATGTCCCCAAATTAACAGGTTCTAGGAGCCTAATTATGGTCAGCTCATCATCGCGACCCTCGTGAGTTGACAGTGTGTTTTGAGGGTCTCAGTGGTCAGATTTGCCATTTTTAGCAAATCTAGACTTACTATTTATAGTAAGTCGGTTTGGGCCGGTTACTATTTCTGGCAGTGCAGTTGTTGGCCATGTAGATCAGTCATTACCGACAGTGGATGCAGGAATTATCACTTGAGTCATATTTGATAATTAATTGTTGTTAATTAATAACTATATGTTATTAATTAATAATAAGACTATATTATTATAATAATACTTTATTATTATAATGTTTTAGATGTTGCTATCTCGGCGAGTGGTTAACTGATGCTTGTTTTGGAAACTAATGGCCACCAAAGAATTATAAATATGGATTCATTTGTGGAGCTGAGCATCGAATATTTTATATCAAAATTGGTCTTGGGAATTGTTCCTAATTATCTGTGCCCTTGCTGAAGTATAAGGGTCAAATTAGCCTCTGAAAGACTGATTCTTCTAAAGCTAATCTCTTATTGGTTGTTGAAGTATAACCAATCTCTTTCTTCTTTCCTACTGTCTGCCTGTTGCTAGAGGAAGAAGTAATTCTAGAAAATTTATCAAAGTTGAACTGAGGCCTGCACAAGAGGTCTATATCATTGCCTTCATCAAAATAGATTGAAGCTGGAGTGTTGTTATACTGGCCGCGGGTGGTGAGAGGTGGAATCCTCTTAACATTGCTATTGCCGCTGGGAATCAACTGTTTCGCAGCCAAATAACACCTGTAGATAGCGGTGTGAGTTCTAGTTTGCATTGAGTTGGAAATCGCGAGTTTTGGTAGACCATTCTGCCGTGTGAGTAGAACACGCTGGGCTGTGGCTAGTGTTCGAGTGTGGTGGCTTACATGCAGCATTAGCCATTGCTGGAGCTGTTGCGTAAGACTTGCTGACTGCTGGAGCTGCTGCATGAGTCTTTGCTGATTGTGGGAGCTGCCGCGTGGGGAAGTTAAGGATCACGTGGACCAGCCTTTCATTTCGTGGGTTGAGGTAGAGTACTATTAAATGCTCTATGCTGATTCTATAACAATGATATTTTAAGTGGTTAATCATACAACATTAAAATTTGGTATTAGAAATTAAATTACATTTCCAGAATTCTGAAAATACCAAAAGCATGTTGTTTATTTGTAATGTTTTATATATGGGGAATTTTTTGTTATAAAAACAAAAGAGTTTATATATATGCTTTCAGAATACCGTTACAAATTAGTTGGAAGGATATCACAATATCATATAAACTTAGAGCTTCACAGTTAAATTGCCTTAAGAGCCAGTCAGGCTCATTACACAAAGGGATTGGGTTCAATTGGTGGAAGCTTTGGGTTCTCATTTTGGAGATGCAAGATTAAATCCCCAAAGTGACATCCAAAGTAGAATTCAAAGTGGTGACGCTTGGACTTCTATTGTGGACTTTGAATGTAATATGTAAGTTGTATTTTAATATTAAAATGTATGTGACTCTTAGTCTTCTTTTGTTGGGTCTTGTTGATGCGAGTTTTGTGACTACTTCAACATGCAGGATGAGACACCTGTATTCCAAGATGAAACACCAAATATCAAATCCTCTTTTGAATAAAGAAGCTTAGATGCTAAACAATGTATATGATTGTGTGATCAACTAGACAACCTCAAGGTTCCTTCTTATTGTGGACTTAACTTAGTTGTAATGATGTGATATGTTGGGTATCACTTAGGGACTTACACTATTTATTCAATGGACACCAACTTTACAAATGCAAATGATATGGCAATTTGGGCTCATTAACTATTTCTAATGAAACAAAGTGCAAAGGGATAAAGGGTTTAGAGAATCTAATCTAACTCTAAGAATGCAAGAGATCATTGAAGATGAGGTGAATTCTAACCAGTCCTTGCTTCCCCAAATCAACTATGCTAAGGAGGGTGCTTGCTTCTACGGATGCAGGAATGATTTTCATATTGTCAATACTCATTTAGATACCCAATGAAGGCGCAATCCAAATGAACAATTCCAATTGAAGTTAGATGCTTGCAGTAAGGTTAAGATTAAACCTTACATTGATACTTGCAATCAACAAGTATCAATAGGTATGGACACTAGTTTCACCATAGTTCATCGATGACAATATCTTCTATTCATCTAATTCTACTTCTATTTAGCATAAACAAAATCCTACTCTAAGTGAGGAAATGTAGAAATCATGCAATACTTTAAAATAATACAAGTAATCCATCATGAAGGCGAAAAATGAATCATGATATATTTTTGCAGTATTATTGCAACAATCTCTCCAAGTCCCCCCCTTTACAAATGATAAGGCTTTCCTTTTATAGTTGTTTAAGTATAATGAAGGGCGAGGATCGATTCAAGATCAAGGGCCAAGATTATGCCAACACAACCCTAGTACAACTACTAGCTACACATTAAATGCTTATCCACTTAGAATGAAGCACCACCTTGTAGGCCAATGAGAAAATTACATTGCTTTTATAGACCAATGAGATAGTAGGTTAGGTAGAGATATTAAGTGGACTTCACATGTACACTTGTAATGATGTGATTGAATGCTATGGACACGTGAAACTGGGACTTCTGATTGGTTGAAGATGAGTGGGCGCCACCATAGCATGCTTATCTTATAAACTTGAATAATTTCTTGGAGATGAAGAAATATCTCTTGATACTCAACATTATGAAGTCTTCAATAGATTATGATGACTCATATTCCCAAATTGCTTCATCTTCATGATTTTATGCATCCTTTGGAGTTCATCTCGAAATTGCTTGAATTTTCAAATTTGCTTGTACTTGAAATCTTAATTTCTCGGCTTTGGCATTATAAATAATGAGGTACTTCATGTAGTTTGACCCTTCAAAGTGAACTTGGATTTCTGAGGGAAATTCAAGTTTGTGACAATTCTCCTTAGCTTGCAAACTTGTAAATTTGTTCATTCTCCTTGTACTTTGCTCTTTGAACTCCATCCTAGTCTTGGTTTTAAAATTGCATCCTCGCTTTTGACCTTCAACCTTGAACATCATCTTGCTTGTCTCTGAAGATGGAGGAAATAGGGATTTATCTTTTCAAATCCTTCCAACATCCAACAATGAAGGCATTATCGCAAATACACTTGCAAAATCATAAACAACTGAAAATACAAATGCATTTGGAACCAAAACTTAACTCCATTGCACTCCTGTCTATCAAGATCTCGTTTTCAAATATCAATGCTCTCAGAAGCACACGTACGAGAAACTATGAAGAGCGGAGATTTTAAGATGATCAAAAGATAAATATGCAAAGATGAAAATGCAAGAATGGATTCAAGAAAACTAGAATCAAAAGAGACTACAATGCTAAAACAAACTAGAATGCCAAGATCACAAGGATGCTCAAACTTGAATGCAAATAACAATGGATGTAAGCAAAAGTGGATGCAATTAACAGACGTAGAATAACAATAGATGAAAATAACGATCAATTGTGACTAATGATGGATGATCTAAAATGAGAAGGGGCATTGCTTATATATATGTCCTCAAGGGAGAATCCCATATCAGGATGAATGTGGGATAAAAGATTGGATAATGGAATTGTAAGTGTTAATCCCACATGTGGTAGGTGGATGTAAATGCTAGAGGCAGAATATTATAAATGGAAAATATAGTGAATGTTGAGAGGAATTTAGGAAATAGAATAGAATATGTTTATTTAATGGAGAAATATGATACATGGAATATTATTTAATGGATAATAAGAATATTTATAATATGGATGAGAAATATGCATAATATAGTTTATTGGAATAATGGATCCACCTGATTAATGCAAAATTGAGATCAAGAAGAGGACAATTTTATGTGTCTACATTTTGCCCCTCTTTGAGACAATTTTATGTGTCTGCATCCATATCCCTTTTTCCACCTTTGATCTTGACAAGGTTTAGGATCTTACTGAGTATCATGCATCCTATCTGTTTATCCTTGTCTACACCCTCGGGCCCTATCCCTTATCTTTCCTTTCCTCCATTATCCCTTACCACCTTTAATCTCACTTATCCTATCAATATCCCATCCCCATCCTATTTGACCCCTTGATCTTGGTCAAAATAAAGGACATAAAAATGTGAAACATGTTTCAAAAGCCTCTTGACATGTCCATTCCTTTGGACCATATGCCCTTCATGCCATTTCATCGCCTTTTGTCAATGCACCTTTCATTGCTTTACATTGCCATATCCCAATCCCTAGGTTGGATAACCTTGACGAGATAGTCCTTGAAAATCACTTATACTTCCTCTATCATTTGCTTATCTGTTTCTTGCTCATTATTTCACCCATCCCCCTCATAATGCCTTATGCCATGTGTAATGTCCCCTTTTTATGTTACTTGGACACTACGTGAACTATTCAATTATAGGACTAAGGCTATTGAATTATGAATGCAGATCAATGAAATGTACATATGACTGGTAATTCCAAATGCTAAAATGAATGTAATGTATGACTGGTAATTCCAAATGCTTTAATGGATAAAAGGAATTGATGAAATTAATAGAATATTAAAATATGTTAAATTTAGTATTAATGCTCATTCAGTGTATATTCTATTTTAGACAGATCCTCTTCGATCTTCTTAGCAGTTTCTTATTAGAAACTTGCTATTCTTGTAAATACTCTTGTATTATTTATGAGCGTCTTGCTCATTCTGTAAATCAATCCAATTCTTTGAAATCCATTACTTGGTTCGCACTGTTTTATGGTATCAGAGCCGGATTAATTTTTGCCTTAAAATTTATAATTTCTTAATTGAGAAATTATCTGCTCAAAATTTTGGAAATTATTCTGTAAGGGTTTTTGCAGAAATTCGTTTTTTAAAAACTCGTGTAGGGTTTCACGTCAATATTGACGCCATTTTCTGCAACTGTTTTTGTCGTCGTTCGTGGTCTATTCGCGGCTCATTCTGGGAGTTTATAGGCTCTCAAAACGACCATTTGTTGGTTGTTTTTCGGCGTTTTGCAAACTGGTTGCGAAGGCTTTCTCCTCTACGACTGGTTCGAACACGCGACCTTCAGATCCGCGATGTCAATCTGCGACCTGTGCCTGGCCTCATCCGCGACCGCGACACTAGGTGCGTGGAGTGTCGTGTCTATATGCGACCTGGTCTCATTTCGACGTAAGTTACGTCCTGTACCTGTTCTAGTCTGTATTTTCTTGGCTCCTGTTGTGGTAGTTTATAACCAGAGCCGTTTTCTTGCGAAAACCCTAATTTTCGAGACTAGAAATTTTTTTTGGATTTCATAATTGTGGTGGGTTTTTCGAGACCTCATCTGGGTCTTCGTTAAATTTTTCTGGGTGCCTCGATTTTTGTGCCTAGATTTTCGAGCCCGCGAATTCAAATTCTGACAGGAGAATCCTTCTGGGTTTTTTGCACGCTCAATCCTTTCAGAAGGATAAAGGCAAATTTCAGTCCTCTCAGTCTTCTCAGCCGAAAGGCTCTTCTCAGACACAGGATGGAGCTAAGAAGAAAAATGTGCAATGCAATTACTGTCACAAGTACGGCCATATGAAGAAAGATTGCCGTCAGAGGCTCGCTTCTGAACAAAAGAAGCAGGGAGGGTCACACCAGAAGGCGCATGTTGCGGAACATTCCGAGCAGAAGGAGTCTGCCTTTTATGCTTTTATGGCTAAGACGTCTTCAGATCATGCCAGGTCTTCTGCTTGGTACATCGACTCTGGTGCATCACGTCACTTTTCTCATCGGCGTGACTGGTTTACAGACCTCTCCCCTTTCAGTGATTCCGTTGTATTTGGCGGAGGTGAGGAGTATACAGTTGTTGGCAAAGGCAC
>MU226525.1:211034-223180 GCA_018584345.1 Thuja plicata | reverse complement strand
CTTTCTCTCATCGCCCTATTCCTCATCTGGATCATGTTGACTGGCCCAAAGTTTGTGTCTCCAACTTTCTTCCATTTGGATGGAAAGGCAGTCTTTGGCATCATATCCTCAGTATCTTTCTTGAACTAGGCCAGCCTTTGGGCCTTTGCGGATGTAGGATCCATCACATTCCCTTCTGCAACACACACCAAACATTAATTAGACGATTAAAGTATTTAAGAAAGGAGACAATACCCTGCAAAACTTCAGCCTATCAATTGAAATTGCCTTACTAATCATTTCCAGATTGACTTAGATCAAAGAGTTCTGATTTGTTTTTTAGTTTTCAGTTATGATTACTTCCAGATTCTATTGTGAAAATTATAAAATTCTAACCACATTCTAGAAAATCAGTCATGAAAATGGAGTTTGAGGTAGATGGGGAGAATACACCATCTTTTAAACATGATTATGACCTCCAATATGGAATAAACAAATCAGAATCAGACCTGCACTTAAGATTTCCAAGTTAAAAAGGAGAATTTTCCAGATTTCCCTAGGCCTGCTGGAATTTGAATGATCTGCTGCCTGCTATGAAAATCAGACCAGCCCTTCTCCACTTGAAATGCTAGGAGGATGCCCCTAGGCCTTCACTTTCTCTCTTCCTTTATGTCTACTACAGCCAGTAAAATCTGCCTTTGGTGAGAGAAAATTCGCATGTGCTTGGTGTGAAATGGAGTCAAAACTTCTCTTATATACCTTTATCAATTTCCCAAAGGGGCCGACTTGCATTTAAAACCTTGCTATAAAACATTTTATTTTTTGCCCTCAAATAGGGACGACTTTGCATTTAAATCTGTGTTGTTTGTTTTTTTGCTTAATGGGCCGACTTCATATTGCAAGGGGTCAACAGCAAGGGGAGGCCGACTTCCAAGCCTCCTAAGCCATGGGGGGAAGAGTGGAGTGGGCGGAAATGTCCAAGGGGATGAACATTTCTGCTCAAGGGAAGAATTCCCTTTGGAGGAGATGTCATCCATCCCTCAAGACCGACCTCCACTCTCCACTATCCCTCTAATCTGATTTGTTCTTACCTCCACTAGGCTAGCGGAAATGAGGGGCATCATGGACACCATGTCCAAGGGCTGGGCGGAATCCGCCCAGACTTTGGACATCTTCATTTTCAGTCCTTCACTACAACACACCAATCATTTAAACATTGCTCTCTCCCACCTCAAACACCGAACGAACGTCAGTCAAGGAACCTCCATCAACTCTGCCTGGTGTTTCCCCTCTAGAGGGTTGGCGGAAATCTGGGGTGTCATGGACACCATGTCCAAGGGGTGGGCGGAACCCGCCCAGAGTTTGGATACTCACATTTCACCAAAACATCAAATACTTCATTGCCTTCCAATGTCTCCACCACACCTTAAACTTGACTCCCCATAAATCCTAAGGACTTATCTTGCACTCCAAAGGGGCTAACGGAATTTGGGGGTGCCATGGACATCATGTCCAAGGGCTGGGCGGAATCCGCCTAGACCTTGGACATCTCCATACACTAAAACTTCCTCAAGCATTAGACATTGAGCCCTTATCAAACATAGTCTTTCATTACAATCCAATTTTCAAATGCATTACCAAATGAGAAAATCCTCAACTAAAGGGGGCTGGCGGGATTTGAGGGTGTCATGGATACCATGTCCAAGGGCTGGTCGGAATCCGCCCAGACCTTGGACATCTCCATTCTCCAAAACAGTCCACTTCAACATTTCAAACATCAAATGCCCTTTGTTATTTATCAACATGCTTCTAAGCTTGGGAAGTCATCACCACTATGGCCAAGAGGGAGAAGTCCATGGAAGGAGGAGTAAGGGCTGGCTCCTAGCCCCATTGGCGGAATTGTCCATGGGGATGGACATTTCCGCCCAGCATAGGTATCTCCCTAAACTCGGTCTTCAACCACTTCCTCTTGCCATCAAAATGCCATCAACCATTCCAAACTAAACTCAACTTTCCCTCAAAACCTCCCACCATCTAACTTGACTTGCCACTAGGTTGGGCGGAAATCCAGAGCACCATGGACATCATGTCCAATGGCTGGGTTGAATCCGCCCAGTCATTGGACAATGTCATTTCCAGAATTTCACTCCAATACTTAAATCATTAAACATAGCCCCTGCTTCACATCAAACATGGTTTGTCATTCAAATTGAAGCCTCTTTGAGTCCAAAATGCCTATCATCAAAGGCCAAGAAGATGAAATTGGGGGGGGGAAGAAAGAACGCTGGTCTATGTCCTCATGGCGGAAATGTCCAAGGGGTTGGACAATTCCGCCCAGCATATGTGCCAATCCAATTCCAACCTTGCCACTCCCTAATTCATCAAACAAGGATCAGATTTGAAAGCCAAGGGGGAAGTCTAATTTTCAACAACTCTCCAATCGAAGCTTAAAAGGGGGTCCCCAAGAATTGGGGCGATGTGTGAAAGACCTCACAACACCTTCATAGCCGATCAACCTTGCTCATATATAAGATTTGAATAGGCACAGTGAACCGTTGCTTTCATTTGTTATGTTCGCTGCCTTGATTAATTAACAACACAATAAGTGGATCGGTTGTTATGAACCGATAGTATAATATGATTTAGACCAATCGTATGGAATGATAAAATAATCAAGCGTCGATAAACATCCATGGCTTGAGACATTTAATTACTCATTATAATCATATTGATTATCATGAGTAATCATTATAATCATGACTTACTTATTTATCCATAGATCGGCAGTGACACCCGATCATGGATCAATGATGCCATCTCTGAATATGGTACTGAAGCATGTTGCTGTATGGATGTATCCATACATGTTAGAATGATCAACTATTGGATCATTGTAGCATGTATGTATATATTCATATATCAATGATGCCAACATGAATGCCATCACACACACACACACACACACACACACACACACACATATATATCACTGATCTCAACATGGTGTGCTGATGCATGTGGCAGCCATGTATATGTGCATGTATGTGTATGCCCATGTATGTATGTAGTATGTATGTATGTATGTGCATGTGTATTAATGAGTACGCGTGCATATATTCATGTATATGCATGTATATATGTGGATATGTGTAGGTATACAAATATGCATGCATGTAGGTATGCAGATGCATGGGTATGCATGTATGTATGGATACACATGTATGTGGTGATGCATCATGCATGTGCACTATGTGAATGTTTCTAAGAATGCAGATGCAATGATGAACTAACTACTATGCATGAACTATCTGTACATGACAAGGTATGTTTTATTTCCTTGCCTTCTTATTTATACATGTTATGTTCTTTTGATTCAAAATTAAGGGATATCACACCATGCTAGACATTAGGGGCAAACAAATGCAATCTTGCTTGAGAGTCAATGGTCAAATAATCGTTAAAAATCATAAAATGTCCTAAAAATTCTACAAGCTCCATTTCCCTAAAACCCTTGGTTCCATTTCTTCACAATTCACCATTTTCATAAAATCAATGCATCAAGAATGAGGTTCGATTTCCATCTCCAAGCCTTTATAATTTCTCTATTGATCCCGAAGCTTCACCTAGACACTTCACATAATTTGAAATTATATTTGCTTTTGATGCACATTTGAAATATAATAATTTATTACATTTCCCTCCACTTTAATGTTGAATATGACCCTTAATGAAATAATAATAACTTATAATATAACATCAATGGCCCCATAATAAAAATTATTAATAAAGTTATTACTTTATTAATACTCAGATAATCATAGCTCCATTAATAATCATTTTTCTTTATTCTGTCTACACCGGGAAGTTGACCATTTTATGCACTGTCCAACCTATTGACTTACCAAAAATAGAATGGGTCCTTCTTGATCATCAACTGACTTACTATAAATAGTAATTATATTAAACTAAGCCCAAACGAAGTCCAATTTGAGCCAAACGAAGACCAAACTGGAACATACAAAATTTTGGAGAAGATAAGAACCTCCATTAACCAACGTCTACCTCAGAAGACCCTCTATCCACAATAATTAGCTTACGAGGGACACAATAATAGGCTAATCCCTCAAATTACAATGCTCATGAAAATGGGGACATTAAAGACTAGTTGTCTTCTCCAATCAGAAAATTCCAATTACAAGCCCAATCAATCACAATATGTCAAGTGGACAATTTTCTCATTGGCTATCAAAAGCTTTGTAATTTTCTCATTGGCCCACAGTGTGGTGCCTTCATGTAATTGGTTGACAGTGTGGCAACCCTAATTAGGGTTTGTAGGGATGAATCTTGGTCCTTGATATTGAATTGATCTTGGCCCTTCGTTGTTATTGAACACCTATAAAAGGCCAAGACCTTCTCATTTGTAACAGTTAGTGAGGCAGATAGTCATTAGCTAAAGAGAAGATTAGATTAGAGAACTAGGAGTAGGAGTAGATTAGCTACGGGAGAGACTTGATCAAATTGTTGCTATAATGCTATTAAAGTGATTGATGGTTCATTGTTGGTCTTCATGGTGAATCACTTAATATTGGTTTGAAGTGTTGCATGGTTTCTTCAATCTTTCACTTGGGATAAATTTTCTTTCATGTTGAAGTAGTTTAGTTGGATGAAAGAAATTGTGGATGTTTACTTGTTTGACTTGAACAAAACTATGTCACTAGCCTCTTGCTGATGGTAAGAGTGCCTTGTGTGGTAAGCTAGTGATTGCAGTCAACTTCAATTGATATACAATCTTTAGTTTATCCATTTGATGGGATTGAAGAGGAAATATTGATTTGAAAATCTTTAAGTATATCTTAGAAGCTTGCATGAGGTGGGTGGAAGTCGTTGATAAAACCACATCTAGTAGAGTCCAAGTCATCCATGCTTCCTTCCATTCATAGTTAGAAGTAGAAGCAGAAGTTAAGTTGAGAGTTGAAGAGCTGGAAATCAAAAAAACCATATTTTCATTGCATATTGTGAAGCTAAATCTTTAGAAGTGCAAGCAATTGACATCCATTGATTGAACACCGTAGTCCCCTAAGTGATTACCAGCAAATCACATTATTTCACTGAGCGAGTGTCCACGATAAAAGGAACCTTGAAGTCATTTCATGATCTTACTTTGCAAGCTTAGCATGAGAAGTGACCTTATATCAAGAGAGGATTGAGTATTTGGTATTTCACTCTGAAACATTGAGTGTTCGATTCTGCATGTTGTAGTGGAACAAAAGTCGCATCAACAGGTCCCAAGTCCCACCTTGGACATGAGGAGATCGGATTCCAACCCCTCCATGTCTAGGCCGCTAGTTGCCTTTCACACGGATTTGCATTCTTTGTCCAAAATGACCTTCACTTTAAGTTTTCCTTATTTATTTTCAGCTTCAATTTCATTTCAAACTCTTCTTCTTGATTGAATTGCAATAATTTCGTCTCCAACTTTCAAGGCTTGATCATGGATTTTTTTTCTATCATAGATCTAATCTTCATGTTTTCATACTCAAATCAGGGTTCATTTGGGGAAATAATCCTAATTTTCTCTTTGCAACCTCTATCTTTCAATGCCACAATGCCCATGGAGTTGAAATTTGCCCAAGTTTTAAGGGCTGAAATTTGGGGATTGTTGTCCACAAGTGTGGACATGAGGCAGCCGAATTCCGACTACTCCATGTCCAGGCTCTTAGTCCCTTCATTCTAAAATGCTTGCTTTTTGTAATATCCCCCTATGAATATTTGTTTTAGATTTCCAAATGTACCACAAAAGTTCAAATAAACATTTTTGCATGCAAATGATTTCTTTAAAATCAACAGATTTGATGCAGGAGCATCCTTGGGTTGTGGCAATCTTGCATCACCCAAAAATATTTCCTTTCGATTTTGTTCCTGTTTTCTAGTTTCTGAATTTTTAGTGGCGTTTCTTGGATTTGGATCATTTGTTGTTGTGGACCTCAGGGTATGTTCTGGACATCATATTTTACTTATGTCTGAGTTCGCACCTCAATCTGATACTCTGCGAAGGAGATATTCTGGATTCCTGGTCAGTTCTGTATGTTCTTAATGTTCTAACGGTTAGTTGGCGTTTTTCGATCTCGCGAAGCAATTTCCCGATCGACGAAGCTTTGTAGCTAATATCACGACGTTCTTGGATCTTTGGCTGACGTCTCTCTTGGATCACACGTCATTTCTACATCTTGGCATTGAGATTTTATGATTTGGGTCTTGACCTATATTTACACGCATTACGTTTTCTTAGTCTTGGAAAATGTAATTGATCTAGCTGACATATGTGTTGCGAAGGCTTGATATATTGGGGCAGTTGATCTTTGTTTAGGGGCAGTTGAGTAGTGATTGAATAAGTTGTAATATACCTCCTTGACGTTAGGATTGCAGGATTGTTTCGGATAATGGCATGCTAGCCTAAGAATGTAAGCTACCTGTTGTAGGCCAATATAATGTAAATCTTTGATTCTGTGATAATGCGAAGATCTGTTGTAGCATGTTGATTATCATTTCTTGTGTCTGGTGTTGTTGATTTCTGTCGTGTGACTCGTGCTGCATGGTTTGGACCATCTCCATTGGGGAAACTCCTTCCATGACTGCGTCAAGATTAAACTGAATCATATAAATTCAGACTCAAATAGAGATTTGGATTGAAATATGAAGATTGCCTTTAAATCTTTAGTAGAGCAACAACAAAATATCCAATTGTAGCCACAGAACTTATAGTCAGCTTAGATAACCAGAAGTATAAATTTGAAGCATAATGGGTTTCCGTCCATTGCCTTCAAGCTTGAGGGTTTCCTTCCTCAAATTTGCTGAAAGCCAAAGCTTCCCAAAATTCTCCAAGAGAAAAACCAAACATAAAACCAAGCATAATGAGAATCAGCCACTCAATATTCTTTTAAAGCACAACCCTGTGACTGTTCGTTTCCCTTCTGCTTGTCTCTTCATATTCCTTTTTCTGTCTCTTTATTTGCCCCTTTTAAATGAAAATGACATTAATTATTCATTAAGCTCCATTAAGTCTTTTGAATACTTTATTAAATAATTAAATTAAGTTGTCTTTAAATTTGATATAATTTGAAAACTTAAAATTTAATTATTTAATTGACTACTAATGTCCCAGAAAAGGGGACATTACAGTCCTCCCTTCCCAGAGATTTCTTGCCCTCAAGCAATCTACATCTGCATGCTGAAACCAAATGCCTGGATCCCATGTCAGCCTCAAGAATGTTGCTTCGCCAATCTGTTGCGCTACTCTAATGTAAATAACACCATGGTCAGAAGTGTGAAGCAACACATCAAGATCCCACTTAAGTAATGCTTTGAACAAACCAATGCCAGGATCCCATATTACCCCATGTGCATAATCAGTCAAGTCAACTTGCCACATGCTAATATCATGAATGAGAACATAATCAATCCAACTGAGAACCTCACTCCAAGTAAAACGATAAATGCCTTTAATGCCACTTGATGATGGGAGCTCATCATTACGCCAACCTCTATTAAGGAGGATACAATACAAATCCCTCAAACTCCCCCAACCTACTGTTGTAGGTAAGCGCCACTCAACAAAACCAACCTTGAAGTCAGTCAACCCAGTGTTACTTCTGCGGTCAACAACTGAAACCATGACATTGATAATTAATTTCCATGTGAAGGATAACTGAGTTATGCCCAAAGGATGTCTCCCAACTAGTTGCGCGGAAGACTGCAAGTGCACAAAATCAAACTGCCTAAAGACTGAGGTCAATACCAACAGTGCGGAGGATCTAGTAAAACAATCAACAATCTGAAATACGTCTGAATACATAGGAGTCATGAGTATAGAAGTGGCTGAAAATCCATCTTCTGTGATAAAATCACATCTATCATCAATTATCAACCAAGAACTACTCATTTGCTGAACAAAAGAATCCATCCAACTCATCTGTTGATTAGGATCCAAACTCATGTGCAAGTTGATCGGAAAGTGGGGAGCAGTACTAGCTCTAGAAATTGATCCACCATTCCAATCCTGTAACCATACCTCATCACTAGAAACTGCACTTGGGTCCCAAATCCTGTAGTAAAATCCATTCTCATCACCGGAGTCAGAAAGAACTTCCTCATCCAATTCGAAGAGTGGATTATCAAATGTCAATAAGCACTCATCTCAAAGAGTGAATTATCAATCAACTTGAGATCTACATTATTCCTATGCTTCATCCAATCAGTATGCTCTCTAAAATAATTGGCATGTTTGATTCTCAATTCTTGAGTGTCAATATCATGCTTGATCAAAGGATCACCATTATAGTAGTGAATATCCTCATGCCTTTCCTTAATTGTTGATTCAAAATCAGACTGGAAGCAACCTGAATTATCAAGCTGCACCTCATACTCTTGAGTGTCCTCATTGCCTTGTTCTGATTTTTTTTCATGTGCAGGAGTTGTCTCATATCTTGTGTTGTGTACTCAACATCTCAAACTTCTCTTCCTTCCTTGATGCATGTTTCCCATTGGAAGTATCCTAGAATTCTAACTTATTCCCATCTTGTATTAGGTCATCTTCGATAGGAGCAATATTGGCAATTTCACAAGATTCAATGCATGGAGCAGCATTATGATCACATATAGATTCATCAAAGGAGCCTATCTTTTCACGGGGTTTATTAATAATAATCTCTACATCACCAACCAAGAGCTTTGAGTACCTTTCATCTAGAGCATTTTGTTCTTCATTCTCTTTCCGGTTTGTCTCACCATCTTTTGTTGACTTATCTTCCTCACTAACCCCACACTTGTGATCATTTGCCGAAGTCTTCAGACATGTGAAACAAATCTGTTCTCTCCTCATTTGATTCTTGCTCTTTTTGGGACACTTTGTAAGTTGTGAGTTTACTTTCTCTTCATTCGCTGGTTTGAAACTTTGTTCACCTGTAGATTGATTAATGACTCCTGAATCCTCTTAATAAGGACTTCTAGATACTTCGCTTGTAGTTGCATCATGTCTTTCATTCTTGTTTTGTGATATAGAAGTGGTTTGTCTTGATTGATACTGATTAAGCATTCTTTCTGTGTGTTGTAGTGTTACCCTTAACTTTGCAAGGTCCTTCGTTATTTTCTCCCAGCTAGGTATCTTTTCCTTCGTTGGTGATGCAGGAAGGAAAGTAGGTAGTAATCTTCCATCCTTAATTCTGGCCATTGATGTAATTGGCAGCTGAACAACAATTAGGATTTTGATTACACAATATTTTCAGTCTTAATACCTGATATGCCTAACAACGATTCTTGTAAGTCCTTCTGTAATGCACAACAAACTACAAAGCATATAAAATCAACCTCCTCCAGAACTGTAGAAAGAGTATTGATATGTAAATCTGTGACTAGATACAGAACTCCGACTCTTTCCCTCAGCAAACTATACTTCAAAAATACAAATATTTCTCTTACAGCAGCTAGCAATGATAAACACCAAAGAACAATCTCACACCAGTATGAGAAAAAAACAGTCTGAAATTCACAGCAGCAATTGCTTTCATTAATTTTCAAAGCTGACCACAATGAAAGCTTTATGCCAATAATTATGACTTCCAAACACATTCAACAACAAATGACAGGTTCGAGTCTCTTAATGGTAAATCTGAGAATGTTAGCAGCAGTTTCCAACTGGAAGAGTTAGCAGTGAAAAGATATCTCCATGAGCCAAGTATGGAACCCTTAATTTGTTGGAGTCAGTCCTGGACTTGAACATTCAATTGGCAGTAGCAGTAGTCTGGGAGTCTCTGTCCTTAATTGATAGAATTAAATGTTGATACCATGGAATAATTTGCAGACCTGGTATTTATGCTTGAAGTATATAGTCTCAGTTTTTCATGGAATCAGCAACCACTCCAAACTTCCTCATAGTGCCAATGGGAACAAGTAATATTATGCAGACTTCAACTCAAAAATAACATTTCAAGAGAAATTGTTGGATTTCCTAGGCCCGACGAGGAGAATACATGTCGTTAATGTGGTTTAGTGCCCAGGCTCGAACCATACCTTCTGTTCAGCTTTGTCTCCAAGATATGTATCATATTTGCACCGGAATATTGGTTTTCTCAAGCATCAAATCTCAGAATACAAAACAATCTGTGCTAAAAAGAATACACAGGAAAGCTGATTGTGTTCCCTGAGAAAAAGTTGCAACTTAATTAATCAAGACTGGTGTTCCTCGAATCTTCACGGCAATTAATTCTTGTTCACAACAACCGTATATGTATCAGAACCACTTAGAATGACTAGCCAGATGATGTTTCTTCGCCTAATGTCCATCTTGACTGTTTGCAAAAACACCATAAAATATTTAGATTCGTGCAGAGTGATTGACACTATTGTAAAGACTTTTCCAAAGTTTCCTTCTGTTACAAATGACACACTCAACTGATGATATTCAAGATAGCTCAAAGAATAGGCCCGCACTGGTAAGGAAAAGGCTCACGGTATGACCAGAGAGGTTTGTCTCCAAAGCAAAAGCTTTTCCGAGAATGTGATGAGCCGCACAAACGAAAATCCAACTATATGAATCGCACAAGGCCACACCCCGTATATTCTTGCCCAAAGCCAAAGACAATGAAGCGGGTTCCAATATTGTATACAAAAATTATTTGCCTCAAACATTCACGACCTTATTATAATATTTCCAGTCGGTGGTGTTAATTCTATGCAAACTTATTATTCAAGTTTCAATTTTAATTTAAATATTCACTGTTGATTATATATATATATCTTGAATCTGACTGTGCTGATGTTTATTTGCAGAAGTCTAAGACTGGAGTGTAAGTAATATATAATCACCACTGTGTTGCTGTTTACAGTGCTCTGCACTTATTGATTTCGGTGCACTGTAATAAATAGTCATACCAGTTATATATGAGCAAGGTGGTCTATGATTAGTCACGTCTATGATAGACGTGATTCCTTGAGGAGTCATGCCTATCATAGGCGTGACTTAATAGTCACACCCTATGGTAAGGCATTCCGATATGATTATCGGTCAACACCGTTTCAATGCATATCGGGTTGGCACAGTTTCAATACCAATTATGACTAACAATATTTGGTCGTTACTGATTATAATACTAAGTACTGTCTATTAGTAATCGGGTCGATCAATTACTATTTATATGGCAATCGGGTTTATAAGAGAGAATATATAAAGCACGATAGGAATCATATATATATATATATATATATATGATGATAATAATAATTATCATCATATATATATGTGTGTGTGTGTGTGTCTAATATGATCGATGCTCCATTATTATTTCTCTAATTGATATATGCATTAATGAATTAATCTAATCGAGGCTATAAGCAACAACACTCCCTCTTAGCGAGATAAGATAAAATTATATATATCACATTTCTCGTGATAAGAAGTCTCACATATCTCGTGAAGAGAAACATCACATAACACGTGATGATAAGTATCACATAACTCGTGATAAGTAGTCTCACATATCTCGTGAAGACAAACATCGCATAACACGTGATGATAAGTATCACATAAGTTGTGATAAGAAGTCTCACATATCTTGTGAAGACAAACATCACATATCACGTGATGATACTTAAAGGATGATATGCTTGAGAATATTATATTCTTCTTATACATCCTAACTATGGTGTGTGCACTGACATTACGTCACGTAATGTCCACCATAATAGATCATGGCACATCCATGAATGATATCAAGTCAGCATGATATCAATATTATAAGATCGTCATCTTATAACATTTGAATACAAGTGTTCATTTCCAAATGATTGTCACCTTTTAGAGATCAACACAGGGGGTAGAGCCCATAAAGTCATATATCAACACATAGGACAAAAGAAGTTTACAGATTAAACATCTCTTATTTATATATATATCAGTAAGAATTACAATACAAATTACAATTCAATCATACCAAGACCTTTCTTGAAGTGTTTAACTTTCACTCTGGCAAGTGGCTTGGTTAGTATATTGTAAGAACCCCAAATAGGCTCTATGCTGATCACTGTTTGTTTCCCTGAGTGTAATGATTGTTTTTGGTTTGTTTTTGAATGTTTTATGCTGTTTTTGGGTTTTTTGAGTTGACGAAAAGAAAATA
>MU226525.1:182625-192960 GCA_018584345.1 Thuja plicata | reverse complement strand
TGGGGGCAAAGCCCCCAAGACAGGGTCTAGGGGCAGCGCCCCGCTCAACCGACTTTAATTATTTTATAAAGGCATCGAGAGTTATTTTTCACCGGGCGAAATTCGTCACAAATTCGCCATAAAAAACCGTTTTAAGTCAAACCGTAGGTCAAATTCGCGCCAAATTCGCATTTTTTGGCGAAATTCGCCCGGGTTCGAATTTGGCATTTGAAAATTCGGACACTGCCTAGGAAATTCGAACCCACAGGCGAACTGGACCCGAATTTCGAACTGGTTCGAATTTCCCAGGGTCCGGAGGGGCCAGGGGCCAAACCCGGTATCTTAGGCCTCAACTGTAATCTGTTAAGAGTATGTACTGTCGTGTGAACTGCCTCCACCCAAAATCTGTCAGGTATTTTAGCTGCATAAAGTAAAGTCCGTGCCATCTCTTTAACTGTTCGATTCTTCCTATCAACCACACCATTCTGTTGTGGTGTCCTTGCTGCAGAAAGTGCCCTTTGATGCTGTACCTTTCAAAATACTCAATAAATTTATTAGACATAAATTCACCACCTTGTTCAGATCAAAGATATTTAATCTTATAATTACTCTCTTTTTCAACCATAGCCCTGCAAATTTAAAAATTTCAAATGCTTCTGATTTCTCTTTAAGAAATGCCACCCAAGTCCTCCTGGAAAAATCATCTACCAATAGCATGAAAAATCTCTCATTTTTAAAACTTTTCGTTCTTGTAGGCCCACAAAGATTAGTATGAATCAAATCACGAGGTTGCAAACTTGTGTATTCTTTTGATTTAAAACTGAGTCTAGTCCGTTTCCCTTGCTGGCATTCTTTACATACAATATTCTTAGGTTTTACAATCTTAGTTATATTTCTAACAGAATTCAAATTGCTAATTCTGACAAAATTATCAAAATTTATATCCCCTTGTCTTCTATGCCATAGCCAACTAGCATAATGCTGATTCACCAAACATATTTTTACCTTTAACTTCTTGTAAATCATACACATTGCTTTTTGTTCGTTGCCCTCCAGCAACAAACTTTCCTGAATTGATTTTCTTGACTTCATAACCATGAGCATTGAATGCAACGTAGAATCCATTGTCACACATCGGGTTAACGCTTAAGAAATTATACTTCAATTTCCCAACATACCAGACATTGTGAATTGTAAAAGTATCATTTATACTCAAAGTACCTTTTCCTGGAATCTGAACAGATGACCTGTCACCAAATTTAATAGCTGTCCCATTCCAATCAGTGAATGTGGTGAATCTGCTCTTATCACCTGTCATGTGATTCAAACAACCACTATTGATTATCCAAAGATCCTGGTTCCTGGCATGTACTGTTGTCAGAACAATCATTAATTTCATTTCCTTCTTCCTACACACCTTTCTTGTTCCTCTGTTAAAAAACCTGTTCTCTGTCTTGCTCTTTTTTGCAAAATTTAAGCAACAATTTTTTGCAACATGACCAAAATTTTGACAATTGAAGCAAACCAAACTGTATTCATTTAAGGAATTGAAAGGATTTTGACTAATAAAATTACCTTTTCTTCTAGGCACAACCCTACAGTTTACTACTTTATGACCATAATAATTACAAAGGTTACAATAGCCATAAAAAGAATAAATTCTTCTTGTAGGAAACTGCCAACGTGAAAAATTCTTATCTCTGAACTTTAATGAATCCATCACCCTTATCTTTTGAATTAAAATCATTATTAGAACTTTGACCTTTTTCACAATTTAAACCAGATTTACTACAAATTGATCTTTGCTTAGCCAACATTTTTAATAACAGATCTGAACTTTTTTCAAACTTTATTTGTTTGTCAAAACCTACTTTTAACTGTTTGAGTTCATTTCTTAGATTAACTACTTTGTTTTCCAACTTTAGACAGTTATCAGATTTTGATTTAAGTTTAGAATGCATTATCTCTTCTTGCCTTTTACCTTCTTCTATCTTGACCTTCAGGTCAATAATCATTTGGTTTCTTTCTTCAATTTCCTTTTTCAAAATTTCATCATTTTCTTTTTGCTGATTAATTTCTCTCCTCAGTTTTTTATTTTGTTGTAAAGCACATAAAAGTTCTGCCTCAAGACATATTTCTCCTTTTGCATCTTGCAAGAAATCTACATCATTGAAATCAGAGGATTCAATTGCCATAAATAAAGTTTCTGAACCAGATTCCTCACTGCTCTCTGTATGTGAGGTTTCTTTTTTAGTGCAGAAATTTTTCTTTTTCTTTGAAAAGATTCGTTCTTTATTGTAATACTTTCTATTATTTTGTTGATCATCCTTGATACAGGGACACTTGGTAGCAAAGTGTTCGATTTTTCCACAGTTAAAACATTTCAAGGGTTGTTTGAGTTTCCTTTTTGATTTCTTAAAACTTCTCAGTTTCTTACCAGATTTGCCAATTCTTCATCCATGTTAGAGTCTGATCCCGAACTTTCTTCTTTCGCATTCTTTGTAGATTTGAAGGCAATTTCTCTCTTGGTGGCCTCTTCATCAAACGTTCTCATTTCATAAGCAGTAGTATCCCGTGTTTTCATCAATAGTAAGTGTTTTAAGATCCCTAGCTTCTTCTATAGCAGAAATCTTAGCATTATACCTGGATCGTAATGACCTTAAAACTTTATGCACAACGGCTTTCTCCTCTTTTTCTCCAAGGCCTTTAATGGAATTCACTATCTCGTCGACTCTTAATACTTTGTGATTTGTTCTTCGTCTTTCATCTTTAAACTTTCAAATTGAACTCTATAGGTTTGTAGCTTGGCTTGTTTCACCTTGTCATCTTCTTCGTAGATGCTCTTCAACTTATCCCAAATCTCCTTTGTTGTTTTACAATGCATAACTATAACAAACTTTGTGTTAGATAAACCACACAACAAAGAATGTTTGGCTTTAGCATTGTTTTCATAATCTTTTTTATCTGCACGATTAGTTAAAGGGGGCTTTTGCATAGTATAACCATTTTAAATAGCCAACCAAATATCATACCCTATTGAAGCAATATCGCTTTCCATCCTAATGCTCTCCAGAAAGCATAATTGGTGTCATTAAATAGAGGTGCCTTATTTGAGGAAAAGCCTTCTAAATTAGCCATGTGTTCTAATGACAAGATTTGCTTAGACTGATCAGGTCTTTTTAACAAGCATTGGCTCTCGTACTACTTGTAGAACACAGGTTAACTATTGAGAGGGGGGTGAATCAATGTTAAGCATTTAATCCAAAATATGCTCTTTCTTTTAAATTCTGAAAAGTAATTTTGTGCAATACTAATTGAACTTAAAAATTATACACAAAAGAACATACACACAAAGTAAGACATGAAGTGGAATTGCATTGATGATTTGAAATGAGGAATTGAACCTTACTTTTATAGGCTTTGATTTCAAGGGTCATGTCAATTTTTACATGAGCCGACGTGATTTGGGAATTTAATTTGATTGCAATTGATCTAACTCTTCTCATGGCTGACTTGTCTTGACATTTAATTTATTTGCAATTTGCTTCCCTATGGATCGCATATCATAAAGGCATTGGAAATAAATTCCAAGGGTGGTTGGAATTCTGACCCCTCTCGGAATATTGTTGCGAGGGAGGTCGGAATTCTGACTTCTCTTGGAACTCTTGTAAGTTGCAAGTCAATGTTAATTCAAAAGCTAATCAAATTTCACTTTGCCCAACTTAGATTTCTTTCATTTGCATTTCGATTTCTCCTTTTTTCTTTTCAGATTTCTTTTATTTGCAAATTGAATTCTTCTCCCGTTGTTCTGATTTTCATCTTTGACAAGTCATATTTCGTTCAGATTTCTCATTTCCAAGGTTTGGATTTTCGTCTTAAGTCTTGAAATTGCATTGCAAGCTTCTCAAATCAGATGGAATCTCCTCTTGGCGTTTGGATTTTCCTCCCATTACTCATCAATCTCCACTTTGTATTTTGGAAATTACATTTCATGCTGGGTGGAAATTGGAGGGTCCTAGGAAATTAATTCCAAGGGACATTGGAAATCCGACCTCTCTTGGAATTTCGTTCCAAGGGAGGTCGGAATTCCAACCTCTCTTGGAACTCTTCAATGAGGTCCACTAAAACTTTTGCCTAGTCTTGGGAAACTTTGCAATGTCAAACTCAGATTTTTGTTGGATTCCTTGGATCTCTTTCATCAAATGCAGATTGGATTTCGACCCTTTGATTTTAATTCACACCATGTTCTTGGATCAGATCTTCTCTCTTACTTGAATTCGTTCCATGCTTGCTGAAAATTTGATGCTCACTTGAATGAAGGCATGATGTTTGTTAAATTCCTTGTTGCAAGTTTGAAAACTTCACTAACAAACTGATAGGGAGATTGTCACACCTTGAACTAAACTCTAGTTCAACACAACTCTCATAAGACTTCTTTGGCGTTTCCCTGATCACTAGGATCCTAGGAGAGTTTCCAAACCAATTTCCTAACCCTCTCCTTCAATCTTCCTATCAAGTTTTGCTTCTTGTAGTCTATGCTTCCATAGAGCTCACCAGGGTAAGCCCTCTTTCTATCACTCCAACTCTATTCACTAACCTTGTAGGAGTTAGGACAAGTTCTTGAATCATCTAAGATCACAATCCGACCTTCTATTAAGAATTTGGGTTCATTTATCTATTGCTGCCCATACTTCCTATTAACAAGGCCTAGAAGCAATTAGGTCTCAATTAGCCCTTTTTTTCAGGGATTTAGCTTTCTTGTCTAAAACTTTCACACAACCCTTCAAACCAATTTGTGATCAAGATACCCTTTACAAAGACCCAAAGGATAATCTAAGTCTTAGGCTCTGGAGGTGTCTGTACAACACTAAATCCTAAATGGTCTATTTCTTGGAAAGATGAACCAGTCTTTGCGTAACATTCTCAAAATCCACTCAAATGGATTCAAATCTTCACCAGCTCGTACACCAAGCTCTGTCAGGGCCTAATAGACACCACTGAGGTGTTGGATTGCATTGACCAATCCCCTCCTGCAAATTTAAGCACTCTGATTCTCCTGTTTCCCTAGCCGGGCTATCAAGCTTGCCTAGGGCAAGAGATCAAAATTCACCATTGACACTTCTATTAGGATTAGGTAATACTGAGAGGGGGGGTGAATTAGTATTACAACACTTATTAAAACTTTTCAACCAATTGTAAATAATCCATAAGCTTGCAGAAATGAAAAGAACATAAGCAAATAACACAGTACCCATAATACCATTATTTGTTATGGAGGAAACCCTGGCCAAGGGAAAACCCCGGTGGGGATGGTACCCACAAGCATGCACTAAAGTATAGTGTCTCTGTTAGGAGACCTAGCCCTGTTAGGAGCTGAATATTACATAGTACATTTCCTTGTTAAAGGAATACCAACCTTGTTAAAGGTATACAACACCCTGTTAGGGGCCAATTGAGCATACAACTCTTACAATATAGTTCTGTTACAAAATGTTCTTAGTAAAGAACAAAACAATCATCTCTAATGCTTAGATAGTTCCAGTCATAGTTCTTCAATGATCTCTGTCATCCTCTGCTCTGCCATTCGCATATCATATCCAAAACTCTGTTCACACACTTTTCTCTTTTCTCAACAAAAATATCTTACATAAATATCTTTCTTCTTTACCAAGTCGACTCTCTAATACAAATATTACATAGTCAGCTCTTAATACAAAATACATTTAATAAAGTAAATATCAAATGCATAGTCGGCGATCTTACATAATCAAAATATAGGTTATCAACAGTCATAATCCAACTCCGATTGCCAGGAGTCGACGTCATACTCCCTGAATCATCGCTTCTGTCCAGCTGCTTTGTATCACTATTCTGCTGTTGTCTGTCTGTCTTCAAATCTCTCTAACTCACTGTAAACATCACCAAAACAAAATCGATCTTATGTGGAGGTCACACATACCCCATACTATCTTCGTCTAAGCTCGCTTGCCTCAACTCATTGATCTCGATCTTCGATACTCAAAATACCTCTGTATTTCTATTTTTGTACTTAATCAATTTCAGAGTCACCAAAACTTAACTTTAAACGAATCGATCAGTATGCCAGATGTGTTGCCATAAATGACAACCAAAAAGTGGATCACATCATACAAAATTGGTCACTTGCCAACAATCTCTCCCTTTGGCATTGATGGCAACACTTAACAAAAAATGACTAAGTGTTCCAACAAAACAAAACTATCTTTCCTTATATATTATTTTCTTCTCTTCTCCTCTATTCATTTTTCTCTTCTCTCTTCTCTATTCATTTTTCTTCTCTCTTCTCCCCTATTCATTTTTTCTTCTCTCTTCTCCCCCTTTGACAACAATGACAAAGGTGCATAAAAAGTAATAAAATTAGGGCTTGCTTACCAATTTCAGAATATCTTGAAAGGAATCTTCCAAGATCTTCACTTCTGTACTCCATGACTTGAGCAATAGTTGACTAACATGAATTAGTCCATTTAATGCAAATGATATTGTCTCTGCTTCTTTCAACTCTGTTGGCATAGAGTTAGCTAATGATTCTGTAGTTTTCTCCATGTCTGATAAGTGGGCTTCAATAATTGATAGCTTAGGAGTGATTAAACTCTTTAGCAAACCAAACCTTGTCAAAATTCTCCCTTGCTCGATAGCTCTCTTCTCAATCATCTTCAAGTCAGGTTTCCATATATGTTTCTCACTTTTAGTTTTCTTCTCTTCTCACATAGTGTTCTGTTCTTTAGGTGGAGAAATCTGTCTGCTCGATCTAGTACTCACTCTAGGAGTAATCTTTTTTGCCTGTGAGGTCTGTTGTGGTAGAGGGGAGGTTACATCAATAACCATAGGAGGTGGACTGTCTACCATCACTACTTTGGGAGGTGTAAGAGCTGCAGTAGCAGAACTTGTCAATCCTTTAGATTGCTCTACTAACTTCTTAACTTCCTTCAACTCTTCCTCTGTGAATCCTGCCTTAATACCACATTCATGCACAATGTTGTCTACTTTTCTCTTCCTCAAACCTCTGGTCTATTCCTCTCTTATCTTAGCTGATTTTTCCTCATAGGTTACCCATCTCTCCTAAGTTGTATCTATCTCAGATGCAAGGACATGTTCAATTTGCATAGTTAGTACCTCAGAACTTACCTCATATCCCATAGGATAACACCATTTCTTCCTTGGTATAAGTGCCTCAAAGTATACACAATCAGTTTCAACCATGAAACAGATTGTATCCTTGTACTTCGCAACTAAGTCTTCAGGTATCCTGTATCTTCCCTTCATCTGCCTCTGAAGAATCTTAATCATACCAAATAACTCACCATCAACCCATGTGCTGTTCTGTCTTCTGTAACTGTCAGAAATCTGTATACCAGTAGGTATCCCTTTTCTCCAACCACTAGGGTGCATGCCTGGAAATTTGAGCTCAATGTGTAAGTACATATGCATCAATAATGAACCAAATCTGAAGGTCTTTGATCTGTCTTTCTTTAGCAGTTTCACATTCTCCAGAAATTGTTGTGCTAACACTTTGCATAGATTGTATTTAGTATTTTCTTTCACCATTCTATATGCCATCATGATAACTCCTGCAGATACTGAATTAGGTCTACTACAATAGTAGAATTTGTAACCAAGTATCATAGCAATCAACTTTACATCCTGTTGCACAATGTCGCTTACTGACATAGCTTGCCTGTCCCATTTCGAGTGTGTTAGGGTTTCAACTTGCTTCTTCACATGTTTCTCTGCTACATGAATGATTCCAGTATTATCCAATCCAGTAATCTCATGAATCAATTCACTGCAAATCTTCACAGGTTGCTTGCCTATCCAAATAAACTGATCATGTACTCTGCTCAACAATATTTTAAACCATTCTTCTTCGTCGAATTCATATAAGTTCAGACTTTTCATAATGCTCAGTTGATCAACATTTTTGTATTCATCTCTCATAATGCCTTTGTTAGTCATATACTCCATTTCAGTAGAAATTTCATCAATACCTAATATATCATACTTACAATGAATGTATGCCCTAATGTCTTTTACGTGTAAAACTCCATATGGTGTCTGAGAAAATGCTCCTTCAGGGTCTTCTTCACAAGACTTGAAAGGATGTTTCTTGAATTTATATCTAGGTCGATCTACAACATCATAAATAACAGGTGAATCCATAGCTAGATGATGTAAATACCTCTTACACGCTGAATTCCGAGTTTTCGCTTCAATCTATCACTCAAGGCAATTGTAAGATAGACTGAATCTCTCTGCTCTCTGATTTCCTTAGGTCGTTGCTCGTCAAATGGTAAGGAAATAGATAATCATATGGTGCTTCGTACAATGTTAAGTCATTAAAAGTTCAATTTACCCAATACTGTCCAGTCGGCTGTAAATCTCGCGATCACACAATAAGCATCGTTCAATGTTGCGCTCTTGAACATGTATTCCATGATGTCGGCCACAATCATACCTAAGCTCGCTAGAGCTCAATCGACAAAATCAGGGGTTGGATATATTCTGATATCTTCAGCCAATGCTCCCCTAAGGCCATGATCGGCCAATTAGGTCGATTCTGCTTTGTTACCATCAGGTGAAGATCCAGTAACATCTATTGTCTCTCCCTGAACCAATGTCTCACTTGTATCTTTGATCTTCCATATCTTACCACTGCTGTTATCCTCTGCTTTCTTAAAACAATTGTCAAAATCATTCTTTAAATCTGCAACACTCTTACCAATATCATTTCCATTCTTCTGTGTATTCATAGGAGGTGGTACTCTTCTATTGTTTACTCCATTATACCTGCAAGACTTCACTATATGTAAGATAGACTGAATCTCTTTGCTCTCTGATTTCCTTAGGTCCCTGCTCGTCAAATGGTAAGGAAATAGATAATCATATGGTGCTTTATACAATGTTAAGGCATTAAAAGTTCACTTTACCCAATACTGTCCAATTGGCTGTAAATCTCGCAATCACACAATGTGATGTCCCCAAATTAGTAGGTTCTGGGAACCTGAATATGGTCAACTCATCAGTGCAACCCTCGTGAGTTGACAGTATGTTTTGAGGGTCTCAGCGTTCAGATTCTATTTCTGGACTTACTATTTATAGTAAGTTAGCTGGAGGCCAGTTACTATTTCTGGCAGTGCAGTTGAAGACCAGGTTGATCAGTTATTTTAACAGTGGATGCAGGAATCGTCATCAGAGGCATAATTAATATTAATTAATGATAGCATTTTATTAATTAATAAATTGACTATAGTATTATAATAATAATAACTTATTATTATAATGCTTTTAGAAGTTGACGTTTTGAAGACTGGTTAACTGGAAATGGTTTTTAGAAACTCTTGCATTCGAGGAGTTATATATTCGGGCTCATTTGTGAAGTTTAGCATCGAATACATTTTATTAAAAACTTGGTTGTGAGAATTGTCTCTCTTATCTGAGCCCTTGCTGATATATAAGGGTCAAATCGGTTCTGGAAGACTGATTCTTCCTTGGACTAATATTCAATTGATTGCTGTTATAAAATCAATTGTTCTTTTCCTTCTTACTGTTCGACTATGGTTGAAGGAAAGGTGAATTGTCCAATTTATGCAAGCACACTGGAGGTGCAAATTCATAGTGAGTAATTGTGGGGCTATGCAAAAATCGTTTTCCTGAATACAATTTTGCTTGAGAACTCACGTGAGTGGCAGCTGGGTCACGATTTGGATAGAAGACGCCAAGAGTTGAGGCCGCTGGGATTGTATGTGTGGCCGCAATCCACAGTCAAGCCACCAATGCTGGAATGCGGCCCGTAATCAACAGGGCAGGCAGCGTTAGAGATTAAGGAAGCCGCGTCCCACAAAGTACAGGCCACGTTAGGTATTACTGAGGTTTCTTGCACGCTGAGTGTGCTGTGGCAGACCTCCCGCATGGTGAAGACATATCGGGATCATTGGCAGCTCGTGGGAAAGCATATGTGAGAGCTGCGTAGGAAGAAATAACAGAGGTAGCTGGCATCAACTCCAGCACTGCCGTAATTGATACCAGGTTCTTCTTCTATCAATTGCATTAATATAATAAGTGTGGAATATTTTGTAAACATTCCCGGACTCTAGTAACACTGAATTTTTCATTGAACAATTATCATTTGAGTTAATTTAAATAAATAAAAGGGATATCCACTATGATGCCTGGGGCTGTCCAGATTTCAGCTGCTACATTTTTTGTGTACCCACTTTTGTAGAGTAGGCCCCAATCTGTGTGGCACTCCCCCTTCATGAATATTGCTAAGGATTCTGCAGCCCTGACTATTACTTCCATGTTCTGATTTTTAGCTTCCTG
>MU226525.1:129865-161607 GCA_018584345.1 Thuja plicata | reverse complement strand
ATTTGTGAAGTTTAGCATCGAATACATTTTATTAAAAACTTGGTTGTGAGAATTGTCTCTCTTATCTGAGCCCTTGCTGATATATAAGGGTCAAATCGGTTCTGGAAGACTGATTCTTCCTTGGACTGATATTCAATTGATTGCTATTATAAAATCAATTGTTCTTTTCCTTCTTACTGTTCGCCTGTGGCTAAAGGAAAGGTGAATTGTCCAATTTATGCAAGCACACTGGAGGTGCGAATTCATAGTGAGTAATTGTGGGGCTGTGCAAAAATCGTTTTCCTGAATACAATTTTGCTTGAGAACTCACGTGAGTGGCAGCTGGGTCACGATCTGGACAGAAGACGCCAAGAGTGGAGGCTGCTGGGATTGTATGTGTGGCCGCAATCCACAGTCAAGCCACCAATGTTGGAATGCGGCCCGTAATCAACAGGGCAGGCCACATTAGAGATTAAGGAAGCCGTGTCCCACAAAGTGCAGGCCGCGTGAGGTATTACTGAGGTTTCTTGCACACTGAGTGTGCTGTGGCAGACCTCCTGCGTGGTGAAGACATATCGGGATCATTGGCAGCTCGTGGGAAAACATATGTGAGAGCTGCGTAGGAAGAAATAACAGAGGTAGCTGGCATCAACTCCAGCACTGCCGTAATTGATAACAGGTTCTATTAATTGCATTAATATAATACGTGGAATATTTTGTAAACATTCCCGGACTCTAGTAACACTGAATTTTTCATTGAACAATTATCATTTGAGTTAATTTAAATAAATAAAAGGGATATCCATTGGCAATATCACTGTTATAGCTGCAATATTGATTTAATTACCAGTAGAGCGACTTAGGCTTTTTACACACAATAAGCATCCTTCAATGTTGCGCTCTTGAACATATATTCCATGATGTCGGCCACAATCATACCTAAGCTCGCTAGAGCTCAATCCACAAAATCAGGATCTGGATATATTCTGATATCTTCATCCAATGCTCCCTCTAAGGCCATGATCGGCCAATTAGGTCGATTCTGCTTTGTTACCATCAGACGAAGATCCAGTAGCATTTACTGTCTCTCCTTGATCAAATGTCTTACTTGTCTCTTTGATCTTCCATATCTTACCACTGCTATTATCCTCTGCTTTCTTAAAACAATTGTCAAAATCATTCTTTAAATCTTCAACACTCTTACCAATATTGTTTCCATTCTTTTGTGTATTCATAGGAGGTGGTACTCTTCTGTTGTTTACTCCATTATACCTGCAAGACTTCACTATATGACGTGGATTATTGCATTTGTAACATATAGGTCTTCTTTCCTGATTTACTTGCAGCTTACAATACTTCACAATGTGTCCAAGATTATTACATTTATAGCATGTAGGTTTCACTGTAAGTTCTCTTCCATTGTCTTGTCTATATCTAGATTGATTAGGTTTCCCTGCATTCTTCTTTCTTGTGCCCATATCCATTACAATTAAAGCAATAACCATAAAAGGTCTTAAAAGGGGCATTACCTCTGCAATATCTTTTCATGTGTCCAAACTTGTTACAACCAAAGCATCTACCGTTGAAGGGTCTGATCTGCTCTCTAGGTCCTTCAATAGTAGGTTTTTCAGCATCAATCTTTGCATCAGATTTCTCTTCTTGTTTCTTCGAACATTCAGCTTCATTGAATCCAACACCAGTCATATCACCTTTTGGTTTCTGTCTGTCTCTTTGTTCATCGATCAAATCACTGCTAGTGTGAAATTTCTCAATGTGTTTCTTTGCCTCAACAAGTTCACCTTTTATGATCTGATTGTATTTCTCCAATTCTAGATACTTGTTCAGCCTTGTGGAAGTAAAAATCATATCTATCTATCTATCTTGTTCTTGTAGTTGTCAGCCTCATTCTTCACTTGTTACGTCAAAACATTTGCACTATACAAGACATCTTCAATCTTCTTCTTGGCATCCTTTTGTAATTGAATCTCTTTAGTTATGGCTTCATTCTCAAGCTTCAAGGTTTCATTTTCTTCTTCAAGTTGCTTCATCTGATCTGAATTGTCTTTGTCTGAATCTTCTTTTATCTGAACCACAAGATCCTATCTCTGACTTCTGGAAAGTTCAAGCTGGTCTCTAAGTTTCTTTATAAATTTCTCAACTCTTTACATGTTGAATCTTAATTCTCCATTCTCTGCTTTTGCTTTATCAAGGTCTTCAAGTGCAGCATCAAAGTTTTCTTGCAACATATCTAAATCCATTTTGATCTCCCTTAAGCTGTTAGACTTTCTCTCCAAGGGCCAAAAGCTTTGATACCATTTGTTAGGATTAGGTAATACTGAGAGGGGGGTGAATCAGTATTACAACGCTTATTAAAACTTTTCAACCAATTGTAAATAATCCATAAGCTTGCAGAAATGAAAAGAACATAAGCAAATAATACAGTACTCATAACACCATTGTTTGTTGTCGAGGAAACCCTGGCCAAGGGAAAACCCCGGTGGGGATGGTACCCACAAGCATGCACTAAAGTGTAGTGTCCCTGTTAGGAGACCTAGCCCTGTTAGGAGCTGAATATTACATAGTGCATTTCCTTGTTAAAGGAATAACAACCCTGTTAAAGGTATACAACACCCTGTTAGGGGCCAATTGAGCATACAACTCTTACAATTAAGTTCTGTTACAAAATGTTCTCAGTAATGAACAAAACAAGCATCTCTAATGCTTAGATAGTTCCAGTCATAATTCTTCAATGATCTCTGTCATCCTCTGCTCTGCCATTCGCATATCATATGCAAAACTCTGTTCACACACTTTTCTCTTTGCTCAACAAAAAAATCTTACATAAATATCTTTCTTCTTTACCAAGTTGGCTCTCAAATACAAATATTCCATAGTCGGCTCTTAATACAAAATACATTTAATAAAGTAAATATCAAATGCATAGTCGACCCGATTACATAATCAAAATATAGCTTATCAACAATTATAATCCAACTCCGATTGCCAAGAGTCCACGTCATACTCCCTGAATCATCGCTTCTGTCCAGCTGCTCTGTATCACTGTTCTGTTGCTGTCTGTCTGTCTTAAAATCTCTCTAACTCACTGTAAACATCACCAAAACAAAATCAATCTTATGTGGAGGTCACACATACCCCATACTATCTTCGTCTAAGCTCGCTTGCCTTAACTCATTGATCTCGATCTTCGATACTCAAAATACCTCTGTATTTCTGTTTCTGTACTTAACCGATTTTAGAGTCACCAAAACTTAACTTTAAATGAATCGATCAGTATGCCAGATGTGTTGCCATAAATGACAACCAAAAAGTGGATCACATCATACAAAATTGATCACTTGCCAACAACTTCTACACTCCAAACAAAAAGTAAAACACTGTACATAGGTTCCTTTTTCATTCCACCAAGGCACAATTGTTTGCCACGGTTAGAACTTCCTAAGGGACCATTTTGGTATTTACAACCCTGACTGGTCCAGTGAACCTAGAGCAGGGATTGAAATTATTTACAATGCAAAAATCAAAACCTAAGAATTACCCTTCTCCACATAGTACTGTAAAACAATCACAATATCTTAGTTACATCGAAAAGAATGAGTTTCAATCCATTAAACACTTCTATAACACAAAAACATAGAGATTGCTTTGCAATAGTAAACTGTCTTCTCAAAATATATTGAAAAATGTGTCCAAGAGTATCCAACCCTTGTACACGGTTATAAAGTTCTTAAATAGGTCCTATTGACCTATTGACCTATTGCAACTGTTGGAACTGACCCATAATTGCCTTGAGTAGTTTTGCAACTTTTGTCAAATGTTGTCGGGCAACTTTGCAAAGTTGCAAAAGTTGCTCGACAACTTTTACAACTTTTGACAATTTGTCAACCACATTGCCTTAACCCAACATTATGGGTTTCAATTCATTACAAAACACTTTTAAATTTCATTACAATGAAAATGGGTCACTTCATGCACTCTAGGTGCCATTTTCCAACTTTGCCCTATTAGGCTTACATCCTCACAATAGGTCACATTGACACAACCTTTCCACAACCTAAAACATTTCACATCAAAACTAAACAAAACTAAACTAGAAACAAACTAAACTAACACAAGCCTAGAGAAGACTTTTACAAACCAAAAATTGATGGTTGGATAGGACCAACCACAAGGTGCTCCTGCACCATTTTCTCCCCGCTGAGAAGAACTCAAGTGATCTTTGAAGATAGTATGGAAAGTTCAATTCCAAGTTTCTTAAAATCACGTTTAGCAATCCAGGTAGCTTCTGCTTCTTTTTATTGTGCCCACTTTATCAGATACTCCATGTAATCTTTCGTCCTGGTCTTTTTGGCAACTCTTGTCTAGGATCCTCTCTGCTGTTGGCTTGGTTTGTGAAGGTAGTGCTATGTACTGAATCAATTCCTTCACATCAGCATCATGATCCCCTTGCTCAGGGCTAGGACCCTTGTATTTCACTAAATCTGATATGTTGAACAAAGGTGACAGTGTTACATCCTTGGGTAGATCTACCTTGTATGCATTATTCCCATACTTAGCTAGGATTTGACAAGGACCTATCCTCCTCATCTGCAACTTACTTGGCACTCCCTTCTGGAGTCTAGCTGTGTTTAGATGAACCATCACCCTATCTCCAACTGCAAATTGGATATCCTTTCTCCTAACATCAACTCTGTCCTTGATCTTTGAAGTGTTCTCCATTAAGGTTTTCTTTACTTGCTCATGTACCTCTTTCATGGACTGTGCAAAGTCCTCTGCATGTCCACTCTTCCCTGTCACATCTCTGAGATCTCTTAGTTCATACACACCTCCAAGGTGCATCCCATAAACTATTTCAAAAGGACTCTTACCTGTGGTCTTATGCACTGTATCATTGTATGCAAATTCAGCTTGGTGAAGGACTTGATCCCAAGCTTGCCAATACTTTTTGGTCAGACACCTTAAAAGGTTTCCTAAGTTTCTGTTGACAACCTTAGTTTGCCCATCCGTCTGTGGATGGTAAGCAAATCCAAAGGACAAATTGTTTCCTAGTCTTTTCCATAAAGTTTTCCAAAAATGCCCCTTGAATTTTGTGTCCCTATTTGAGACTATGCTGATTGGGAGTCCATGAATTTTGATTACCTCCCTAAAGAACAAATGTGCTATATGACTGGCATATGGGTCACCTTACATGGGATGAAATGATTCATTTTACTAAATCTATCAACAACATATATGCTATCATAACTAGTCATAGTCTTGGGTAGTCCAACAACAAAATCCATACTCACACATTCCCATGGCCTATTGGGAATTGGCAATGGTTGATACAAACCAGCATTGGAGGATGTACCTTTTGCCCTTTGACATATGGTACATTGCTCTACATACCTTTGTTTACCCGCTGGGGTAACCTAGTTTACTGATGCATAGACGTTGTACGGAAATGCAAATACATAAGATAGATCAGAGAATACCAGAATCTTTATTAATCATCTGTAACTTCAGTACATTTACTATAGTCACTATATCATATTATCTCTCCGAAGAGAAAGTACATTGCTTATATAAAATCCGAAGCGGTGCGACCAAACATTGTCACCCGTTCCCAACTGCCGGTAGTAACTAAGTACCATCGGTGCATACATAACATAACTAACACAACATAAAGTAAGTACTACGGCTAACATCATCCCCCCCTAAAGAAAAGTCGTCTCCAGACGACAACAAAATGTCCAGGACCGAAACAAAATAGGAATGAGGAACCACTACATACAAGAATCAAAACATGCTGCTCAGTCTCAGCCTCTACCAAGTGCTGCAAATGATATTGCCTCTGTAGCCAATCTGTCCTCAATAGCCGCCTTCTCCACACCCAACTACTGGGTACACTAAGCCAAGTCTTGCTCTACTGCCTCGAACCTGGTTGTCAGCTCCTCTCGAGCTCTCTGTGTCTCCACCACGGTAGCCTCATGTCAAGCCAAGACATACTCAAAGCGTAGTACCCTGCTACCTCTCTCGCCACCCTTGGAGCGCAGACAATCAATGCCTGTGGCATCTCTGGGTCTCGTGTGCTCAACCCTGTGTGTTCACAACCTCCAAATCCATCTCCGTCGGCGGCTTATGGCTTCCCCTCTAACGCTTAGCTTCAAACTTCTTTCTCATTGAGTGGAACAAACCCAACGCTTACCCTGATGGCGCGGGTACCCCAAACTCTATGTTGTAGTGTGCCTCAAAAATAAAATGGGGGTCTGGGGGCAACGCCCCCAACAGGGTCGAGGGGCAGCGCCCCCGCGGGGTTCGGGGGCAGCGCCCCAGGCGTGCTCCCTGTCGCGATACAGGGCGGGGTCGAGGGGCAGCGCCCCCGCCGCCAAGACCAATTTAGCACCTTCAAACCCACACAAAAGTCCATGGCGCACACTGTTTTCTTGCCTCTCTCCTCTGCGAACTGTGTTATGGTGCCTGTGCAAATGTCCTTCCCTTCGGTGCCATATGCTATTCACTGTTCATTATTTGTGTCCTTATACGAAATAAATAACTAACCCTAACTGCCTGGCTGCCGTACGACACCGTGCTTACTTCCTTCGGCAATATCCTTCCAAGGTCTATGAATTCCGTACGGTTTTGCCAAAAACCCTTCCTTGTCTACATGGCTGTACGACCCACCCTTTGCTGGTAATTCCTCACGCGCAGAATGCTGGTTGTGTATCGGATGGCATTATTAAAATCACCTAACAACTTTTGCCCATATGACGGTACGACTTTTTGGCCTGCAAAGCTTCCTTGCACTTACCGTACGACCTTTATTCTATTAGCACCCGCGGCTCCGTACAACGTACGACGTTCTCCTCGTTACTTACAGCTTGCACAAGACTTCAAGTTTTTCGTTCCCTTGCCGCACGACAACACTTGCATTTGGGGGTTGTCGCGCCGTACGGTGGTCAAAACACCTAGAATATAGAATGCTGTACGGTGTCTTGATGTTTTAGTTGCTTGCCGTACGGAACAAAACAATGGCATGTCAGTTGTTCTCCCGTATGGATGTATGGCGGTGCGCGCTACAACTTGGTCCAACTATCATGCCGTACGGCCGTACGGTCTTATATTTTTCCATCTTTGGCTTTTCTTACTTGTGAAGGGGTTGGCCCGTACGAACTCTTTGCCGTACGGTGCATTTTAATCTCCAAACTGCTTTCCGCACGGCCGTACGGTATCATCCGTACAGTCTTTTTTTTTTAAATTTTTTTTTTTTTTAAAATTTTTTATAAATTTTGTTTTTATTTTTTACTCAAGTGCTTCAGATTCCTAACGGGCCCGGTGGTCTCTTTCTTGCTCTCGTTCGTGATATATTTTCAGCTTCGACCCATTGACTGCGTTCGGAACCGCTTGGCCGTCGGGTATCCATAACTTCACTGCCCCATTCGTGGCAACTTCCCGAATTTTATATGGGCCTAGCCACTTTGCTTTGAATTTGTTAGGTTTTATTTCATTTCGCCCATTAAACTTCAATACCAATTGACCTGGCGTGAACTGTGTCTGCTTCGTCGCCCACATTGCCAGCAATCGTTTCTCTTCGAGTCTGTTCTCAATGGCTATCCATAGATTCGGTACCATAAATTCAACAAGAACCATGGTCTCTCGCCCGTAAATTAGGAGTATAAAGATTTTGAAGGCTGTGGCCATGGGGTTCCAACCGTCTCCGACACGAGCGTCATCACCGAGGTTCTTCCCCTTTGATTTTACCTCCTGGTATTTGATGGGTTCTTCCTTTATAAACTGGTGTGCGAGGGTGGCTTCCTCCTCCCTAATGCTTAGCATGTTACAAGATGGTGTAAAGAACTCGTAATCTTTGATTTGCCAATGAAAGAGGCCATTCATTGAATCTCCATCATCCCCAGATCATTCTTCCAACTCCAACACCCCTTCGTCATGGGCTCCATTCTTCTTTGCCCTCCATCTTCTCCCAATTGCTCTCCTTCGGATTCTGAGTCCAAAGATGCTAACTCCTCGCTCACCATTTGCATGCGTAGATCAATCACGTACTTCCTCCCAACTTTCTCCATGGTGAGTGTGCTCCGCTTCCAGTTGTGCTTCACCTTCGCCGAGGTGAGCCACCCTTGTCCCAAAATAGCATCGTACCCCTTTTTCTTTAGTGGGATCACCACAAAGTCGAGTACGAAGGGCTGTGTACCAATCATCACGCATTGAGCCATGAGGGTTCTGATGGGTTTGATGCCATGCTGGTCGGCGCCCAATAAGTTGAAGGTTGGGGACCACAATGTTGGCTTGCCCAATTTCTTCCATGTCTCCTTCGGAAGGACGTTCACTCCTGACCCTCCGTCCACTATAGTGTCTGTCAGGATGGTGCCAAGGATGCCCATCTCGACGACTGCTGGGTACCTCTCGTTGTTTACAGCAAGTATCATCGGGTCAATTGCAGACCCTCCGGGGATGTCCTTGTATTTGGCTGCGTGGCCAAGTTCCCCAACAATGTCGTTCCCAAGTGAGGCATGGTGTGAAGGAGGTCCTAGAGTTTCACTGGTACCACTAAATGTAGCAATTGTCTCAGAATGTTTTGTTCTGCCTCCCTCAGGCCCGAGGTGGTGGCCATCTCCCATGTTTCTTTTTGTGTCTTCATCGCCTTCTCTTTTTCTTAGCCTCCTGTGCCTGTTGTTTTTTTGTTCGAGGGTCTGGATATGTGGCTTGCTTTGCTTGCCCTTGGGTGACGGTCAGTACCGTACTTGTGCTTCCATCTATGTCCAGCCAATTAATGCTGGATTTTGGGCAGTTGGCATCCTCGTGATCGCCAAGACCACACCAGCGGCATAGCTTCTGTGGGGTGTCGCCCTTGTCATAGTCCCTTGCAAAGTGGCCCCACTGATTGCAAGCTCGACATTGGATCATCGGCCGAGCCTTGGAGTCATATTGTATTCGACTCCTTGTGTTGGTGTTGTTGTTATTGTCCCTTCTGCCACCGCATTGGTTGCCTCCATACCCGCCTGATGTAGATGGTTGCTCTTGGGTAAATAACACTTGTTGATTCCTTACTTTCATGTTGTATGGGCAATCCTTGGTGGAATGGCCCATGATCTGGCAAATGTCACAAAATGTAGTTTTGGGACACGACCCCTTCGTATGGCCGCTCTCCTTGCAGTCCGTACGCCACATGTCATCTTCCCCCTTGCTGATACCCCCTTTCATGGTCTTGAACTCCATCATTCTCTCCATGTCCTTTTGGAGTGCCATGACTTTTTTCTTCGACTCGCCATCCCTGCAACTGTCATCTTTTGCAGTGTCATCTTCGTCAGAAGAAGACTTGCTTCTTTTCTTCTTGGAGGTTTTTTGTTCGCTCTCTAATTCCATCGCCTGGTTATAGGCATCTTCGTATGAAGTGGGGGGCACTATCTTCATTTTCCCTCCGTAGGTTCGATTTGAGGCCCTCCACGAACCATCTTTTCTTCAGACCATCCGCTGGCTGGCTCTCCATTTTTCTGATTAAATCCTTCAGTCGGCGACTGTAGGCCTGCAGAGTCTCCTTCTTGCCTTTTTTGGTACCGTATATCTCGGAAACAATTTCATTGTCATCCCTCAAGAGTCGAAACTCCTTTTGGAATTCTTTCTTGAGTTCGTCCCAAGTGGTCACCTTTGTTTTGTCCACATCGGAGTACCAGTCGATGGCTACCCCTCTGAGTGTGGCGGGGAACTGTTTCACCCATTCTGCCTAGTCAGCAACTCCATTCGCTGACCAGATTGTCTGACACGTACGACAATGCCGTACTGGATCTTCCTTCCCATCTCCATGGAATTTTGATAGCTTCTCTTTGTTAGTCGCCATGTTTACTTTTCTAGGTGCCGACTGTGTTTGCCGCACTGGTTGTGTTACAGGTTGGGATGGTACTGCTGGTGTCGGTACCTGGGAAATGTTTGGTACCGTACCACTTGATATCCCCGAACTACTGGAACTGTCCAGGCCTGGTGGGCTACTATGATCCCCGTGCCCCTCTGTCACTTCGATAATCGCGGCGGCAGCGGTATCCTGAGCCTCCCTCCGTGTGGCTTCCTCTTCCTTCCTTCGGGCTTCTCTTGATTCCGTCCGTGGGGTTAAGGTTAAGGACTCGAACAAGCTCCTTTTTTCCTCTAGGCGGTCCTCGTCACTTCTCCCGGCCTCTCGGTTAGATGCCTCCAGACCCTCGCCTTCACTTACTCCCTTCGGTAGTCCTTCGACGTGTCTTCTGTATCTCTCCCTTCGCTCGGCTTGCTGTTGTGCGAGTACGACTTTTCTAGCGGCTTGATCCTCCTCTAGTTCCTTCTTTCTATTTTTATTCAATTGATTGGGCATGAATTCTTTGCTGACTTCTCCACAGGGCAATAATCACCACATCAATTTATTTTTTGCCTTCCCGAGTATGTCTAGGCAGCGGCGCCAAATGTTTACCCGCTGGGGTAACCTAGTTTACTGATGCATAGATGTTGTACGGAAATGCATATACATAAGATAGATCAGAGAATACTAGAATCTTTATTAATCATCTGTAACTTCAGTACATTTACTATAGTCACTATATCATATTATCTCTCCGAAGAGAAAGTACATTGCTTATTTTAAACCCGAAGCGGTGCAACCAAACATTGTCACCCGTTCCCAACCGCCGGTAGTAACTAAGCACCGTCGGTGCATACATAACATAACTAACACAGCATAAAGTAAGTACTACGGCTAACAACCTTCTTATATCCCTTTGCATTCTTGGCCAATAGTAGAACCTTTGTATCAACTCCAAAGTTTTATCAGTCCAAAATGACCACTAAGACTTCCATTATGCTTCTCCTGCATCAAGTTTTCCCTCATTGAACCCTTAGGTACACATAACTGCTCACCTTTGTATAGGAGTCCACTCTGCAATGTATATTCTGCATGTTCATTGTGAAAGTGATTGTTGAATTCTTGGCATACCTTGTAGGCTTCTCTGAAATCCTCATCCGCCTTATAGAGGTCTTTGAAGCTTTCCACACCAATGCTTTTCAACTGTACCTCCTGAACTGTGAGTAATCTCCCACTCAATGCATCAGCAACCCTATTCAACTATCCTTTCTTGTGTTTAATATGGAAAGTGTATGATTGCAGGTACTCCATCCATTTAATATGTCTATGACTTAGCTTTTCTTGGGAATTTATAAACTCAATGCTTGATTGTTTGTATATACGACAAACCCCTTGGGTAGGAGGTAGTGTCTCCATTTTCTCAGTGATTGAACAAGTGCATAAAGCTGTAAGTCAGAAGAAGAGTACCTTTGCTTAGCTTCATTTAGCTTTTCACTAAAGAATGTCACTAGTCTATTCTCCTGACTAAAGTCTACACCTACTGCAATGTTGCTAGCATCACATTCCAAAGTGAAAAGTTTTTCAAAGCTTGGTAGTACTAACATAGGTTGTGTTGCCACCTCTTTCTTCAAGAGTTCAAAACCCCTATTTGCTTCTTGTGTCCATTTGAACTTAGTCTTTATACCACCTTTAATAGTATCCAACATAGGGGCATAGGTTGCACTAAATGCCTTATAAACTTCCTATAGAATTGAGCTAATCCATGGAAGCTTCTCACCTCACTAGCTGTTTTAGGAGTTGGCCATCTAAGTATAGCTGAGACTTTGGAGGTATCCATCTTCAAATCTCCCTTTGACACCACAAAGCCAAGGTAAACCAATTCCTCTTTCATAAACTCACTTTCTCCAAGTTTATAGTTAGTTGTTCATCTTGTAACTTTTTCAAAACAATTTCAACATGTTTAAGATGCTCTTCCTTAGTCCTATTGGATATTAATATGTCCTCTAGATAAACAACAACAAATTTACTAGTAAAGTCCTTAAGGACTTCATTCATGAGTCTCATGAATGTGCTAGGAGCATTGGTGAGTCCAAATGGCATGACAAGCCATTCATAAAGTCCTTCAGTTGTTTTGAAGGCAGTTTTCCATTCATCTCCCTCCTTTATCCTTATTCGAGGATAGCCACTCTTTAGGTCTATCTTGGTGAAATATTGTGCTCCTCCCAAACAATCCATAAGATCCTCAATTCTAGGTATAGGGAACCTATACCTAATGGTTATCTAGTTGATAGTTCTAGAATCTGTACATAGCCTCCATGTACCCCCCTTTTTAGGTGCTAGAACGATTGGAACTGCACAAGGACTGATACTTTTCCTAATCAAACCACTGTCAAGAAGCTCTTGCACCTGTCTGCCTATCTCCTCATACTGCTGAGGTGTCATTTTGTAAGAAGCTTTGTTTGGCAAAGATGCTCTTGGAATAAAGTTAGTCTGATGACTTACTGTCCTTTGTGGTGGTAGGGTAGAAGGAGTCCCATCATTGATTATGTCTGTGTACTTATCCAATAGACACTGAATCTCTGCAGGTATGCCTGTCCTCTTAGTCTTTGTTTCTTCCTTAGGTTTCACAACAATAGCATAACCATAACTTTCTTTCTCGTAAGAGTCTTCAAGAACTCCTTTCCACTTACCAATAACACATTAGGGCCCATAGACTTGCCTTCATCATCCACCAAGGACTGAATCTTGTAAGTAACTCCATTCTTCTGGAACGAATAAGAGTTCTTTTCACCATCATGGATGGCTTTTCTATCAAATTGCCATGGTCTGCCCAATAGGGGATGGCATGCATCCATGGGTAATACATCACATAGAATTTTGTCATTGTATCCCCCTATAGCAAACTCCACCCATGCTTGTTCATTCACCAACACATGTTGCCCCTTTTTAAGCCATGTAACCCTATATGGACTACTATGAGCTATTTTGGTCAATTTCAACTTATGTGTGGCTTCCTCTGAGATGATATTATCAGTAGATCCAGAGTCTATAATGAATTTACACTTTGCCTAAGATTTTACATTTAACCTTGAATAGAGATCTTCTTTGTTTGGGTTCTTCCTTCACAGGCTCTTTGATTAGGATTCTCCTAATCATCAAGTTTTCTCCAACTTCTGAGTCCAAGCTTATTTTAGGGGATTTCACACTTGCTATGCCTTCTTGTACATAGGTAATTCTCCTATCACCTTGTGAAGAAGAGGAGTTCTTTTAGGGCATCTATCGGCTAGATGTCCTAGTTGATGACAGTGGTAACATTTCATATTTGCAAAGTAGGATCCTCTTCCTCCACTTGATCTTCCCCTATTGTTGCTGCTTCCAGGGCCTCTTCCTCTACCATAACTTCCTCTTCCACTGGTTTCTACACTCTGCTCTGTGAGTTTAGATTCTCCTTGGGTCCTTTGGTCAAAATTTCTGCCACCAAAACTACCCGTATGGCCTTTGTTATGTCTTCCTCTTCCTCTACCTCTATTTCTTGCTTCTTGCTTCTTCTTACTCTTTTCTTCAACCTTAAGTGCTAGCTGGTAACACTTGTGGACAGTAGTAGGGCTTAACAAACTGATTTCCTCTTGAATATTCCATCTCAAACCCTTGAGATACCTTGCCACTCTGAGACTTTCATCTTCTTGAACCTCGGATCTTAAACACAATTTTTGGAACTCCTCAGTACAAGAGTTCACATCAAACTCCTGTCTCAAGTTTTGTCTTTTCTTGCGCAATTGGATCTCATAATCTTCTGGCATATAGGCTTCTTTAATTTTTGCCACCATACCCTTCCAAGTAGCAATGGGAAGCTTGCCTTCTTTTTCCCTCTCTGTTTGAATAAATTTCCACCAAGTTAAGGAAACTCCCCTTAATCTTGATTTGGCTACTCTAACTTTTTGGGCTTCACTCACCCCATCATAATTGAAATGATTCTCCAATCCCTCAATCCATTCCATTACAAATTCTGGCTCCATCTTGCCACTGAGGAGAGGTATACCCTCTAGGGCTTTGCCACTCATGGCTTTCAGTGCTCTTAGGAAAGGCTCTTCTTGGATGACAAGGTCAGGCTCTGGAACCTCATCTTCCACTACTACTGCTTTGCCCTTTCCTTCTCGCTCATCAATCTTGCTACTGACTTCTTCTGTCTTCTCCTCTACTTCACCCAATTTCTGTTCCAATTGGGCTATTCTTGCTCTCAACAATCTATTATCCAATTCTCGGTCATCCACCTTCTTGGCTAATTTAGCATTTGTCACCATGTTGGTTTCCCCAACTGATACCAATCTGATAGGTAGATTGTCACACCTTGAACTAAACTCTAGTTCAACACAAGTCTCATAAGACTTCTTTGGGGTTTCCCTGATCACTAGGATCTTAGGAGAGTTTCCAAACCAATCTCCTAACCCTCTCCTTCAATCTTCCTATTTAGTTTTGCTTCTTGTAGTCTATGCTTCCATAGAGCTCACCAGTGTAAGGTCTCTTTCTAACACTCCAACTCTATTTACTAACCTTGAAAGAGTTGGGATAAGTTCTTGAATCATCTAAGATCACAATCCCACCTTCTATCAAGAATTTGGGTTCATACTTCCTATTAACAAGGGCTAGAAGCAATTAGGTCTCAATTAGCCCTATTTTTCAGGGATTTAGCTTTCTTGTCTAAACCTTCCACACAACCCTTGAAATCAATCTATGATCCAGATACCCTTTACAAAAACCCAAAGGATTTTCTAAGTCTTAGGCTTTGGAGGTGTCTGTACAACAGTAAATCCTAAATGGTCTATTTCTTGGAAAGATGAACCAGTCTCTGCATAACGTTCTCAAAATCCATTCAAATGGATTCAAATCTTCACCAGCTCGTACACCAAGCTTTGTCAGGGCCTAATAGACACCACTGAGGTGTTGGATTGCATTGACCAATGCCCTCCTGCAAATTTAAGCACTCTGATTCTCCTATTTCCCTAGTCGGGCTATCAAGCTCGCCTAGGGCAAGAGCTCAAAATTCACCATTGACACTTCTACACTCCAAACAGAAAGGAAAACACTGTACATAGGTTCCTTTTTCATTCCACCAAGGCACAATTGTTTGCCACGGTTAGAACTTCCTAAGGAACCATTTTGGTATTTACAACCCTAACTGGTCCAGTGAACCCAAAGCAGGGATTAAAATTATTTGCAATGCAAAAATCAAAACCTAAGAATTATCCTACTCCACACAGTACTGTAAAACAATCACAATATCTTAGTTACATCGAAAAGAATGCAGTTTCAATCCATTAAACACTTCTATAACACAAAAACACAGAGATTGCTTTGCGATAGTAAACTCTTGCAAAACATATTGACAAATGTGTCCTAGAGTATCCAACCCTTGTACACGGTTATTAAAGTTCTTAAATAGGTCCTATTGACCTATTGCAACTGTTGGAACCGACCCATAACTGCCTTTGAGCAGTTTTGCAACTTTTGTCAAATGTTGTCGAGCAACTTTGCAAAGTTGCAAAAGTTGCTCGACAACTTTTACAACTTTTGACAATTTGACAACTACATTCCCTTAACCCAACATTATGGGTTTCGATTCATTACAAAACACTTTTAAACTTCATTACAATGAAAATGGGTCACTTCATGCACTCTAGGTGCCATTTTCCAACTTTGCCCTATTAGGCTTACATCCTCACCATAGGTCACATTGACACAACCTTTCCACAACCTAAAACATATCACATCAAAACTAAACAAAACAAAACTAGAAACAAACTAAACTGACACAAGCCTAGAAAAGGCTTTTACAAACCAAAAATTGATGGTTGGATAGGACAAACCACTAGGTGCTCCTACACCACAAACCCAGGTCTTGACCTTGTCTTAGATTTTGCATTTACAATGCAAATTGAAATCTTGCATGATCTTGGGAGTTTATCCTAACAAAGGTCAGAATTCCGACCTAGGTTGGAAATTTGTTCCAAGTCTGGTCGAATTTTTGACTTGCCTTGTAATTTTGTTTCAAGTCTGGTTGGGTTTCCGACCTGCCTTGGAATTTTCTCATCGCGGGTGATTTCACAAATTTTGCTGTGCTAAAATTTTATCACGCAAAGTTCAAATTTTCATCTTGTCTTTTAGGCTTGCCCTTGGTTTTTTATCAATATTCAGCTTGGAATTCATCACTTGTTTGCGCAAATTGCCTTCAATCATTGAAATGAAAATTCAATCATCCAAATGAGAATTCTCGTTTACCTTAAACATTTTGGTTGTTTATCAGATCGGATTTCAAACCATGTTTTGGATTGTGCATTAGGACAAATTGAATTTTGCAAGTTCATTGGGATTGCATTCAAAAGCAAATCAGAATTTCACCGTGACTTGGAAATTTTCATCACACCTCTAATCGCACTTTCAAATTTGTTCACAGTGTTGGGTCCATTTTGAAAAATTTCACGAGGATAAATCCATGGACTGATTGGGAATTCGATAGTTTCTAGGATTTTCATTTGAGGGCAATCCAAAAATTTCACTTTGTGTTGGATCAGGACTTGACAACTGAAAGTCACTTCAAGACCTTCACTAGCAACTAGGCATCAATTTTCATCTCAACCTTGCTCAAACTTTCTACCTTATCAACCTTAGGATTTCAAAATTGTTGTGAGACAGGAACTAAACTTAACAAACTACTAAACCGCCAAGCAAAAAAGTGGGGGTTCCCATTTGTAATGGGGTGCGTGTGTTTACAACACAACGATAAGTATTAGCAAAACATCCAAGTGACTTACTAAAAATAGTAAGTGTGAATCAAAGTGTCCTAAATGATCTTCAGAAGGCACACCACAAATAAACTAGGACATAGAGTTGAAGAATACTTCAATAAGCACCAAAAGGTCAATGGAAGAGCCATAGAACATCCTTAGAAGGGTCTCTTAATCACATGTTAGCCTGCGGGGACCAAAGTCATAGGCTAACCACTACAAAAAGCCAATGCCTTAAAATGAGACATTACAAATGGGGAAAATTGTGCTTTATATCAATTTCTAATTAATGAAATCCTTTCTTTTCCGTGAATAAATGGTAATAATTTATTTGATATTGCTTCTTTTCACTATTCTTAAGCTGCCACTTTCAGGAATGAAAATGTGTTGATTTGACATCATATTAATATGAATAGATTATTGACTAAAAGGCCTATTAATATAAATTGGATGAAATAACTTTCTATGCTATGTGATTTGCCACTTTGTCCGATTTATAGTGACTATTGTAGTTATTTTTGGATGTTTGCATACAGGCTGAGTCTTGAAGAGGAAAGGAAAAAAGAGCTAGGTCCACTAGCATACTATCAAGAGTGGGTGAAGGCATGGAAAAAGGATACTTCGAAGGAGGCAGTACATAAGCACTATGAAGAAACTGGGGAGGATGTACATACACAACTTGCTAATATGTTCCAACATCAAACAGATAGGGAGTATCGCATCATGATGGGCACAGATGTACGCATTCTTCGTGACCCCTTAGTTATACGAATGAAGCCAGAACATAAAAAAGCAGGTGTTATTTCTTTCTTAGATGCAAGATAAGGATTATGTTAATTAAATAAGCAAATTAAGCATTATCATTAGAAGGAATATAGAATCTTGTACTTGAAGGGTATTTTCCTTGTTTTGTAAGCATTCACAAATTTTCATACATGTTGCTTTCTAGTCTAATGTATGTCATTTGTCCTCCGAAGAGTCATTATGGAATCTATATCTCCCACGTTCGTGCATGTCATGCTTGTAGGTTTCAATGAACATCATTGCATGGCCAAGAAGTGGTACTTGTGAATGTATTACATGACACAAATTAGAGCTTGGACACACGATATTTCAAAATTTGACTAAGTTGTGGTAAAGTTGTAGGAGTAGACCACAAATCATCTTTTACTAAGTGGAGAAGACCACAAGCTCTCTTTTGCTACGTTAAGTGGTAGAGGTATTGAGCATGTGCTCCTCAGTTGTATTTTGCTAGGTTAAGTGGTTGAAATGTGTCATTTAAGTGCATTTTCCTTGTTAAAAGGCATAGGTGACAAAAATGCCGTCTTTGGTGGTGTTTCACCAAGTGGTAAAACCACTTAGAAACACTCCTTGCCTATTTTGAACAAATAGTAGTAATACACCATTTAAAAACAAGAGTGCAATATTTGTGTGCATCAGATCAGTTTGCCATTAGTTTTTATTATGGCTTTTCATTGTTCTTGAAATTTCATCCAAAGTGCCATTGGGTTTTAAGCCCAAGGCATCTTTTTTGCATTTATTGCTGATCTTAGGTTTTTGTGGGTGGTGATTAAGATTTCAAGATTGTTTAGAATATTCGGTATGTTTCAGAATGCAATTGCTCTTTTTAGCATTTTTTTTTTGTAGAATTAGAAGAGGGGATCTATACGTGAAATCACTATTTTTACTAGTTGCTATTTTGAAGGTCTTTTTTTGACAAAATGGCTGAGGGCTTTCTTTTTAGGAGTTTTTTTGTTTACTTTTGTGTTGGCTTTGTTTAGGGTAACCTTATGGTTTAAACTGTTTAATTTTTCACCTTTTTAGTTGCTTTAGGCATTTATCTTTAAATAGTAGTTTTGAGATAAATGTATTATTATCCTAAATTCTGAAAATTGGGTTTTTGTGACCTTATAAACAAGTGCTTGGAGAACAAAATTTCTTAAAGACAGGTGATACTATCTTTATGTTGCTGAAATTGTTGTTCAATTAGTTATTCACTCGTTTGCAATTATTGTGTGATTCTATTAATTGAATTGGAAGTTAGTAATAGTGTTAGACTTTGAGCTTGTATTGTGGTTATTTGTCTACCCGTAATGAATTGGTCTGATATTTTTTAACTAATGAATGTATAACAAAATTTGGCTTTTGTGATCTTTAGTGAGTTTATGCTCTATTTAACATATGCTTGTTTCATCAAATGCTTAACATATTGTCTATTGCATAGTAACATAAAACAAGGCTATTGTTCAAGCTAGGCAATCAATAAATACCATTCACCAAACTCAATGGAATATTTTAATAAATATTTTATTAAATAGATAATACCAGACTGTATACATGTGAAATAAATTTCAACCTCTGACCTTATTGATAGCATATGTAGCTGTAATTTTTTTTTTGGTGCTACATTATGAATTTCCTCTCAATCTTCAACTTTGAATTTTGTTGATGTGTGTTTTATGACCGCACCAACAGTAGAATAGAATACCAAAGTATCTTATCCTCTCTTGATCAAAATCATGTGTATGCTAAGATTGCGAAAGATCGTACAATTGACTCCAAGGTTCTTTTATGTCAATTCTTGATTTATGGGTGAGGTCAATGGTTGATGTGATATGCTGGTATCATGAGTGGACTTATGTACTCGTTCTCAAGATGATTCAGAAGATACTAGCTATGGGAGCTTTCAGGTGATATAGCAATGAAAGTACTTTTGGGGGAGGTTTTTCATAACATATGTGGACAACAAATGAGATAAGGGTTTAGGAATTCTATTCTAATTCTAAGAACTTTAAAGATGAATACTGCTATGATGAAATCTACCAAACTTTACTTCCCCAAATTCAACAACTACACAAATCTGGTGCAATCCTCAAGGATTGTGCAAATAATTTTCATATCACAATGAAAACCATCATAACAAACAATGTGCATCAATGATAGAAGTAAAGCATCCAAATAAGGGCTCAGAACCAACCTTACGCTGCGCTTAGGAATCACCTAAGAACAAAAGGTATGAACAAGATGATTTAACACTATCAATCGCATTCGTCTAAGTACATGAAAACAAATCTACTTTAAATGAGGGAGTAATGAAACCATGGAAGCACCAGAATACTTCAAATAATCACCATGAAACCAACAATGAAGACTTTATTATCTTGCTAGCTCTTTGCAACAATCTCAAAATTCGCTCCCTTACAAATGAGAAGTGGGGCTTTTTTATAGGTCGCATATTACAATGGGTGGCCAGGATTGAAACAAAATAAATGGCTTAGATTTTGCCACCTTAGCTCTAATTAGGGTTAGGGCAAGAAGAGGGAATCTACAATTAATGAGAGGGTCTTCACAGACCAATTAGAAGAAAGCCACTCACTTAGTGGGGAAGTGGTAAAAGTTGACCCATTAATGAAGAAAGATTCCCACTAAGTAATTAATGCTCCTTTGCCCATAAAAGCCTATGCATTTCCTTGATTGCTTGGATCTGGACAACACTATCTCCAATTCTTCTACATTGACAGTTGGTACCTCTTCTCGTTTGAATTGCAGAATGGTTGTCTCTTTCACATCTGTTGAAACTGTTCTCCCAATTTGGCATTTAGTCTTGAGTGGTGTGCATGACATTCGAGGATATGGAAAAGTTCTCAAAGTCATCTCTCGAGAAGGAATTTAATTGAAAGAACTCTTCCAGTTTGCCTCTTACGCTACCCACAATTATATCATCCTCAATCATTCTTTGTGTTGACAAGGCTATAATTGTGTTGAAGATTCCCTTTTGAATGTTTTCAATCACCTTTCTCAACTGAGCATATTCCTCATTGGAATTTTCAAACATCTCTTTCCCATTGACTACTGCACTGTACCATCGTCTGTCTGGGAGTCTCCATCAAGGCTTGGAGTTGTGAGATTATCTCATTTGGTAATGTTGCTCATCATCCCATGACTCATCTACGGATTGTATTTTGGAAATGATAGCTAATGCCTTTTCATACACTTGTGCCAAGTCTTCAACAAATTTATATGCCTCCTTTTGAATGCCTTCCACCCATACCTTCCCACCTTAGTTGACTCTTCTCATCTCCTCAATGCCTTCTAGTGTCTCTATTGGTTTGAATTGCAGGATGAACAAATTGTTGGCTTTCTTCCCTTACTAGATGGGATAAACTCTTCAGATACCTGCACAAGGCCTTGTTCTCACTCTTCACATTTTGGTATTTTTCTTCCAACGTCCTCATCTTCTCCTTCATTGCTTGAGAGGAATCATCAAACACTTCAATCACCTGTTCCCTAGTTGCATGTCCCATATCAAATGCTGTCACATTGCACTACTTTGGGGTGATCTGGTCTTTGGCTTTATCAACTGTGGGTACTGCAATTTGTAGAGTCTGAGATGCGGATTCATTCCTGATGAATTTTGAAAACTTCTTTGCTTTGTCCTTCTCTTCCAGCCTATTGACTTGGCTCAAGATCTCTTTTAATTCTAGTGCAGGCTCAATTTTATTCTCATGACTCCTCTGCAACCTTTTGCCTCAACCCATCTGGAGTAGTTGTAGGCTATTATGAATTGATAACCGTTCCTGTCACTAAACCATCCCTTCATTGATCTCTTCCTCCGCGATGTGACTTTCTGCCTTTGTAATAGTGTGATGTCCCCGATTTAGCAGGTGTTTGGGGACATGCTTATTAGCCCATCATTGTGACCCTCGTGGGCTAATGTCTTATTTTGGGGGTCTCTGGTTGAGAACTTGCTATTTATAGTAAGTCCTTTTTTGCCAGTTTCCATTTTTGTCAAGGTGTCTGAGCAGATGGTTGACAGTGCAGTGATCAGAGTTGGTTTGGAATTGGATAGAATTGATTAATTAAGTCTATCTTAATTAATTATCTTGTGAGCTTATTATAAGTCAAATAATTAAGGGCTCGTTTGGTTGCTGGAATTGACCTGGAATTGGAAAACGGGAATTGGTTTCCCTTCTCAAAATTGAATTCTCAATTCCAATTCCTTGCCTCAATTCTAATTCTAGGTTCTGGGGTGGAATTGCAGAATGCTCATTTTGGACAAAAATTAGAATTGGCCTATACCAATTCACCAATTCCCGTTTTCCAATTCCAGGTCAATTCCAGCAACCTTAATGATATCTTAGTTTGACTTATGTTGGGCATTTCAATAAAAGTTGATATGTTTATTATTTGAAAATGTCCAAAGTTTGGAGGAAGTGTTTTTTAAGTTATGAATTGAGTATTGAAGAAGATAAATGTTTTGAGCCTTCTTCTTGAAGCCAGAGGGAATTACGTAAGAGTTTTGAAACTTCTCATGAAGACACCTTTAATCATTTTTAAAAACTGAAAACTTGTGAATTTTGCTAAGCATTGGAGTCGAGGGTTTGGTTCGAGTTTTACTTGCAAGAAATTGAGAATATCTTGTTCGACATTTCACCTTGAACCAACGGTTATATGTTGGTGAATCGTGGTTGCATGCGGCTGATTACTGGAAGCCGAAGGATCATTGTTGGCGTGAGGATTGATTGTTGAATGTTACTGCAGTTTTGTGGGGGAGTTTGAAAGACATTAAACAAGCTACAGCCACCTACCTTAGCGTGGAGTTTCTACTTAACAACCCCCATCATCTTGCTAGCCGCAACTAGCATACTGGGAGCGTGGAAAGAGGTAGCACATTTTTTAAAATAATATACTTGTTCGCATTAATGGTAATTGTTGTCTTATAACAATTAATGGATCTAGTTTGACTGTAATAAAACTTATGAATATATGGTGTGATTCATATCCAACATTAGAGAGTTCAATTCATTTGGTGTAAATGCAATTTATTTTCATATTGAGAAAACACACAAATATATATATATATATATATATATATATATATATTTGCAAGGAAAATATGAAAACAATTTCTTTCCAGAGATAAGAAGAATTATTTCAGTTGAATTATAAGGGAAGATCCAGGTAGGCTCTTTACAGTGGTATTAGAGCAGTTTTCTTGCCAACCTGTAGGGGATTGGGCTTAGTTAATGGAAGGTGACAGATATAGACTAGACTTTCATTACACTCGCAGAGGTAGGAATTCTCCACCACTTGGTGATCGAGAACAGGGGAATATGGGAGATATAATTCCAGGTAATACAGGTAGTGATGAGGACAGAGAGGCTACGACAGTATTCATAAATATTGCACGAAGCCAGCAAGAGTTGGTAGCTGGCCAGCAACAGATGGCGACTGTCTTATAGAATCTATCAGATACTTTTCAGCGTATTTTATTGCCTCGAGATCAGGGCGGGGATAGAGATGCTAGGAGTATCTCAGCTAGTTCTCACAGGTCCAGAGTTGATTTGACAGGTACACAGGATAGACCTCTATGTCCTACCTTCTTGAGACCTGAGATTGATGCTGTTAGTTATGATGATGAGGCTTCATTCATTGATGACATATTGGCTTTACATACAGAGGGATGCTTTACCTCATGAAGTAAAGCAACATTTAAATTTTGACAGGTTGATGACTCAGAAAAGAGAAAGTAGGGTAGAATAGATGGGAGACAGAGACATGTGAACTATGAATTGAAACAAGTAGCCAACAAACTGACTTTGACACACTTTGATGGTAGTGGGAAGATGACAGCTAGAGCTTGGATTCACAAGATGGACACATACTTGTCTTTACGTTCTATGTCTGAAAAGGACGCCATTAGGCATTTAGATGGTATAGCCTGGTGGTACCATGGGTTGGTGTCCTTGCACCACGATCAGATTGTAACCTATCAGGAGTTTGTGGATGGGTTAGTAGAAAGATTTGACAGGAAGGACCCAGTGTCCTATTTCAGGGAGCTAGCACAACTCGAACAGACAGGTAGCTTGGAGGCTTTTATTAGTGAGTATCAGTTATGGTCTATGTTATTTCAGAGAGGAGACGTGTTATGCTGTTTATTGAGGGGTTATTTAAACCTCTTAGGGGCTGGGTTAAGTCTTTTGACCCTACATCTTTGCAGTTGGCTATGAAAAAGGTAAGAGACTTGGAGTTTTCAGCTCTAGGTAATAAATTTCCTCCTAGACCAGCTAATCCTCCTTATGATAGTAAGGCTGCTCCAAAAAGAAGTGAAGGACCAGATTTCAAGAAATTTGTGACAGGACCCTTAGATCTAGAAACACTTAGTGATTTGAGGAGGTTGTGTTTTAATTGCAGGGGTCCTTATGATGAAAAACATGAATGTCCATTAAAGCCTAAGGGTAGAATAGGCTTATGGAGTGGTATTATGAGGATGAGCGTAATTCTGATTTTTAGGGGCAGCAAGCTGATCATGAAGAAGGAAGCTATGAAGAAGCAATTGACAGTGACAAGGTGGATGAGGATTTCCACCTCAAGGTTGTATACCTCTCTAGCATGCAGAAAGAGGGATCTTTCAGGATGAGGGGCCTCTTAGCAGGGCAGCGTGTCATTGACTTGTTGGATACAGGTGCCACCCATAACTTCATAGATTCACGCTTGGTCTCTAGGATAGGCATACAAACAGAGTTTGAGGGCATTAGAGTTAAGGTGGCTGATGGTTACACTCTGAAGTGTGACAAAATGATTCTGGATCTTCCCATGAAATTAAACAATTATGAGTTCAAAACTGATTTTTATGTGGTTGACGTGGGAGGTACTGATTTAGTTTTGGGTATGAGCTGGTTGCATTTTATTGAGGCTTTTTATCTCAGCTTTAAGGATATGGAGATGAAGTTTGAAGTAAATGGTAAGAAGCATATACTCAAGGCAATTAGTGAGGAGAATCTGAAGACTATGTCACTTAGGCGTATCCAACGTCTCATTAGCCATGATGTTGTTGAGTGGGCAACAGAGTGCAGGATATTACCCACACTTGACGAGTTAGGGAAACCAACTTATCACCCTGATATACAGGAGCTCAGGACTAAACACTCTAAAGTGTTTAGTGATTTACCACATGGTAAACCACCTAACAAAGGCATTGAGCACATTATTGAGTTAGAAGAGGGCACTAAGCCCATTATGATTACTCTTTACTGGCACCCCAAGTGCCTGAAAGATGAGATTGAGAAAACAATTCAGGAGCTGATTTCTATGGGGCATATTAGGTCGAGTAAGTCTCCCTTTGCTTCATCAGTTGTTTTGGTGAAGAAATTTGATGGTACTCTCAGGATGTGCATTGACTACAAGATGCTGAATCAGAGAACAATTAAGAACATGTATCCTATTGCGCGCATCAATGAGTTGATAGATGAGTTGCATGGTGCATGCTACTTCTCTAAAATTGATTTGAGATCGGGTTACCATCAAATCCAAGTTCGGGAAGAGGACATAGAGAAGACAACCTTTAGATGTCATTGTGAACATTTTGAGTTCTTAGTCATGCCTTTCGGGTTGACTAATGCTCTGACCACCTTTCAGTCTACCATGAACAGGGTCTTCCACAGTCAGTTGAGGAGATTTGTTCTGGCTTTCTTTGATGATATATTAGTTTATAGCAAGACATGGGATGACCATCTTGCTCATTTGGATACTGTACTGGACATTCTGGATAGGGCTTCCTTGTATGCAAAGGAGTCAAAATGTGCTTTGGGAATGGCTGAGTTGTATCTTGGTCATATCATCAGTGCGGAGGGTGTGCGCATGGACCTTGATAAGGTTCGTGCTATTTTAGATTGGCCTTTCCCTGGGAGCTTGACACAGCTTAGAGGTTTCATTGGTCTGTTGCTTTCTATCATAGATTTGTTGTGGGGTTCTCACGACATGCAACACCTTTGATTGATTTGACCCGTAAGGGGGCTTTTGAGTGGACCTCTGAGCCACAGGAGTGTTTTGAGAAGTTCAAGTTGATTATGACATCATGCCTGCTTCTAGCGATGCCAACTTTCTCTAGACCGTTTGATTTGCATTGTGATGCTTCTGGTGAAGGCATTGGTGTGGTACTTTCCTAGGATCACCATCCCGTTGTTTTTAAGAGCAGGAAGCTCAGGGGTCCTGAGAGGGCTTTTATTGTTTATGACAAGGAAATGTTAGCCCTAATGCATGCTTTGGCTAAATTCAGGCAATATTTGGTTGGTAGCAAGTTTTACATAAAGCTGATCATAACAGCCTGAAGTATTTCCTTGGATAGCGTGATCTCAATGAGAGATAACAGAAGTGGGTCAATAAACTACACTCATATGATTTGTATATTTCTTATATCAAGGGTACTTAGAATGTGGTTTTTGATGCACCTTCACGGAGGCTTCATTTGTGTGCTATGACTGAGATATCTTAGGATTGGAGGCATTTGATTATTGCAGAGTATGCTAGAGATCAGTGGGCAGCTGGTTTTATTGAGGGGACCATACAGGACAACAAGTATACTCTTGTAAATGAGTTGATCATTTACAAGGAGAGGGTATTGTTGGTTACAGGATCGAGTGTCAGGTTTGTAGTGTTGAGAGCTTTTCATGATTCTCCCTTAGCTGGGCATCTCGGGTTTTCAAAACCTATAGGCAGGTGCGGGAGAAATTTACTTGGAAAGGCCTGAAGTGTGATGTGCAACAATATGTTAGGGAGTGTTCTGTTTGCCAGAAGAACAAGCAGGAGCACACATATCCAGCAGGGTTACTGCAACCACTACCCATTCCTAAGCGGAAGTGGGAATGCATTTCCACGGACTTCATTGTGGGCTTGCCTAAAGCCTAGGGTAGGGATTGCATTTTTGCGGTAGTTGATCGTCTTACGAAATATGCTCACTTTTTCCCGATCACTACTACTTTTTCAGCGACTTAGGTTGCAGATTTATTCTTCCGGGATGTGTTCAAATTGCATGGTTTACCCTGGAATATAGTGAGTGACCGAGATAGCCGATTTATGAGTCACTTCTGGCAGGGGCTATTTAGGTTGTGTTGGACAGAGTTGACTCCTAGTACTAGTTACCACCCTCAGACTGATAGTCAGACTGAGATTGTTAATAAATGGGTGGAGGGCTATCTTTAGAATTATGTGTCTGCTCAACAGAGAGCTTGAGTGAAGTGGATTTATTTATGTGAGTATTGCTATAATTCCACTCACCATATGTCTATTAAGATGACTCCTTTTCGAGCTCTGTATGGATATGATCCTCCTAGTTTCTTGGATTTTCTTTTTCAGTGATAGCCGAGTTCCCAGTGCTGGTGATTTGCTGTAGGACAGTCAGGACATTATGGGAACATTGCAGGACAATATTCAGAGAGCTCAGAATGAGCAAAAGTAGTATGCTGATCAAAAGAGAGTTGACCGCTCTTTCCACGTTGGAGATATGGTTTATTTGATGCTGCAACCCTACAGGCAGCCATCTATTCAGAAGAGCGGAGCTGAGAAGCTAAAGCCTCGGTACTATGGGCTTTTCCGTGTTGTTAGACAGGTGGGTGAGGTTGCTTATGAGTTGGATTTGCCAGAGGACAACAAAGTGCATAATGTTTTTCATGTGTTGCACCTCAAGAAGGCGTTAGGCAGGCATGTTGTTCCGTCGTCTATTTTGACACCCCTAGAGGATGAGGGGAAATTGGAGTTGATTCTTGAGATTATTTTGGAGACTCGAGAGAGGCATTTGCGACGTCGAGTCATTAGAGTTCTTGGTGAAGTGGCTTGGTTTACCTGTTGAGGATGCCACTTGGGAATCAGAGGATATTCTTCAGCACCCCAGTTTGTGATTGCTTGAGGACAAGCAATCTTGGGGAGGGAGGACTGTGAGGTTCCCGATTTGGCAGGTGTTTGGGGACATGCTTATTAGCCCATCATTGCGACTCTTGTGGGCTAATGTCTTGTTTTGGGGGTCTCTGGTTGAGAACTTGCTATTTATAGTAAGTCCTTTTCTGCCAGTTTCCATTTTTGGCAAGGTGTCTGAGCAGATGGTCGACAGTGCACTGATCAGAGTTGGCTTGGAATCGGATAGAATTGATTAATTAAGTCTATCTTAATTAATTATCTTGTGAGCTTATTATAAGTCAAATCATTAATATATTAATGATATCTTAATTTGACTTATGTTGGGCATTTCAATAAAAGTTGATATGTTTATTATTTGAAAATGTCCAAAGTTTGGAGGAAGTTTTTTATAAGTTATGAATTGAGTATTGAAGAAGATAGATGTTTCGAGCCTTCTTCTTGAAGCCAGAGGGATTTACTTAAGAGTTTCGAAACTTCTCATGTAGACACCTTGATCAAGAAAAGCTAATGGCGCCCTCTTCAGACATAGGACTTAAAGACAAGTATGTGTCCATTTTGTGAATCCAAGCTCTAGCTGTCATCTTCCCACTACCATCAAAGTGTGTCAAAGTCAGTTTGTTGGTTGCTTGTTTCAATTCATGGTTCACATGTCTTTGTCTCCCATCGGTTCTACCCTTAGAAGTTCTCTTTTCTGAGTCATGAATTTGTCAAAATTTAAATGTTGCTTTACTTCGTGAGGTAAAGCATCCCACTCTGTATGTAAAGCCAATATGTCATCAGTGAATGAAGCCTCATCATCATAACTAACAACATCAATCTCAGGTTTCAAGAATGTAGGACGTAGAGGCGTATCCTGTGTACCTGTGAAATCAACTCTAGACCTGTGAGAACTAGCTGAGATACTCCTAGCATCTCTATCCCTGCCCTGATCTCGAGGCAATGAAATACGCTGAAGAGTATCTGATAGATTCTGTAAGACAGTCGCCATCTATTCCTGGCCAACTGCCAACTCTTGCTGGCTTCATGCAATATTTATGAATACTGTCGTAGCCTCTCTGCCCTCATCATTACTTGTATTACCTGGAATTCTATCTCTCATATTCTGTTGTTCTTGGTCACCAGGTGGTGGAGAATTTCTACCTCTGCGAGTGTAATGAAAGCCTAGTCTATATCTGTCACCTTCCATTAACTAAGCCCAATCCCCTGCAGGCTGGCAAGAAAATTGCTCTAATACCACTGTAAAGAGCCTACCTGGCTCTTCCCTTAGAATTCAACTGAAATAAGTCTTCTTATCTCTGGAAAGAAATTGTTTTGATATCTTCCTTGCAAATATATATATATATATATATTTTTTTGTGTTTTCTTAATATATGAAAATAAATTGCATTTACACCAAATGAATTTGACTCTAATGTTGGATATGAATTACACCATATATTCATAAGTTTTATTACAGTCAAACTGAATCCATTAATTGTTATAAGATAACAATTACCATTAATGCGAACACGTATATTATTTAAAAAAAGCGTGCTACCTCTTTCCACGCTTACAGTATGCTGGCCGAGGCTAGCAAGATGATGGGAGTCGTTAAGTAGAAACTCCACGTTGAGGTAGGTGGCTGTAGCTTGTTTAATATCTTTCAAAATCCTCCACAAAACTGTCGTAACATTTAACAATCAATCCTTATGCCAACAATGATCCTTCGGCTTCCAGTAATCAGCCGCATGCAACCATGATTCACTAGCATATAGCTGTTGGTTTAAGGTGAAATGTCGAACAAGAAATTCTCAATTTCTCTCAAATAAAACTCGAACCAAACCCTCGACTCCAATGCTCAGCAAAATTCACAAGTTTTTAGTTTTTAAAAATGATTAAAGGTGTCTTCATGATAAGTTTCAAAACTCTTAAGTAAATCCCTCTGGCTTCAAGAAGAAGGCTCGAAACATCTACCTTCTTCAATACTCAATTCATAACTTAAAAAACACTTCCTCCAAACTTTGGACATTTTCAAATAATAAACATATCAACTTTTATTGAAATGCCCAACATAAGTCAAATTAAGATATCATTAATATATTAATGTTTTGACTTATAATAAGCTCACAAGATAATTAATTAAGATAGACTTAATTAATCAATTCTATCCAATTCCAAGCCAACTTTGATCACTGCACTGTCAACGATCTACTTAGACAGTTTGCCAGAAATCGAAACTGGCAAAAAAGGACTTGCTATAAATAGCAAGTTCTCGACCAGAGACTCCCAAAACAAGACATTAGCCTACCAGGGTCGCAATGATGGGCTAAAAAGCATGTCCCGGACATCAAGATTTTTCGGCACACATGGGTATAGTATTCGATGTGTATCCGGACTGTATCTGATACCTATCCAAATCAAATACAAGGATATGTGCCCCTGAGGAGGGACATAAGAGTATTTGGCAACTCTGGAAAATTTGTGAAGTCTCAGTTGGAGACAAATTTGGTGTTTGATTCAGGAATAAGTAAGGATTTTTGCTTGGACATATAATCATGGGAGTGAGACGAAATAATTTCTGATTAATGATATTGCCGGGGCCTACCCAATAAGGGGCAATATAAATATTTTGGGTTATATTTTGTTGGCATGGAAAAATAGAGATTTATTCCAAAGAATCTTTTCCAAAGATAATCATAATGGCACATTAGCTGGATTATTTCATTAACGACAGGTTAGAAAACAATATATCCAGGAATATTTCTATGATGCAAAATGCGACATGTAGAAGTTTGAAACCATTGAAATATAATATGAAATATTGGTTCCTATAGTTTGTTCCAATAATATTAGTGGATGCTGAAATTAGTTCTGGGAATTGTTGTGGATACTATACAAAGCATTTCCACACCCTGCTAACATGCGCATCACAAGTATTCTTTGGATTTCATGAAGGTTCTTGTGTCAGGAGTTTATTTATGCTCGTGGGATAGATACCAGAAACAGGAACCGACATTATTGAAGTCTTTTACAAGAAGCTTTACTACTGGGATCGTGAGATCTGAAGCATTACTTCTGGGATCATGAGATATTTCCCTCTTACACGAGTCAGCTGGAGTTTGTGGGGAAATTATAATCACAAAGTCATGGCTTCCTGAGTAGTATCAACACCGGGTAGCAAATACACTGAATTTCAGACCTATAACTTCTCTTAATGGTAAAATATGTGAGGGGCCTTGATTATAATTTGTAGTGTGGCTTTTCATATGCGCATTCTGCTATACCAGTTGAAATCATTGGTTGGCTTGTGGGATTCAAGTTTATGTAGACATTGCTGCTGTGATACTCAATTATCTTGGCAATCTTGATTCTGCAATCAGAGGTATTGCATTACAATGCCTTGATGAATCTAGGACAAAGATTTGACCAAGGTTAGTGGCGATTGTTGTAATGTCCGCAAATAGAGTGTTAAGAATATTGATTAATTATGGAGATTAATTATTTAATATTAATTATGCCATCACATTAATATTAAATAATTAGGAAGTATTGTTTTATTTTTGAATAAAGATGGTTACGGAAACTATCGTAACCAATTTTTGGTTGGATAAATAATGCTTTCCGGGAAGGAACAGGTATGCTGGAAGATTTGCAAAATATTTTGTGGAAAGAGACAAACTATTCCTTTCGTCAGACATCGCATCTAGCCTAGTGGGATCCGAATTGGAAGTATTAGGAGGGAAGAGGAGAAGTAGCTTTTGTGTCGTGGGTTGGAGATGACAGGGAGCGTGTGAATATCAACGCGTGGAACAACTGGTGAGTTGTGTAGTTCGTGAAACTTGGCATCATTGGGCATGGAGACAGGAAGTGCGGGGGCCATCATTTCATACTCCCGCGTGGCTAGTGACGAAAGTGCTTATCGTATCGGGTTGCAGTGACACTGTCAGGACCTGAGGAATAACATGACAAGTGTTATTGGAAACTTCAGTTGTGTGTACAGTCGGCTGGGTAACCAGCGGTGAAGAACGGATGTGTTAGTGTATCGTTTGGAATTATTATGTGGAGAAGACCATCGAATGTGTGAAGTGCAGACATGCGCGGAATGGAGGGACCAGATAACATATGATGCATTTCTAGTAAACGTGGAAACATCTTTGTCCGGCTGTAGCCGTGGCCAACACAGAAGGTTGCGGCGTAGTGTTTGTGACAAACACAGTAGATAAGGTGCATAACCGCGTGAAGACTCTCTCCGCCCATAACATCATTGCCTTTACACAGATTGCAACAGGGGAACTTTATAGAGTTAATGCAGATGAGTCAGCGTGAATGAAAAGTCTACAACAACGTATTGGGTGCACTAAAGGTTCTTCCAACAAAGGGAAACAATACAGACAACAGTACTACACAGGTGCATACTTCCGTCTATACTTTAGAATAATTTGCAGATTGGTGTAGTATTATTACTCCTTGTA
>MU226525.1:114993-127050 GCA_018584345.1 Thuja plicata | reverse complement strand
GATAAATAATGCTTTCCGGGAAGGAACGGGTATGCTGGAAGATTTGCAAAATATTTTGTGGAATGAGACAAACTATTCCTTTCGTCAGACATCGCATCTGGCCTAGTGGGATCCGAATTGGAAGTATAAGGAGGGAAGAGGAGAAGTAGCTTCTGTGTCATGGGTTGGAGATGACAGGGAGCGTGTGAATATCAACGCGTGGAACAACTGGTGAGTTGTGTAGTTCGTGAAACTTGACATCATTGGGCATGGAGACAGGAAGTGCGGGGGCCATCATTTCATACTCCCGCATGGTTGGTGACGGAAGTGCTTATGGTATCGGGTTGCAGTGACACTGTCAGGACCTGAGGAATAACACGACAAGTGTTATTGGAAACTTCAGTTGTGTCTACAGTCGGCTAGGTAACCAGCGATGAAGAACGGATGTGTTAGTGTATCGTTTGGAATTATTATGTGGAGAAGACCATCGAATGCGTGAAGTGCAGACATGCGTGGAATGGAGGGACCAGGTAACATATGATGCATTTCCAGTAAATGTGGAAACATCTCTGTCCGGCTGTAGCTGTGGCCAACACAGAAGGTTGCGGCATAGTGTTTGTGACAAACACAGTAGATAAGGTACATAACTGCGTGAAGACTCTCTCCGCCCAGAACATCATTGCCTTTACACAGATTGCAACAGGGGAACTTTACAGAGTTAATGCGGATGAGTCAGCGTGAATGAAAAGTCTACAACAATGTATTGGGTGCACTAAAGGTTCTTCCAACAAAGGGAAACAATACAGACAACAGTACTACACAGGTGCATACTTCCGTCTATACTTTAGAATAATTTGCAGATTGGTGTAGTATTATTACTCCTTGTATTCCACCATATTATAATTTTTTGTGAAATTAACAACACTTGGAGGTCTGAAGTAATCCGTGGAACTTCTGGAATGCATTGTTTACCTTAATTCAGTTTCAATTTAAATATCCCTGCATTTTCTGCAAACCGTGAATTGTTTGAAATTGGGATGATTCTCGAAAGGGAATCTTACAATTGTATTGTCCTTGTCATTGGCAGTGCTAGGCAATAAGAGCAAAATTTAGCATACCTATTGCTGTTGTCAAGCATTAGTTGCAGTAAATGAGTTGCTGTTGATGGTGCATGGGAATTCTTTTTTTACTACAATCTAAGGCTAGCATAGAAATTATTATTTTGTGCTATTTTACAATTCATGAAGAATTAGTCTTAGTTCAGGTTGTATGCTCCTCGTATTCTAAATGCATGAATATCTATATTCTCAAAACTTGGCAAACTCAAACTGGCAAAAATCATTAAATACAAATTTGAAATTGTTCACAAAATCATTCTCTTGCAAACTATAATGTACCAAACTGCATGGTACCCGAATTTTCACTGCACATCACATACCATTGTGATGTTCTGGTGCTCTCTTATGATACAGTACCCGAGGAAGCACTCGAGGCAAAATACCTGAGGGAAGTACCTGAGGGAAGTACTTGAGGGAAGCACCAAGGGAAGTACTTGAGGGAAAATAGCCGAGGGAAGTACTTAGGGGAAGCACCCAAGGGAAAATACCCAAGGGAAGCACTCGAGGGAAGCTTCTAAGGGAAAATACCCAAGGGAAGCAACCAAGGCAAAATACCCAAGGGAAGTATTTGAGGGAAGCACCCAAGAGAAATACCTATGGGAAGCAGCCGAAGGCAAAGTACCTTCAACACCTTCGATCCTCAATCAACAACACTCGGCACCCTTCGGCTCTAGACGGTAAAGTTCCATTCGTACAGAAAAGTAGGCCGCACACTTCGCAGACTCCGTACAACAATGCTACTTTCAATGAAGGATCCAATCTTAGATAATTCTTCCAATGATAAGATTATTGCAAATACAAGAATGAATCATCAACACAGAGTATACACCAACAACATTACAAGGCCAATAACTAGATATTTGCAATTACATTTCCACACTTTAGTGATAGATCCGACAATAAAGTACAAAGTGAAATATCAGAAATGATATCTCCAACGGTATACTAGGGTGGCTGCTAACCACCGAAACTGCAAATACAGAATAGGGAGCGACTTGCACCCCCGAAACTGCAACGATGCCAATCTCCAACTGGAATTTGCAGATAGAAAGAAAATATAAAACCCACAACTACTACCTACAATGCCACACGTGGCCTTATAAAGGGCTCCGAGAAACTTCCCGAAGGGTTACAAATAGGCTGACATTATTTATTATTTTATTACTTGGGCCCCCTTTTATTAATTAATTAAATGTCCTTTATATATTTTTTAAACTTTGGGAGGGACCACTTAATTAATTAATTTAATTAAATCACCCTATTAATTTGGGGACATTACAAATCCTCGCTTCCCAGAGGTTGCTTGCCCTTAAGCAATCCGTCATCAAAGCTCCAGGATTCTAAAACCAAGCGCGGGTGTTGATAGTTGTATACACTGAAATCTTCATGCTGCTTTATCACTGTTTGAGCACCCTCAACCCTTCCAGATTCAATGTTCTACAAATCTCCAATAAGGTTCTGCTGCGACACTCTGATATAAACGTTGCCATATGCAGAGTCATCAGGATCCCAGTGAAGCCCATCATCAAACACAACGATGCTCGGTTTCCAAGTTGTTATGCCATTGTGCGAATCCATCACTTCCCAAAAATGCTGGTCTGGAATCCCAAAGTTCATCTGTAAGTTGTTCTTCCAATACATATGCCACTCTTTCTGAAAAGCAACGATCATGTCTGCTGCATGTTCTACAAAAGGAAGAACTTCATACTCAACAAACTGTAGATGTTTCACATTTAAAGGATCATTGGCAGAGTCAGTGTCTCCATGCAATTGATCGATCAATGTTGACTTGGCAAGCTCCATGCAAGTACCCTCTTCAACCTTGTTGCTGTCATGTAGGCTTAGGTTTTCTTCACTAGCAAGCGTAGTAGCAGATTCTTGCATATCCTCATGTGGCTCTTCATCTTCCTCATCATTCTTATTGCCGTCACCATCTTCCTTATCCTTGTGCAATTGAGACTTAAATTTTTCTTCACAATGCTTGAATAAATTATTGACCAATCTACATGCGGCAATAGAAGGGATGCATTCTTGATTATTTTTAGCCCATAACATAGTTATGATAGGTTGGGATATTGCATCCATCCCTTCAATACATGAAACCATAATACTCTCCATGGCAGAAAATATCTAATTATCATGGTGCTCCTTTATCGTGACCAAAAAGTGATGAAACATATCGTGGATCAAATCTTGCAACCCTAGATCTAAGAGGAGGTTACTTTGATTTTTGCATAGATCTCCGGTATGGTAAATCTCCTAGCAAATGGATCACTGTTGATGTCATCAAGACTCTGAAAGCTGTCTATAATAAGGTGCAATATCTTTGTCACAGTGTCATTATCATACGGTACCTGAGGAGCTGAGATTCTCAAAATCTCGCTCAAGCATGAAGTAGCTGCTAGCTTAATTTCCTTTCATGGTGTCTCAACAAATTGGGTTGTCTTAAGGCGATCTCAATCGGAGCAAGGATCCTCTGTATAAATCTTGAAGGTAAGTAGTCCAACTTACTCAAACATGCTTCCAATATATCTAATGGAAGATTAACACCATTAGTGAGCTCTTTGCCAATCCTTTGCAGCGCATTTACCGACCATTGTCCATCACTTGATGCCATGATTCTCCCAACAGGCTGGCAGAATCACTGTTTGCCTCCTAGGGTAAACTAGTTAATTACAAAAGTGAATGCAGATAACATTATAGGAATAAAGCAAAGAACAATTCTTCTATTCATTCATCCGCAACGATTACAATATTATATCTTCCGTTCATAACATGATATCTTACACGAAGGTAGTACATAGAATATAAAGGACCGAAGGGGTGCAACGGTTGGCAACTGTGCGCCAACTACCTAGCCTCCGGTTACTAACTAATTCCCAACGACAACATTAGATTATTCCCGACAACATCATCCCCTCCAAAAAACTAGTCATCTCTGACGACTTAACAACAAAAATGGAGACAATGCTACTACAATTATAGAATCATAACTGAGAAGGGGGTTGAGAAGGCGTTCCTGAGGAGGCAGAAGAAGCCAATCAAGCATGTAGCGCATAGACCTGCTCTGTCCGAGCCTTCAAGTCCCGCTCTACGACCATCCGATGCTCCAATGCATTCTTAACCATCACGGCAGCCTCCAACAACTCTTTCTCCTTCTGTTCAGGATCCTCCCGAGCCTGGGTGAGGCAAATGTCCAAGGTACGCCGCTCTTTAGCTACCTCTGCCAACTACTGCTCAAAGGAAAGTCTCTCCGTAGCCACCTGTGCCTCAATAGCTAGTTTCTCTGTCCTGGCAGCTTCCAATTGAGCTACCAACTCAGTGCGCTCTGCTGCCCAACAACCATTCCTGACATCCACTGAAAGACAAGCCTGCCACAAACCAATTGTGCAAGCCCTAACTTTCCCAAGTTCACACGTGTTCAACCTTCAGCCCCGTCAACTTCTTGTTGTGTCACTCTGCTTGCCTGTTGCTTGACCTCATGGCATGCCCTGCATCCATTCCCTGTCCTCAATAGCTCAACCCAAAATGCCCGCCAACATCCGTCTACCAATACACTTCCAGAACATTGTGCCACCCTTAGTACTTGCATAAACCTACCTTAGATAATGTACCAAACACAATCCTACACCAAATTGTACCGAACAGCTCCCAATTATGCACCTCGGATGATGTACCGAACACCAACTTACACCCTCTGCACCATGCAAACCAAATGTACACCTCGGATGATGTACCAAACACCAACCTACACCACACTGAGAATGACCACCGTAGCCACCCTACAGCCCAAGTTTGCCCCTTGGATGATGTACCAAACACCAACCTACACCACACTGAGAATAACCACCATAGTCATCCTGCTACCCAAGTTTTGCCGATCCATAACACTATTGCCCAGCCTGCCACTATAGCCACCAAGCCAACCTATCACACCACCAACCCATTACTCCTCAGATTCACACCATGTAAATCCTACACCGCACCACACCTTGTGGCCCCAAATGTTTGCCTCCTACGGTAAACTAGTTAATTACAGAAGTGAATGCACAAAACATTATAGGAATAAAGCAAAGAACAATTCTTCTATTCATTCATCCGCAATGATTACAATATTATATCTTCTGTTCATAACATGATATCTTACCCGAAGGTAGTACATAGAATATAAAGGACCGAAGGGGTGCAACGGTTGGTACCCGTGCTCCAACTACCTAGCCTTCGGTTACTAACTAATTCCCAACGACAGCATTACATTATTCCTGACAACAATCACTAGCTCTGATAGCACTGTAATGTACCAAACCACATGGTACCCGAATTTTCACCGCATGTCACGTACCATTGTGATGTTCTGGCAGTCTCTTACGACACAGTACCCGAGGGCAAAGTACTTGAGGGAAGCACCTGAGAGCAAAGTACTTGAGGGAAGCACTCGAGGGAAAATACCCAAGGGAAGCAACTGAGGGAAAATACTCGAGGGAAGCACCCGAGGGAAAATACTCGAGGGGAGCACTCAAGGGAAAATACCCAAGGGAAGCACTCAAGGGAAGCACCCGAGGGCAAATACCCAAGGGAAGTACCTAAGGGAAGCACCCGAGGGCAAAGTACCTTCGACACCTTCGACCGTCAATCAACGACCCTTGACACCCTTTGGCTCTGGTCGGTAAAGTTCCACTCGTATAGAAAAGTAGGCCGCACACTTCCCACACTCCGTACGACAATGTTACTTCCAATGAAGGATCCAATCGTATATAATTCCTCTGTTGATAAGATTATTGCAAATACAAGAATGAATCATCAACGCAGAGTATACACCAACAACATTGAATGGCTTAGAACTAGATATTTGCAATTACATTTCCACATTGTAGAGATAGATCCGACATTAAGTAGAAAGTGAAATATCAAAAATGATATCTCCAACGGTAGACTAGGGTGGCTGCTAACCACCGAAGCTGCAAATACAGAATAGGGAGGGACTTGCACCTCCGAAATTGCAACGACGCCAAAGTTCAACTGGAATTCGCAGATACAAAGAAAATATAAAATTCACGACTACTACCTACAATGCCACACACGACCTTATAAAGGGCTCCGGGAAACTTCCCGAAGGGTTACAAATAGGCTGACATTCTTTAATTATTATTTTATTACTTGGGCCTTGTTGATGTGAGTCTTGTTCCACTACAACATGCAGAATCAAACACTTAGTATTCCAAGATGAAATACCAAATACTCAATCCTCTCTTGATATAAGGTCATCTCTCAGGCTAAGTTTGCAACGTAAGATCATGAAATGACTTCAAGGTTCCTTCTATTGTGGACACTCGCTCAGTAAAATAATGTGATTTGCTCGTAATCACTTAGGGGGACTTACGCTATTCATTCAATGGATATCAACCACTTGCACTAAAGATTTGGCTTCACAATGTGCAATTAAAATATAGCTTCTCTCAAACTTCCATTTCAACAACTTAAACTTGCTAACGTAGGCTTGACTTTTACTCCTACTTCTAACTAGGAATGCAAGGAATCATGGATGGACTTGGACTCTACTAAGTGAAATTTTATCAGCGACCTCAACTTCACCTAGTGCAATCTTCTAAGGATCTCAAATGGTTTTCATATCAACACCTTCTCCTTAATCCAACTTGGAAGTACAAACTAAGGATCCAATGCCAATTGAACTTAAGTGCAATGACTAGCTTACCATACAAGGCTTCCTCACAATCAGCAAGGAGGCTAGTGGCCTAGTATACTTGAGTCAAACAAGCAAACATCCACAATTGCTTTCATCCAACTAAGCTACTTCTAACAACATGAAAAGAAATCTACTCCAAGTGAAAGATTGAAGAAACCCTGCAATGCTTCAAAGCAGTATTAAGTAATTCACCATGATGAACTAACAATGAAATAGCCATTACTTCAATAGCATCATAACAACAATTTGATCAAGTCTCTCCCTTGGCTAATCTACTCTACTCTATCCCACTACTTCTCCACTACTAACTCTGGAATCTAACTCTTACAAATGAGAAGTCCTTGGCCTTTTATAGATGTCCAATTACAAGGAAGGGCCAAGATTCGCTTGAAATCAAGGGCCAAGATTAATCCTTACAAACCCTAATTAGGGTTGCCAATTTTTCAACCAATTACATGAGGGCACCAAATCATGGGCCAATAAGAAAATTACAATGATTTCTCAACCAATGAGAAAATAGGACACTTGGCGTGTTGTGATTGCTTGTGCTTGAAATCTGAAATTTTGTGATTGGAGAAGACAACCAATTGCCACATCATCATCCTTACTCGTCTTTATCTTTGACTCTTGGAAGTCTTCTCTTGACATGATTTGGATTGACATCCTTGAACTTGCACCCAATCCGATTCGAACTTGATTGTATTTGAAAATGCCTTCAAGCGATTGGACTTGTCCCTCTAATCTCAATCTTGAATCCCAACTTGATCTCAATTTGAATAGCCTTGATATCTTGTCGTTTGGTAACTTGGTGTGAACTTCCTTCGCACTTGAGATCTTTGAACTTGAGCTTGGATTATCCACCTTCAAGGTGTGAATTTTGTCCTTCCTTGCATAGTTGTCTTGGATCTTCCTTTGTTCACCTCCTTGATCGTTATCATCCCTTGCATTGATCCTTGAATCCTAATTTCTTGACTTGAATATCCATCTCATTCGGATTCCTCGAGCATGAGTTTGAAGTCTTCATTTGTTGGCGTGATAATGGAGGACATGCATACCATCTTTGCTTCGGTCCTTCTAAGTTGTTCCAAGATTTGCTCTCCAAGGAAAATAACTTCCCATGATTTTGTTGCCAAGAGTTCTAATATTTGCTCATTCAGTCCTTTCTCCTTCGTATCCACCTTTCGCTTTGGTTGCCCTTCCTTTGCCTCGTGAAGTCCTCAAGCTTGGAATTTGGAGCATCCTCTTGGATTTTCGAACATTTCCTTGCCTCCTCTTTCAACAATTTTCCTTTCAAAACAAGAGAGGATGTAATGAACCTGAATTGCTCTGCTGAGAAATAATATATATTGCAACTACAAATAATAATTCTGCCAGTAGATATCCCTTTTTATTTATAAAATCAACTCAAAATGGTAATTGCTCAATCCATGCATATATTCAGCGTTGCCTTATTCAGTATTGACAGAGTCTGGAAAATATTAAACATTCATCACTTATTCAAGAAATGCGATGATTAAAGGGAAAAAAAACCTGGTATTGGTTGTGTATACGCTGGAGTTGAATGGCAGCCAACTCTTTGATTTCCGCACAGGGATGCAATTCCCACCTGCAAGTTACCAACACTACGGCCTGCAATATTTCTTCACGCGGCCTGCACTATTCCTTCCGCGGCCTGCAACTCCTTCACGTGGCCTCCTACTTGGATTGCGCTGGATGCTTTAGCATGCCCAGCATGCTGTCCATGCGCGACATAGACCAGAACTAACGCGGCCCAGCAACTCCATGCGGCTGTAATGGGTCTTCAGCCAGCCCTCTGTATAGTGTGTGGCCTGTCCTCTTCACACGCAACACTCTAAACTAGTAGCTCTTTCCAGAGATAAACTGCGATTTGCTGCAACTCTTATTCCCACAAACGTCCTCTTCAATTAGAACCGTAATTAATAATGATTAGTTTGGAACAATTACGCCCTCAGTTTGGAACAATTACGCCCTCAGTGTGTAATTGTACTTCTTCAGCAAAACTCCAGATAAATATTGAAACTCAGTTAATTGGTTATACTTCAACAACCAATTAAGAACAATGCCAGAAGAATCAGTCTCCCGTATGCTTGTTCAACCCTTATACTTCAACAAGGGCATATTTCGATAACCAGCAACAATCACCGAGACAAGTTTATAAAATATATTCGATGCTCAACTTCACAAATGAGCCCGTATTTATAATTCCTTGGATGCCAAAGTTTCCAAAAACCATCACCAGTTAACCATTCTTCAATATGTTAACTTCTAAATCATTATAATAATAAAGTATTATTATTATAATAATATAACCTTTTTATTAATGAATAACATATCATTATTAATTAACATAATTAATTATCAGATATAATTCTGATGATGATTCCTGCATCCCCTGCTGTAACGACTGATCAACATGGTCTTCAACTGCACTACCAGAAATAGTAACTGGCCCCAAACTGACTTACTAAAAATAGTAAGTCCAGATTTGCGATGATTGGTAAATCTGACCACTGAGACCCTCAAAACATCCTGCCAACTCACGAGGGTCGCGCTGATGAGTTGACCATACTCAGGCTCCCAAAATCTGCTAATTGTGGGACATCACAATCCTCCCTCTTTGAAATTGCTTGTCCTCAACCAATCGCAATCTAGGGTGCTGCATAATATCCTCGGGTTTCCAAGTAGCATCCTCGTCGGGTAACCCTTACCACTTAACTTGATACTCACTGTTAATGTTTGTATCTTCAGTCGCATGATCATTAGAATACATATAATATATGTTGATTAATAATAATATAATATATAATATATATGTTATATTATTATTAATCATATGACATTTAATATTTAATATTAAATTATTAAATTATTATTCTTAATTAATAATTGATTGATGAAACATTATAAGATTGATTAAATTATAATTAGTTGGAAGAGGTATGTCCTTTCTTATAAATAATAATGAATAGACATGTCCCATGAAGGGACATGTCTCTCCTATCCTCGTTCCCAATATAAATGAAAGAGAGATTGTTGCATTTGGAAAACACATACAAAATAGAGTGCTATTACATTTGCAGCTATCCTAAAACTTAACACTCACGAATAGTCCTCCGGCGTAACTGTCTCTCGCGCACATCCATAATGGCTTCCGGTATCAACTCCAGTTTTCCCTCATAATCCAGGGGTGGTAATACAACAGAAGGGATCACAGTTTGGCCTAAGGCCTTCTTGAGGCGGGAAACGTGAAACACATTGTATACTCTGCTGTCCTTAGGTAAATCCAGCTCATAAGCCACCTCTCCAACACGTCGCACCACGCAAAACGGTCCAAAATACCGTGGCTTGAGCTTTTCTGCTCTACTCTTCTGGATGGAAGACTGCCTATAGGGCTGCAACATCAGATAAACCATGTCCCCAATCTCAAAAGAGCGAGCTGTCCTCTTTTGATCTGCATACTGCTTCTGTTGATTCTGCGCTCTTTGAATATTATCTTTTAGTGCTCTCATAATATCCTGACTGTCCTGCAATAACTCACTTGCACTAGGCACTCTGCTGTCACTGCACAGTAAATCCGCAAAAGACGGGGGATCATAGCCGTACAAGGCTTGAAAAGGGGACATTTGTATGGTCACATGAAACGTGGAGTTATAACAATACTCGCACATGTGTATCCATTTAACCCACTCCCTCTGCTGTGCCGAGACATAATTCCGCAGATAGCCCTCAACCCACTTGTTGACAATCTCTGTCTGGCCGTTAGTCTGTGGATGGTAACTGGTACTCGGTGTCAACTTTGTACCGCATAACCTGAAGACCTCTTGCCAAAAGTGGCTCATAAAGCGACTATCTCGGTCACTCACAATGTTCTGGGGTAGGCCATGCATCCTAAACACTTCCCGGAAAAATAAATCTGCCAGCTGCACTGCAGAATAAGTAGTGGTGATAGGGAAGAAATGCGTGTACTTAGTGAGCCTTTCCACTACCACATAGATACAATCCTGCCCTTGGGCTTTAGGTAGCCCCACAATGAAGTCCATAGAAATACTCTCCCATTTCTGCTCAGGAATGGGAAGCGGCTATAGCAAACCGGCAGGGTAAGTGTGCTCTTGTTTATTCTGCTGACAAAAAGAGCACTCGCCAACATATCACTGAATATCTCCCTTTAGTCCCTTCCACGTAAACCTCTCTCGAATGTAGGTTTTAAAGAATCCTGGGTGACCTGAAATTGGTGTATCATGGAAAGTTCGAAATATAACCTCATGGACCCTTGATCCGGCCACAAGGAAAATCCTACCCTTGTAAATGATCAACTCATCCACAAGGGAAAATCTGTCATCCTGAATACTCCCATCAATAAAATCTGCTGCCCATGTATCCTAGGCATACTTAGCTAGAATCAGATGCCTCCAATTCTTCGAGACCTTGGTGAGTGAACATTGGTGGGGTCTCCGTGAAAGGGCATCGACAACAACATTCTGGGTCCCTTTGATATAGGTAATATCAAAGTCAGATGACTGTAACTTACTTACCCATTTCTGCTGCCTCTCATTGAGGTCTCGCTGCCCCAGGAAATGTTTCAGACTATTATGATCGGTTTTGATGCAAAATTTGCTCCCCACTAAATACTGTCTGAATTTGGCCAATGCATGCATAATGGCCAACATCTCCTTATCATACACTGAATGCTCGCTCCGGACCCCGCAGTTTCCAACTCTCAAAAACAATGGGATGACGATCCTGGGATAATACTGCTCCTATACCCTCTCCTGAAGCATCACAATGTAAATCAAAAGGCCTCGAGAAATCTGGCAATGCCCAGACTGGGCAAGTAGTCATAATGGTCTTGAACCTCTCGAAGAAGTCCTGTGCCTGAGCGGTCCACTGAAAAGCACCCTTACATGTCAAATTTGTAAGGGGGGTAGCATGTCTAGAGAAACCTGCCACAAATCTGCGGTAGAAAGCACATAAGCCGATTAACCCTCTCAACTGTGTCAGGGTCGCTGGTGTGGGCCAATCCACAATGGTGCGGACCTTATCAGGATCCATACGCACACCGTCTGCACTAATAATGTAACCCAAATAGAGCAGCTCCATCATTCCCAGGACACACTTAGATTCCTTGGCATATAAGGAATCCCTCTCCAAAATACTCAATACTGATCCCAGGTGTGCAACATGGTCGTCCCAAGTCTTACTGTAGACTAGGATGTCATCAAAGAAAACCAACACAAA
>MU226525.1:81592-114270 GCA_018584345.1 Thuja plicata | reverse complement strand
ATGCCATCCCTAAAACCAGGTCCGTACCACCCATATCCACCACATAAAAATCTGCCTTGAAGGCATAAGTACCCAGCTTAACTGGTAAATCAGCAACCATCTTGTTACACTTAAGAGTGTAACCGTCTGCTACCTGTACTCTCAACCCCTCGAAATCCTCTGTCTGGATATCTCTGCGAGTCACCAAATGAGAGTCGATAAAAGTATGTGTGGCTCCAGTATCAAAAAGAGCAGTCACCCTTTGTCCAGCCAACAGACCATGTAATCTGAAATCCCCCTCTTTCTTCATACTGGAAAGATATGCTACCTTGAGGTTCAATGCATCAACCTCATCCTCTGTGTACCCATCAGCTCCCTGAATGCCCTGTCCCTCATCAGTCATCTCCTCTGTATACTCAGGAACATCCTCATCATCGTAAAACCACTCCATCATCCTATGCTTACCCTGGGGTTTCATAGGACAATTATGAGTAACATCCTCATCATCGTAAAACCACTCCATCATCCTATGCTTACCTTGGGGTTTCATAGGACAATTATGAGTAACATCATACGACCCCCAACAATAAAAGCAAAGTTTCTTTCTCCTTAAATCGTTAAGTGTCTCCTGATCTAGGGGTCTGCCATAGGACATTTAAAATCTGATTTTTCTTCCCGTCTTGGGGCTGTCCTATCATAAGGTGGTCTTGAAGGTCTCGCAGTGAACTGTCTCTTCGGTGCAGAAGACTCTAGATCTCTAGCCCTCTTCATGGCGTCTTGTAATGATGGGGGATCTAGGGATTTAACCCATCCACGTAATGGTTCAACTAATCCCTCTAGGAATAGCATCACCCTCCTCCGCTCTGAGATGTTGTACACCATTACTGATATGCGTTGAAACTCACTAATGTAACCCTCTAAGCTGGCTGTCTACCGTAATTGAGCCAACTCTCTGAAATAGACCTCGGGGTCTTTTTTGTCGAAGCGCTCAATCAGTCTATCCACAAACTCTTGATAGACAGTAATCTGGTCGTGATGTAATGATCTTAGTCCATGGTACCACCAGTCATGTGCAGTTCCATCTAAATGCAAGACTGCAAATCTAATGGCGTTCACCTTGATCATCGGACGTGGTGCAAGGTAGGTATCGAGCTTGTGGATCCAAGCTCTAGCAGTGACCCTACCGCTGCCATCAAAATGTGCTAGCATCATCTTGCTAGCTACCTGTTTCAGATCATTATGTCCCATCCTTTGCCTATCCTGTGCGGGTCTTCCCCTCGCATGCTCCCGTTTCTGGGTCAGATATTTGTCAAAGTTTAGGTTTTGTTTCAAGGCCGGAGGGAGGGTATCCCATTCAGCATAGTGTGTGACTATGTCGTCAGCAAAAGGGACACTCTCATCATCAATACTAGCTGCATCAGTTTCTGGCGTCATAAATCTGGGCCCTCGGGGCCTGAACTGATCTCCCCTGTCATCTAACCTGTCAGCTCTATCATGTCTCATAGTCCTAGGCTCGTAATCTTTGTGCCTGTCATCAACCTGTGACCTATGTGATGTGATAGAAGCATCACGTGATCTCTCCCTACTCTAACCTCTAGGAAGAACGATCCGTCTCAATGTGTCAGAAAGCTCATGTAATACATTAGCTACATGATGCTGGCCTGCGGCTAAGCTCCTGAATGTTTCCCTAGCCTCTTTGTCTATATCTGCTTCAGTAGCAAATGTGGGCCTTGCTTGACCTGCTGAGCCACCTGCATTATTATCTCCACCCAGCACTGTGCCAAACTGGATATCTGGATCATCCACGTTTGGTGGAGGCGACTGGTCTCTCCTGTAATAATGTCTACTAGGGATGAATCTCCTGTCATCTGCCATGACTGACTTCTCAAATAAAATAATAAAAAAAATAAAAAAAAATATGAACCCGATTTCCCTGCAGGCTGGCAGGAAACTGCTCTGATACCACTGCAATGAACCTGAATTGCTCTGCTGAGAAATAATATATATTGCAACTACAAATAATAATTCTGCCAGTAGATATCCCTTTTTATTTATAAAATCAACTCAAAATGGTAATTGCTCAATCCATACATATATTCAGTGCTGCCTTATTCCTTCCGCAGCCTGCAACTTCTTCATATGGCCTCCTACTTGGATTGCGCTGGATGCTTTAGCACGCCCGGCATGCTGTCCACGCGTGACATAGACCAGAACTAACGCGGCCCAACAATTCCACGCGGCTGTAATGGGTCTTCAGCCAACCCTCTGTATAGTGCGTGGCCTCTCCTCTTCACACACAACACTCTAAACTAGTAGCTCTTTCCAGAGATAAACTGCGATTCACTGCAACTCTTATTCCCACAAACGTCCTCTTCAATTAGAACCGTAATTAATAATGATCAGTCTGGAACAATTACGCCCTTAGTGTGTAATTGCACTTCTTCAGCAAAGTCTAGATAAATAATGAAACTCAGTTAATTGGTTATACTTCAGCAACCAATTAAGAACAATGCCAGAAGAATCAGTCTCCCGTATGCTTGTTCAACCCTTACACTTCAGCAAGGGCATATTTCGATAACCAACAACAATCACCAAGACAAGTTTATAAAATATATTCGATGCTCAACTTCACAAATGAGCCCGTATTTATAATTCCTTGGATGCCAAAGTTTCCAAAAACCATCACCAGTTAACCATTCTTCAATATGTCAACTTCGAAATCATTATAATAATAAAGTATTATTATTATAATAATATAATCTTTTTATTAATTAATAACATATCATTATTAATTAACATAATTAATTATTAGATATAATTTTGATGATGATTCCTGCATCTCCTGCTGTAACGACTGATCAAGATGGTCTTCAACTGCACTGCCAGAAATAGTAACTGGCCCCAAACTAACTTACTAAAAATAGTAAGTCCAGATTTGCGATGATTGACAAATCTGACCACTGAGACCCTCAAAACATCCTGCCAACTCACGAGGGTTGTGCTGATGAGTTGACCATACTCAGGCTCCCAGAACCTGCTAATTTGGGGACATCACAGAGGAAAAGGTATCAAGTTTATGAGATGATAATTAAACATGAAATAACAAAACTTAAAATCTTCATGAAATGTAATCACATTAGCCTTCAATGAGAATGGATTTTCAAAATAAGCTTGATCTTATAGCTAAAAATTTGGAAACAATCAAGCCTTTCAATCAGGAACAAGTCCCAGATTTTAAATGCGATACTTCTACCATGGTTACCCTTGGAAATATATGGGATTCCAAACAACTTGTCATGTCCCCTTTCTAGAGTGGACATTAGAGACGAAGGAGTTGGCCTATCATTGGAGTCTCGTAGGCTAGCAGAGATGGATAGGGACTCATTCAGTGCATACAGTGACCGAATTTTGGCTTTACAGGCAGTTTGGAGCAGTTCTTAGATTTTAGGGGATATCCCTAAATTTTAGGAGGTTGCGACAGTTGCCAGTCGTGAGGTTTTTCACGACCCTTTAGTTGGTGTCAGTTTAAGTACGACAGGATTGGTTTCCTAATTTCTAGGAGCATCCCTAGATTTTAGGGAAGGGATTGCCAGTTGACCCATCTTGTCCGATATCGGTCACAGACAGGTGACATGGTCAGTTTCATATTTATTTGGTTGATTTAGGCTTTTAGAAGCTTAAGGGAAATGTTTTAATATTTCCTAAGTTGGTAATTAAATAATTTATAATAAGACTATTTATATAGCCATTTTGGAGTAATAAGGGGATAACTGATGGATTTGGGCACATATACCTATGTATGGGGGCTCGTTGGAAAGGTCTTGAATTATTATAAACCATTTTCACTATCCAGACGTTATTTGGCGCCAGAGTTATGACATTTCGATAAAGTAATGTTTTTCCTTGAGTTTGGACGACTTCAATTGGGAAAATGTTATTTTATTATATTTTATTTAAAGTGCAAAGTGTAAATTCCCTTTAGGGTTCGATTTGCACTTGGAAGGGGATATAAGGAGATGAAGACCTAATTTCTTATTATCTTTTCAACATTACACATTGTGAATTTGGCAATTGCTCTGGTGGAGCGATTTGGAGGTCTGGGACGCAAACTCCAGATTGGAATTGCTGGGACGTAGCCCTTAGCAAGGATTGGGATTGGATTTGTTCATCATGCACATTGATTGTTAGAGGAAAGGGGCATTTGTCTTCATTGCATACATATCCTTTTGAGAAGAGAAATTTCAGCAAGGCGGCCAACCTGTTTCAGATTGGGCGTTTCCTTTGAGGCAGCTGCCTGGAGGTTATTTGAGGCGTTTTCTTCTTGCATTGGACTCCATTGATTGCAGATTTGTATTGGAAGTTCTATGACAACATTTTCATCAGCATATTGATCTATGCCAAACATTTTCCTACAATTGGCGTTAATACTTATTGTAGACCGCTTGTATTTGGATCAATGCATAAATAAAAATCAGATTGCTGTAACTGTATGGGTATGTACTGTTTATACTTAAAGTATTGTTAAATTCTTAGTATATTCCTTATCATTTTCAGCTGGAATTAGTTTGTCATTATTTATGCAATTATTTGTATCACCCAAAAATCCAAAAAAAAGTGAATATATGAGAAAAGACACAAAAATTCAGAATTACTTGAATTCATCTCAGTGAACAGTCATGCTGGTCAAAGTTTAAAAATTGAAAACAAAACAGTTATTTGCATTAAGATTGGTTTGGAATCTTTCACAACTTAACTCATTAGCCAAAATTATCATCATTACTTTCAGATTATGACAAGATTTCGAATTCTGATTATTTCTTTATTCAACATCTTTAAGGATTGCAAACTTGAGAAAGGAAAACAAAGGATGATGGGGCTTGTTCTTGCTTGGAAATCAAATCATATCCACCATCCTTACAACCCCTCTCTAACTTGAAAGAAAATCAATTCCAATCAGACCTGTAGCTATCCCAGAATTCTGAGATTTGGGGATGGATGCCAATTGCTGTCTCCATGAAATTACGCCAAGTGACTCCATCAATTGAAGTGCTAAGGAAATTAGCCACAAGAATACCCTCCTTCAAATTCGCTTGCTTCCTAATCCAAATCTGCTATAACTTCGATATGCACTGCTGCTTGGAGAAATTCGCATGTGTTTGGTGTGAAATGATCTCCAATCTTTCCCCTTTATATACCCCTTTCGCACCTCTTCACCTAGGAGGTCGACTTGAATTGCATTGGAGAGTAAAAAGAACAAATAAATCGACTTCATGCCCAGGCCGACTTGTTTTTCATTTAATTCGCTGCTGTTGCTTGTTGGGGAATGCAATATGATGGGGCCGACTTGAAGTTTGCATTGCTCATTGAGCCAAGGAAGAATTGGGAGTGGAAACAGGATTCTAGGAGAAGGGTGGCGGAATTGTCCCATGCATAGGACAATTCTGCCCAAGTTGAAAAGCTTCAAACTTGGGTTCTAAAGCCGACACCATTCTAAAACTAGCTTCCATCCCTTTGCCCTTGCTTAAGGAATCTTGCCCACCACTCCAAGAGGGGGCGAAAATTTGGTGTTTACAGGACAAAAGTGTCCTACTGGTCGGATTTCGACCAGTCATGGGACAAGGTCTCCATCCATCAACAAGTCCTAAAAACATTGCTCCTTAGCATTCTTACTTCACCTCTTCATCTTATGTTCTTCCTTGATTGATCTTGTCTTCCTTATCTCCTCCACCCATGAATGAATCCAATCTACACATCACCAATAGGGCAGAGATCTTGATGCTATGGGACAATTTGTGTCCTATGGAAGGCCAATTTCCGCCCAGCTAGAGGTAAGCTACACTTGATCCCTTTCATGACTTGATGGTTGCTGGGACCTGGGAAGGGAAGAAGTGGGGGCTAAGACCACATGATGGAAATGTCCTATCCATGGGACAATTCCACCCAAGATGAACATGCCAAATCTCACCTTCCTTACGCTGAATTGATTCAAAAATTGCTCAAAACACCTCGCCATTTCCCATAGAATCCAACCCAAGCCATTAGGGAGAGGCGGAAATCAGAGGTTCTTAGGAGAAATTATGTTCTATGACTGGTCGGATTCTGACCAGTCATGGGACAAGGCCTCTTGGCACCATGCTTTTTCAAACACTCACTTCTTGGGTTAGAACCTTGTACTTCTTCCCCCATGTCAAATACACTTTCTTCCTTAAGTCAAAATCCATCAATCCTTGCCTAAACAAAGGGGTGGAAATCAGAAGATGATGGGAGCGGAAATGTCCCACGCATAGGACAATTCCGCCATGCCAAAGACTCCATGCCAAGTTTAGTTTCCTATGCTGATTATTCATCGTTTGATCATTGCCAACCCTTCCAACATCCACCTTGAACAAGTAAACTCATCGATTCTATGGCAGAAATTTGATGGCCATGGGACATAATCTGTCCTGTAGGTGGTCGGAATCCGCCTAGGCATAGGACAGAGTAGTTTTTGTTGGAATTGGTTGCCGCTGATGCTGTTGGCATTCATGTTTTGTCACTGATGTCAACATATGTTTCTATGGAGGTAGAACAGACTGGTTATTACTATTGCTTGATGATTGATAGAGGTGTACGGGTACTGTACGGTTGATTCAGAACGAGCGAAGATGATGATGTGTACACGGATGTGTGGTGATCTTATTTCTAAGGTCACACGGCTTAATATTGTCTATTAGATGAGTTATAGATGTTTTAGTGAAGATTGGGTATTGGACGATGACAATGATCTTTGACAGAGTTAGTCTCTGTGTTTTGAGTATAACATGAGCGATGTGGATTTAGGTTATGCGAGCTTAAGGGATGGCAGAAGACATGTTATAAAATGTATGTTATGTTTCGCAAGTCGTACGACTGTTGGTGAAGTCAGCTGTGGCGTGTGTTCTAAAGGAGACCTATTTGGGGCGACTTCAGAGATGTAGCGTGTATTATGGATTGCGAGCGTGGATTATATTTGGTGAATTGTAATTGATGTCTACCTGTTATAGGTACCATGTGTATCTTAGCAAGAGGTTAAGTAATTATTTGTATATTGGGAAAGCCTAATTGGCCAACCTAATTAATTATTGTAATAGGGTATATATGAGAGATCTTTTCTTTTTGAAAAGATGATGTATGTATGATGTGATTGAGATAGAGGTAGTGAAGTGTGGAAGCTGCGAGCTTGTTTGTGTGATGTTTGCTGGATGTAGAGCAGAGGATGTGATTATGGTACTTCATTGGAACTGACCAAGCAAAGGCAGTTGCTATCAGACAGTTCACGGGATTGTGTATTTCCTATATACACTTGTATTTCGGATTGTAAGTTCTAAGGGTGGATTTAACCTTCTTTCGGCACTGTGCCTGGGCAGTGAGTCCACTGTTACTCTTGACTCCTAGCAGGGTCTGTCCTTTAAGAGGGATTGTGTATTGTAATGCATCAATAAGCTCCTAACAGAGCTAAATCTTTTAACTGGGGTTTTACCTTTAACAGGGTTTCCTCGACAACAAAGGATTGTGTTATTGTGTTGCCATCTACCGGGTTATCATTTGGATTAAAGTTATGTTTATAAAGCTTAATGTTTAATAATTTCTCACAACTGATTCACCCCCTCTCTCAGTTGTGTTGGTGGACCGTTATTCCTAATAGTTTTGTACTCAGCCAAATTTTCAGCTTAGGGGTGGGAGAATTTATACAACTATAACATTTGTATAAATACCTTTCAGGATGTTTGAGATAGGTTCCAGCTTCATAGGAGTTAAGGTGCAGATTCTAGATTTTGGGGGTTTTTCAAATATTTCAGTACTTAGCCAAATTCCAGGATTCAGTGCGCCTTTAGTAGAGCTACCTCCCACAATCTGTCTCGGCTTTCTAAGGTCAAACTGAAGCTGGAACAAGGATTCTCAAAGGGTTTTAACTCATTTGATCACAAATCACTTGGTTTCGACTCCATCCCCATGATGCCCTCGCCCACATCTCAGACAAACATGACCTCCCATCAGGCCAAAATTACTCAAACCTCACTTGCCGAACCTAGGGACTTGAAAACTGCCACCAACAAGGACTACCTAAGACCATTACTCCTATCGCTTGCAAAAGAGGGGGGTCCCCATTTGGAATGGGGCGATGGTGTGAAAACCTCACAAGAAGCCCCCTTTTATTAATTAATTAAAGATCCTTTATAATATTATTTAAATTTTGGGACCACTTAATTAATTAATTTAATTAAATCAGTCTCTATTAATTTGGGCACATTACACAAACTATTTGACAAAATTATATCGAGAAGAGAAAGACTGAGTAGAAACTTTTAAGGGATCTTACAAAGTTATTACATCCATCTTCCCTTAATGCACTTAGGAATTTCTTTTCTTGGTAGTTTATATCAAGAAAAAAAAACACAACCCTTTTGATTTCCAAGCCACGAGGATGCTGGAAAAAGGTTGTTCAATTTTGACTTTTCACCTGCCAATGCATTAGCTCAGCCTTCCAACAAATCGAGGGCATTTTAAACCGTATTTTGACTCAGCCGCTAATTGCATTTGTTTCAAAGTTTCTAAAGCCCTTCAACAAATCCACTTTGCACATAGCTGCAATCATGGATTTCTACGAGACCTCATTTCGTTGAGGCATTTGTCAAACAATTCACCGGCCTTGTCTATGCTTCCACGTTTGCATGCTTGTCTTCCAGGCAAGTTGCAATTACAACTGACAAATTCCTTCGATCCTTCATCTGTTGATGGATGTTCACACCGGTTTCCAAATCTCCCATTTGCGCAGGATGGGAGGATGCTGGAAAAAGTTCTGTAATTGGATTTAAATCTGACGATACATTCGCTTGAAGTGTTGAAAGCCCTTTGCAACAAATACTGCTGATATGATATTATAATTTTCCAAACTACAAACATCTTCAAGCTGCTTTTCACCAGAATTGAGTCTATGTTGGTCAGGGGTAATGCTTATTGGATTTTATCATTACTCCTGGATTACATTCGTGATGAATTAGCTGAGCGCCATCTGACAAAGAGTGGCTTTCAATGTCCGGATTTAAGAATAAGTAGGCTGGTGTCCATTGCCACAAAGAAATTCATACAGATTGCAAGTGATGTTTTCCCACTTTGCAAAGTCGGAAAGATGCTAACAAACCAAGACAAGCTAAAACAAGCTTAAAGTAGAAAATATATTATTTTTGTTGATGCCGATTGCCATTCACCTGCGATGCTCCTGCATTATATCTCTAAGGATCTTAATGCTCTTTAATTTCAAGTCATTCCATATTGCTCAATATTTACCAAGTGGTAGTTTTACTTCTGCAAACAACTATTTTTTTCATTCTGGGTAATACTTAATGTTGTGTATATCATTGTTATGCAGCATTTGGAGGAGATCCAGCATATCCAACTATAAATTATGAACGGGCACCGGATCATACTGTTGATTATCGAGGACCTAATTTCCATGAACCAGTAGAAGAGCCATTGGATCTTATAAGACAGGTTGAACCTTAACACCTAATTTCGCTGAAGAAAAGTACTATTTTCAGCTTACAAGTTGTATGTTAGAATTTTGTTATAGGGACAACTTGTATAAATGTTTCCTTCCTAGAGATTATTTTTCATAAATAGTAGTGATTCTCTTGTTAGTTGGCCCAATCCTCTAATACACAGAGGGGCACTATGGCCCCTGAATATTATTAAACATAGCTTCTGTTTGTCAATGATGTTAGGCTCCTAAAAGATATGTTAGAACACTAACAGGTTTTCTTGAACTGCATCTCAGGTAAATTTTAGCAATCTTTCACACAATCAAACTGATCATATCTATATATTTAGCTTGTAAGTGAAAAAAATGAATGAATCAGACACAATTGTCTTCCCACTTTTATTTTAAGATTGATATGCGAATCCATCACAATAAGACTGTTATCTTTTTTTGCTTGTAAGCCGATTTTACTAATAGATGATATACGAAATTATTTACATATTAATGTTTGGTTATCGTAATGTCCCCTTTCCGGATCAACAGCTATCTTCCCTAACAACACACAAGTAATCACTCTTGGTGACTTTTTATAGTCAATTCTCCTAACTGCTCAAAACTGTGACAGCAGTATGCTTGGAACAAATGAATTGTCCCTGCTTATAACTCAACTGACGAGTCATCGATGAGTTATATAATGTTGTAAATTACTTCTGTAGCTGGTTCGATAACAACACAATATGGATGTCATTAAATGTTTTCTCTATTTCGCAATTCCTACCTGGATTATTCCGTCCTCCGTCAAACTCCTCGTTTTTACGCTATCGATAGACTTGTTGTAATATTAGTCTCCACAATTCCCAAGCTCGCGGCAACTTTGGATATATTAATGCTTTCACAATGTATTAAAAGTCAAAGATAATCTCAACGAAATGCATTGAGATCGCTGGTAGTAGTGATCTTTGTACAGATATTGTTTAGCTGCTAAACACTATAATGAATGGGGAACCATTGTGCTCATGATTTGATCCGATTATGGAATCAGACCTTGTCTTTCACATTATCAAGATCCTCTTATTAGAACTTCAATCAACTATGCAGAGGTATAAATCATATCAACCCTTGATGTCATCGGCTGTCAAAACTGGAATCTTAGCCAGAATAATGAATGTCTCTATTAGCAAATCAAGTGGTCTACGCACTTCAACTATATTACTGCTGTCTAGACTCTATAATGTTCACCCTCACTTATCACAAATTCTAATATGCCTGGATCTCTTTCAACCTCAATACATATTTGTAATCGTCATAGTAGATGTTGATCTGGAAGTCACTATATTGCAGTCCTACAATGAGTATGAGCCGCTGTAACGGATCGATCAATTATGTTCTGTGCAATACCAGTGACCGGTTTGCTAAGGCTTAGAAGGATTAGTCTTCAATCAAAATCCATTGCGAATTAAAAGCTCCCAAATCAGTCTTAGGTTAGATTCTTCCAGCTATTACTGAGTTGATGCCACTGCGAAACTTGATTCAATATGTATTATGCCGTAGGAACCATTACTATCGAGCCAAAATTTGTAGTGTTGTTCAGCGACTTTGGTCAACTTCCACAGTAGTGCATGGTATTGATAGTGTATATGTCGTGTCTACCCTTGAGTTCATTCTATGTCCACGCATGCTCCAGATATCAAACGATGTCTTCAATGTTTGCTACATATTCCCTCCTCAGAATCGCCCGACTTGGGTTTAACATATATCCGTGTGGGTCGAGGAAAGGTGTGATGTTTCCTTAAGGTCACGACTTAAGGATGAGTCACATTTTGGTAATATATGTTTAATATATATATGATATACCAATTAAAATAATATTTATATTATAATACTTAGTCTTGAATTATATGATAATATTAAATAATCAACTTGAGGTGAGAACTCAATATATTTATAAATCAAATCTGAAGATAGTTTATCATAATAGTCAATTTAAAATCTTAAGAATAATTCAAACTATAGAACTTATCTTGATTCACTATAGTACTTTTCTATTAAGCATTTTTCTGCTCCTCGACGAATAAACATTCAAGAAATATATAATCTCTGCCTTAATTCCTTCCTAGGTATTCCAACATTCATTAAGAATGTTTTGACATTCACCTAGAATGTCTTTAGTCAAGTTCTAACATTCACCAAGAATGTCCTCTTTTAGAGATATGTGATTTGTGTCATGTAGTAGGGTGCCCTTAGTGGTTCTCCTTTAATCACAGTGTAGTAGGGTGCCTTGGTAGCGGTTCTCCCTTAATTGTCACTGCAATAGAGCGCCCTTAGCAGTTCTCCCTTAACTACTTCTGCAATAGGGTGCCCATAGCGGTTCTCTCTTAATCACAGTGTAGTAGGGTGTCCTTTTAGTGGTTCTCCCTTAACTTCCATTGTTATAGGGTGCTCTTAGCGGTTCTCCCTTGTCTACTTCTGCAATAGGGTGCCCTTAGCGGTTCTATCTTAATCATAGTGCAGTAGGGTGCCCTTATAGCGGTTCTTTCTTAACTGCCACTACAATAGGGTGCCCTTCTTGATTCTACCTTAATCGCAGTCTTGGTTGGAAAGGTACTTGCAATAGGGTGCCCTAGCAGTTCTCCCTTAATTGTAGAGTAGTAGGGAGCCCTCATAGCCAGTTTCCCTTAACTGTTGTTGCAATAGGGTGCCCTAATAGTTCTCCCTCAATCGCAGAGCAGTGGGGGGCCCCCGTAGCCCTTTTCCCTTAAGTGCTGTTAAAATAGGGTGCCCTAGCGATTCTCCCTTATTTGTTGTCTCGGTTGGAAAGGTACTTGTAATAGGGTGCCCTAGCATTTCTCCCTTGATCGCAGAGCAGTAGGGTGCCCTCATAGCCATTCTCCCTTAATTGTTGTTGCAATAGGGTGCCCTAGCTATTATCCCTTCATTGCAACGCTTTTCCCATCGCTAGCTCCAATGTAGGATGGTGGAATTACTGTGCCAAGGGCGCATGAAACAGTCTACTAGCAGGTTCCCTCAAGTTTCTTACCTATCTTGGGTCTTCTTGTCATGTGACCAAATTACTCCGCCTCTCCCTCCACAAACCCCCTATCTTATGTTCTTATGACATGCTACTTGTCGGGTTAATTTCAACTTAGATTAATATCTTTGTTTACTACTATAACATTACTGATTGCAGATCTTCTTAAAGAATACAATAGTGATTTGTCTTCCTTTTCAGCCCTTCATAATTCTGTTGTGTTTTCTCTTCAATGATAGGCTTCATTCACTATCATTCATAGGATGACAGGATTATGCTCTGATACCACTTGTAATGCCCCCTGTCCGGATCGACAGATATCTTCCCTAACAACACACAAGTAATCACTCTTGGTGACTTTTTATAGTCAATTCTCCTTACCACTCAAAATTGTGATAGCACTATGCTTGGAATGAATGAATTGTCCTTGCTTATAACTCAATTGATGAGTCATCAATGAGCTATATAATGTCGTAGATTACTTTTGTAGCTGGTTCGATAACAACTAAGTATGGATGTCATTAAATGTTTTCTCTATTCCGAAATTCCTACCTGGACTATTCCGTCCTCCGTCAAACTCCATGTTGTTATTACACTATCGATAGACTTGTAATATTAGTCTCCAGAATTCCCAAGCTCGCGACAACTTTGGAATATATTAATGCTTTCACAATATATTAAAACTTGTCAAAGATAATCTCAACGAAATGCAATGAGATTACTGGTAGTAGTGATCTTTGTACAAATATTGCTTAGCCGCTCAACACTATAATGATTGGGGAATCATTGTGTTCATGATTTGCTACGATTATGGAATAAGACCTTGTCTTTCACATTATCAAGATCCTCTTATTAGAACCTCAATCAACTATTCAGAGGTATAAATCATATCAACCCTTGATGTCATCAATTGTCCATACTAGAATCTTAGCTGCAATAATGAAGGTCTTCATTAGCAAATCAAGTGGTCTATGTGTTTCAACTATATCACTGTTGTCTATAATGATTACCATCACTTATCACAATTTCTAAAATGCTTGGATCTCTGTCAACCTCAATATGTATGTGTAGTCGTTGTAGGGGATGTTGATTTGGAAGTCACTATATCGCAGTCCTACAATGAGTATGAGCCACTGTAACAGATTGATCAATTATGCTCTATGCAATGGCAGTGACCGGTTCGCTAAGGCTTAGAAGGATTAGCCTTCAATCAATATCCAATGCAAATTTTTACAACTCACGAATGAGTCTTAGATCAGATTCTTCCAACTATTACTGAGTCGATGCCACTGTGGAACTTGATTCAATATGTATTATGCCGTAGGAACCATTACCATTGAGCCAAAATCTGTAGTGTTGTTCAGCGGCTTCGGGCAACTTCTACAATAGTCCATGGCATAGAAGCATAAATCGTTTGGGGAATAAATTGGAAAACTAGAGTAGGATTTGTTGAACAAATCAGGAAAAAATCGGTGAAAAATCACGAAAAATTTGGATTTACAAAAAGTGAAAAATTGAAGAAAAACATTCAATAACCACTTAAAAAAATAAATTAAAGGACATTTCCATAGCATAGACGATAAAGTTTAGACTTATATAAATGATTCAAAGCACTTGCACAACCTCATATATTTTTAACTTGGAGGACTCAATTTTAACGTTAATTTTGTTTGTATAAATTTCAATCAAGCTATGATTTGAAGTAGCACCAAAATATGTAGGCTTTCTTAGAATGAAGCTTTTTTTGCAAAATATTGTCAATAAAAGAAAATCTTCATATTCATATAAGTAGAATTCAGTTTCTAGAATTCTCTCAAGTTCCTTTTATTAAATATACTCAAGAAACAATTATATACAAAGTTGGCATGATATACACATATGTGAAGTGATATATGCACATGTATATACCAAAACAACTTTATATATGTTGAACTTAGAGACTGAATTGCATAAATTATTTAATTTAATTTTGAGTAGAGTTCTAAATATCTAACAATTTGATTAATCGTAAGAACTTATATGTCATAATTGACAAGCCTAAAATGATTATTGTAGGTTTTTTTGCTTTCTCCAAAATAAATAAGGCAAATCTCTATTACCCTACTCTTTTATATCATATCGCAACAAATAAATATGATAGCTTTGTTACGGTTTTCTTTTGTTTCATATTGCAACAACTTTAATATTTGAAATTTATACAAACAAAATCAATGTTAAAAAAGAAATAGTATCAATCAAGCTATACAGTATATTCAATGTAGATAAGATAAGATAAATCTATAAATGTTCAACAAAAGACCACAAAGAGGGTCCAAGGGACTGTCGAAACAAAGAAGGCCAACCCACAACAGGAACACCAAACGGTGTTTAAGGAGAGAAAAAGAAACAACAAAAGTAAGAAACACAACCAACAACCAATAATCCACTAGCTGCCCTAAGCAGCCGAGAAAAAATCCAAAATCGAAGGATGGGCAGTAGGGTAAGATGGGACCCCACGCCATCCCTAAGGATCTTTGGAAGAAGAAGAAGACTGCTGCTTGTTTACCCGCTGGGGTAACCTAGTTTATGCATAGACGTTACAAGAATCACAAGTATATCAATTAGAGTCTTTATTAAGCATCCGTACTGAAGTATATTTACTATAGCAACAGGAACATGATGCTGCAACTAGAAAGTACAATGCATATATAAACCTCAAAACGGTGCGATCAAACATCGCCACCCGTTCCCGACTGACGGAAGTAACTAACCGACGGAGGTAACCGTCAGCGCATACCCGACTAAGTCCAATACACGGCTAACATCATCCCCCCTAAAGAAAAGTCGTCTCCGGATGACAACAAAATGTCCGGGACAGCACAACAAAATAGGAAGAATGAACTACCCAACCAAAATCAAGAAGTAGGGGGCTGAGGAAGCGTCCCTGAAGAGGAAGGGTGCCCCGCAGCAGAAGAGGCCGGCTGCACCAACTGAGAACGCAGCTCGTACACCTGCGCTGTGCGTACTACCAACCGCTGCTCGGTAACTGACTGAAGTTCCAGCACGGATTTGACCATCACAGCGGCCTCCTGAAGGTCCTTCAGCTGCTCGTCAACTACCTGCTGGGACGCAACCAAACTAGCCTCCACAAGCTGTCTCTCAGAAGTAACTGCAACCAGCTGATGCTCAAATGTCTCTGTCGCCTGCGCCAGTCGCCCCTCTAATGCGATGCGGGATGCCTTCTCTGCTTCCATCCCCTGTGTCCGTAGGGCTAAGTCTCGCTCCACGACTACCAACCTGGCAGCTAGCTCCTCCCGAGCACTCTCTGAAGCTACCAAGGCAGTTTCCCTTCTAGCCTAGACATAGAAACCCTCACACAACACCTGCTCAATTTGGCAAGTGAGACTCTGGACTGCAGTCTCGGTCATTGGCACCGAAAGAGACCATGCCTCCCGCATCTCCTGTGTCTCTCCATCAGGCCACGACCCCTGGCCAAAACATTCCCCATAGACACGTGGGCACTCGTGCTGCATAAAACTCAACAGACAGCGCAACTCAGAAGTCACGGACTGTAGAGCCTGAGCCTCGCCTAAGGCCACCATCCGACGCCCTCGGACTACAAGGTCAGTCAACGATGCCTCCACATCTCCATCCTCTGGCCCTGCGCCCCGGTCGGCCAAGTGCTCAACCCTCTCCGTCAGCAACACATCCGTCATCAAGACATCCATGGCATCATCCCCTGCCCCGCCTAGCTCACCTAAAGTGCCTTCCTCAATCACATCCACTACTTCTCCAATGGCGTCCACACCTTGTGGGTTGGTAGGCTGTAAGTCCTGGGCCACTGTAACTTGTACCTCTTGTAAGTCCTGTACCTCTGTAACCTGTACCTCCTTAGGCACCTCCTCCTGCGGTACCTCCCGGCAGGGAGATAGAATGGCCACCCTTGTGGGTTCTACAACTGTCATGGCGAACTTTTTCTGAAGCTAGGAGCTCATAGTCTTCTTCGAAGGACTGGCTGACGGTGGTGGATCCTCGAGAGAAACGTTGTCCACATAGATGACGGTGGGAGCCCCAGCGGCCGCCAGCCCAAGCTGTCCCTATCCAACTGGCTGGTCCTTGGTTGTACTTCCAGCAACCTCGGACTCGGCAAATCCCTCTCTAAGGGGTGCCGCTGAAGGAACCAGTTTGGCGGAAGATGATAAAAGAGGTGGCGCAAACCTTACTACAACCTCCTCCCTTGTCGAATCACTCTCTGCAGCCTTGGAGTCACTGCCCTCCGTGGTGGTCGCTCTACCACTGTCCTCCCGATCAGATTCTATAACCCTGCGTGGTCTCTTCTGCCCTGTTTGCACCCCACCGGTGTCCAAGTATTTCCAGTAAAACACAGGAGGTTCGCCGGGTGCCAGCTTTCCTTGAGGTGCTAATTCCATTTTATCCAGCAGCATGGTCAGAGTAGCCTCCAGAAACAACCCAATGGCATGGTGCGGCATGTGGAATGTACGGTGCTGTAACGTCATGAACTCGTACATTCTGTCTGATAACACAGTTGCCCAATCGTAGACCACACCGTTCATTAGGCCATTCATGTGGACAATCTGTGGAAGGGCGATGTCCGACGCCCTACTGGCCCCGGTGAGTCTGCTCTTTAGCACATCCAAAATGCATCGCCACGAACCCTTGGCCATGAACTCCTTCTTGATGCCACAGCTCTTTGTCGCCCGGACAATAGAATCCATCTCAGCTTGGGTGAGGGTGCAAGAAATGTGGCGGATCTAGAATTCTTTCCGCTCCTTTGTCATCTTGTGTTTTTTGATCTCTATCTTCTGCCCATTCCATCCAGGAATGCCAAACACCTGAGTGAAGTCTGCTGGACCAAAAGAAACCGTAACCACGTGTTTCCTGTACTCAAATGTACTTTTCCGCGTGTGCCTGTCATAGGTATTCACCATTACCCGCAATGTGGGCTCGAAATTTTTCACAAGAAACAAGGGCATCTAAATTGCCCAATGTACACCAGCGTGCTGCAATAAGCTCTTCACTTCATCTGTGTCTGGGGTATCCTGCCACTATTTTCGGCACTCCAAGCCATTAAGCCCTTCGAATGCTACAGATTCATAAGTCACTTGTTCCTTCTGTGTAGCTTTTCCTTTTCCCATGTTTCCGGCCACCTGTACTCCCGAGGGCAAAACCCTTACCTTCTTCTCCGTGTTTAAATTGTCATCCAACTGAGTCTTCCATCTCCTTTTCCCCGCAGATTCCATAACTACTTTGCAAAAATGGTTAGGGTTTCACAAGTTCTCTCTGTGCGATGGGTGCCTCCTACGCTTGCCGCAAACACTCGACAGTACTGTATCCGTTCGCGGACGCGCCGTGATTACTCAGACGAAGCCGACAGGAGTGGATGTCGTGCCTTGAAGTTAATTCGTAGCAGCCCTTTTGGCATCACAACGCAGGCCGGTTCTTGAGGTTTTTATTGCAAATGTGATTGCTCAATTTTCGGACAGAGAGAGTTTTGACTTCCGCGATGAACCCCAACCACGACTGTGAAAAACAATCCGACTGAGAGTTTTCGAAACTTTTAGCATCATTGATCCATAAGTCAGATATTGGGACTTCCATTGCCAATGCTATGCTTGTGGAGTTCATTTCCGTCACTTTCCCAACTGCGTCTGCGTAAGAAACCACACCATCATTTGCATGCTTACCGCATTTTGCAGTTGCCTCATCCACATCGACCCTACAAAGCAAATTCCTAAGTCTTGTGCATCCCTCGGTTGAATTTTCCAAAAAGTTTTTTCACATACTGCTCACTCCTTGTTGCCCTTTCCTTGTCTGAAACAAGCGAAACCCTTGCAATTGTATCCTCGAGGCGTTGCTTTCTAGCCGTGCAAATATGATTGCAAGTACTACTCTGCGGAACATCCAACAGGCAGTCGCACCCACAAATCACACAAATATTGCCCCGAAAAGCCAGGTATCTTATCAAGTGCCCCAAAAGACCTTCCACAGCATTCATATTACTTAGGTCATCCTTACCTTTGAGGGCGCAACTGATGTACTTCTCTCACCCTTTCCGGCAGCACGCTGTCGTTTTGTTTAAGCCTCGGGTTTGTTGACGGTTGACCTCCCACCGTGCGGTGAACTTCCACCGTCCGGTGGAACCACCGCTCGGTGAAGTCACCGTGCGGTGAACTTCCACCGTGCGGTGGACCACCGTCCGGTTTTTTTTTATTTTTTTTATTTTTAAATTTTTTTATTTTTATTTTTTTTAAAATTTTTTTAAATTTTTTATTTTTATTTTTTTAAATTTTTTATTTTTGGCTTTTTTTTTTTTCATAGGTCAAAGGCATAGGTTTGACGATCAGGGTCCCGACCTTCGTGCCTTTTGTGATAAACTTTCAGTTTCGAAAGGATGGGGATGTGGAGGCATCGTTGGCTGACCCAGTGGTACGAGGGCGTCGGATGGTAGCCTTAGGAGAGGCTCAGGCCCTAGCCGTGACTTTCGAGTTGCAACGTCTTTTGAGTTTTATGCAGCACGAGTACCCACGTGTCTTTGGAGAGTGTTTTGGACAGGGGTTGTGGCCTAGTGGAGAGACGTAGGAGATGCGGGAGGCGTGGTCTCTTCCGGTGCCAGTGACCGAGAGTGCAGTCCAGGGTATCACTCGCCAGATTGAGCAGGTGTTCCGACAGGGTTACTATGTCTCGGCTAGAAGGGAATACTATGTCTCGGCTAGAAGGGAAACTGCATTGGTAGCTTCAGAGAGCGCTCGGGAGGAGCTGGCTGCCAGGTTGGCAGTAGTGGAACGAGACTTAGTCCTACGGACACAGGGGATGGAAGTAGAGAAGGCATCCCGCGTGGCCTTAGAAGGGAAGCTGGCAAGGGCGACAGAGACGTTTGAGCAGCAGCTTGCTATAGCTACTTTTGAGGGACAGCTTGTGGAGACTAGCTTGGTTGCGTCCCGACAGGTAGTTGAAGAGCAACTGAAGGACCTTCAGGAGGCCACAGTGATGGTCAAATTCGCACTTGAACTTCAGTCAGTTACAGAACAGCAGTTGGCAACACGGACGACACAGGTGTACGAGTTGCGTTCTCAGTTGGTACAGTCGACCTCTTCTGCTGCAGGTCACCCATCCTCTTCAGGGACGCTTCCTCAGCCTCCTACTACTTCTTAGGTTTAGTTGGTAGTTCATCATTCCTATTTTGTTGTTCTGTCTCGGACATTTTGTTGTCGTCCGGAGACGACTTTTCTTTAGGGGGGATGATGTTAGCCGTATATCGGATGTTAGTTGGGTTTGTGCCGACGGTACTTAGTTACTACTGTCGGTTAGTTACTTCTGTCGGTTGGGAATAGGTGGCGATGTTTGTTCGCACCGTTTCAGGTTTGATATAAACTTTTTACTTGCTAGTTGAAGGCATCATGATCTGGTTGCTATTGTAAATGTACTTCAGTTATGAATGATCAATAAAGACTGTTATTATTATATACTGGTATTTTCTTTAACATCTATGCTTAAACTAGGTTACCCCAACGGGTAAACATGGATGACTTGGACTCTACTTAGTGAAATCTTATCAGCGATCTCAACTTCACCTAGTGCAAGCTTCTAAGGAATTCAAATGGTTTTCATATCAACACCTTCTCCTTAATTCAACTTGGAAGTACAAACTAAGGATCCAATGCCAATTGAATTTAAGTGCAATGACTAGCTTACTACACAAGGCTTCCTCACAATCAGCTTGGAGGCTAGTGGCCTAGTATTTTTGAGTCAAACAAGTAAACATCCGCAATTGCTTTCATCCAACTAAGCTACTTCTAACAACATGAAAATAAATCTACTTCAAGTAAAAGATTGAAGAAACCATGCAACACTTCAAAGCAATATTAAGTAATTCACCATGATGAACCAACAATGAATTATCCATTAATTCAATAGCATCATAACAACAATTTGATCAAGTCTCTCCCTTGGCTAACCTACTCTAATCTCCTACTAGCTCTCTACTACATCTAATGCTCCTTTTCTAATCTACCAACTAACCAACTCCCTCTCTCAAATGAGAAGGTCTTGGCCTTTTATAGATGTCCAATTACAACGATGGGCCAAGATTCACTTGAAATCAAGGGCCAAGATTCATCCCTAGAAACCCTAACTAGGCTTGCCAAAGTTACAACCACTTACATGAGGGCACCAAATCATGGGCCAATAAGAAAATTACAATGATTTCTCAACCAATGAGAAAATATGGGCGCGTTGTGATTGCTTGTGCTTGAAATTTGAATTTTCTGATTGCCATGATTCGAACTTGATTAAACTTGCATCTTGATGTTTCTTGATGTCTTGACCTTGTCCTTTGACTTGCCTTCTGATAACTTGGTGTGAACTTTCTTCCCACTTGAGATCTTTGAACTTGAGCTTGAAGCGCTCACTTGCTGACGTAATGATGGAGGGTATGCACAAAGTTTCATATTTTTCGAGTTGTTCCAAGGATGAAATTCAATTCTGCCCTTTCTCCTTCATATCCACCTTTTGCTTTGGTTGCCCTTCATTTCTTTCGTGAATTCCTCAAGCTTGAACTTGGCACCCTCTCCTTGCCAACTTTCAAGAGTAAAAACACAGGCCTTCATTTGATTCGATGAAATATTGCCATTAAAACTTGAAAATTTGATTAAGTCAATTGAGTTAAGATTGCCATGTTCTTTAGTTCAATTAACTTGAGCACTTAAACCTTAGATTGATTCCTACATACATTGTAAGTTTTAGCCTTCTAATGACCTAAGTTAGAAATTTTCCATGAATTGTTTATTGATTACCATTAGCATTGATTGTCAAATTGATGTTCATTTAACCCTTGCCAACTAGTTAGCTTAGAGTTTGCGTTTGATTGTCAACTTAGTTGAACTAGCGTGTGTTCCTTAGTTTGATTAGCCAATTAGGAATCGAAAGCAAAAACACTATGCTAAGAAAGAAACAAGAGACCAAGGGAAGTTCACCACTTTGTTGGTGAACTTCGATCAATGGAGGACCCTCCTCAAAACCAAGCTAATATCAAAATTTCAAATCCTTACAATGCTGATCATGCCCATATCTGCGTGTAAACAAAGGCAAATACCTCCTCATATCTATGACAAATCGTCAAATTCTTACCTTGCAAGTTGGAAAGAAAGATAACTTGCAGCACTCTAATCGATTCGGCAACGTTTTTTGGCACTTAAATGCCCAGATTTGTCTTTCAAAATGACTAATTTGCCAACTCTGAATTCTGGTCTGAAACTTAAGCTTGCAAATTCGGATGCTTTCAAGGAAATTTGGTCTTGCTCAGGGTCTTGAAAATGAATTGTCAACACCTTGCTTGGTTGGGAAAGTAGCTTATCACATCAAATCTTGTAACTTGCTGGTGGGAATTCGCTATCTCAGATTCAAATCTGCAATTGAAATGCTCAAATCGGATGCCCTAGGATAGGATTTTCATGGAATGAGGGCTTGAAATGATGCTTAATTCTGGTCGCTACCTCCTACTGATTTTTTTGCAAATGCATCATTGAAAATCGCTATGAGAGGGGCTGGAAATGCCCTAGAAGAAGTCGCCCCAATCTGGAAATGGAATTTCAGACCCTAGGGTATAAAAATTCGCTGCCAAAGGCTGTCTTCTTCAGCACATGAAAATCACACCAAGCTGGAAAAAATGGACCTGCAAGAAAAATCAGTGAAAATGCTCTTGTTTTGTGTTTGAAATGATGTTCAGATCTGAATGTGTATCCATGGAATTTGATGCCCTAGGAGCCACAAAAGATGCCAAAAGAAGTCGCCCAATGCTGGAAATGGAATTTCAGATCCTAGGCATGGATAGTTGATGAGCTTGAATGTTGAAAAGGCCTCCAAAAAATCTGCCCTAGCTGCAAATTCGACCTGCAATAAAAAACCTTCCAAATTCGCTCCAAATAAATGTTGAAATGACTTCTAATGTCCCCAAATATATACCCAGCCAGATGCCCAAAGTGCGACGACTTGGAGTGGTGGGTTTAAAATTCAAATTAAATTGGAACCCTTGGATTAAATTAAACATTGAAATCACAGCCCTTTCTAGGAATTTGGGATGACTTGGATGGGTCCATCATGATTAAATCCGAGATTGTGAAGGGGCCCAAAATTAAAATTGAAATTACAAGCATGAAGGCCACAAATTAAATTGAAATTAGCATGGCATGGGGGCTTAGATTTGCATCGAATTTAACATGTAGGCTCCAAAATTTACAACGAAATTGCCAAGCAAGAGGCTTAAAATTAACTTCGAAAATAGCAAAGGCCAGAGGGCCCCATAATTAATTCAAAATTAACAAAGGCTTGGGTTAAAATAAAATGCTTAGCTGGGGGATTCAAATTGGCACATAAATCGATATTGCTCAAAGTGTGAAAGCATGTCATAATTAACAAGTTGAAAAAAATATAATGATGTCAAGGTTGGGTTGCCAAGAATAGGTCCTGTCAGAACCACCAAGCCAAGAATCAAATTTGATGTAGTAGTCGCCTTGCCAAGATTAAAAACATGTATCAATCACCTCGCCAGAAATGAGAAAATTTGTATGGGTTGGCCTGCCAGAAATTAATATCTTGCATGGGTTGGCTGCCAAGAATTGATCTTGCGCCAAGCACCTTGCCCAAATTTCAAATTGTTGATGTTTTGAAGCTTCTGTCGGGTAAATCCTATGAGACTATTGAATATATATATATATATATATATATATATATATATATATATATATATTATTATTATGTGAGATATAATATATAGATATATATCTAAAATAGTATTAGGAGAAATTAATATAATAATGATTCAGAGATATTATGTCTGTGTATATATATATATATATATATATTTATGTAGTTACATAATTAATCATCATTATTTTAATCACATAATAATGAATAGACATGTCCCATGAAGGGACATATTTCTCCTTGCCTCATCCTCAATATAAATGCAAGAGAGATTGTTGCATTTGGAAAACATAGAAAATATAGAGTGCTATTACATTTGCAGCTATCCTAAACCTTAACATGGTATTAAAGCTAAGCTCCAAATGTAAGAGAGTAGTTTGTTGATGATGAATGTGTGAGTGTCTCAGAAAATATAGTCTCAGTACGGGGACCATATCTCACAAATACATCGTTGGATTTTGTTGCATTTTGGATATGTTGGTGATAAAAAAATTGCTAAGAATCTCACAGGAGCGATTGGAGAGAAAGTGTCGGGTTCAAAAGTTATGACCGACTGTGTACGGGTCATAAATATTTCCCTACCCCACAAGATGGCAAGAAAATAGCTCTGATACCACTGTAAAAAGCCTGACTTGGCCTCATCTTTAAACCATCTAAACTTTATCAATTTTCGATGCAAATCATATGTTTGACATTTTGTCAAACAGTTGGCAAGCAATCTGGCCCTAGCTCAACCTGGCTTGTAGATAATTTCAACTGCTTTGTTTGATATTATGACGGTCCTCCACTGATTTGCAGATAGATTTGAAAGCATATATATAATTTCTTTCGGGTATACAATCACAACTTTTCATATATGTAAATCTTTACATTTAAACAATCATACTTCAATGTTTCCGAATTCTGGACATGAACTCATTTGCCAAGATTGCAACCAGCATGTATGTAATTGCTTTGTTTTATTATAAGCCAACAATTTTCCAAAATGAGAATTATATTTAATAACAATTTTATCACTTCATCCTAGTTCTGGAAAACCGTTTTTATTCAAATGCCGTAAATCCAACTATGAAATTTATAGTAGCAATTTGAACAAACCAATTAATGTTTTGTAGCAATAATGGCACAATATTGAAAGCACCTTATAGATGTTCGCCGTTGGGTTTTCATCCTTTTTCCCACACGGCAGCAGCTCCCGATGTCTAATGCCACTCACTTTGGCGTGATTGATGGTTGGCTAATGCCACTATACTCCAGGGCGGCCTAGACAGTAGTGGCTGAAGCCACTTGATCTTCCGTAGCTAGTAGTTGCGGCTGCTACTGGATTCCTCCTCTGCAGTCACCACCCACTATGCAGTCACCCGTGTGAGTGCTAAGCTGGCCGCACCACTCCCTTCCTACCTGCGATCTGTACAAGGGACCTGTGTTGATGCTTGGCCCCGCAGCTGGTTTGTAGGTGGCATTTTTTTGATGATAAGTTTGGGCCTATTATCACCCGCAAGGCTAGAGTCAACCTCTTGACTGAAGCTTGCCAATCGAATCTACAATTCGATTCAATACCGCTCTGTAACCTCAGAAGAAACCGCACCCTCAGTGTGCATACAACTTTCAGCAAGACTTTCCTTCAGCGATAGGTAGACAGTACGAAGGAACGTAATCGATTATACAACAACAATCGATTGATGATTAGATCAAGAAGAATCAGTCTTTGAGAAACTAATTTGACCCTTCAGCTAGGGCTCAGATAATTATGAACAATTCCCAAGAACAATTTTTAATAATCAATATTCGATACTTTACTTCACAAATGAGCCTGTATTTATAATTCCTTGGTCTCCATAGTTTCCAAAAACCATCATCAGTTAACTGCTCTTCATAATAGAAACTTCCAAAACATTATAATAATAATAAAGTATTATTATTATTATAATATCGCCTTATTATTAATTAATAACATATTGTTATTAATTAATACAATTAATTATCAAATATAATTCTGATGATAATTCCTGCAACACCTGCTATACTGATTGACCAACATGCTCATCACTGCACTGCCAAAATTGGCAACTGCTAAAAATAGACTTACTATTAATAGTAAGTCCCCAGCCCAAGAAACTGCACAACTGAATATCGTCTAGAGAATTGACCATTGCCGATATTGCCCTATCAGAAATAGAAACTGACCAACTGACTTACTAAAAATAGTAAGTCCAGACTTAATAAAAACAGCAAGTCTGTCAATTGGGACCCTCAAAACCCTGCATCAGCTCACGAGGGTCCCGATGATGAGCTGACCAAGTCACTGCCACAACCTGCTAAAAATAGGGTCATCACAACTTTTGTACACACCAAGTGCAAAGAATAAGGTCAAGTGAATTGTAGCAGATTTGTTAAGAAGCAAACATCAGTGATTATATATTGGCAACTATGTCATTCCTGAACGCGGCGTGTAAAGAGCGTATCTAGCTCTAACCCGTATTTAACTTGCAAAGTTTTATTTATTTTGAAATGACCATACAAATAACAAATAAATTCGAAAAACTACTGCAAACCATAAATTACTCAATTCTGAAATTCTCTTATTGAATTCGAAATGCAAATTACCGATGCTGATTTGTAACACTAGGGAAAAAGACCAATACAAAAACATAATTCATAAAAAACCTAATTAATCTCCTTCGAAGCTAATTCAACACTAGCCACGGTTACAAGCAAGGATGGCGGCTGTTGTTGATGGCTGATCCAGCACTATCCACTACCAGCTGTGGTAAAGAATAAACAACGGTTGGTGGTGGTTGATACTCACGCCAAAGAACAAACCGTTGATCATTTCCATGTAATGGTGTCAAACAATTTCCAGCTAACTCCTTCTATGGCGTCAAATACCATACGATTTCCATCTAAGAATCCTCAATGCTGATCAAATAAATCTTCACACAATTCACCAGCATGAAACGCTGATTTAAAGTGCATGAAACAAACAAGAAATTTACCATTTCTTGCTCTAGAATCAGACAAACAGTAACTCCAAGCCTTCACAAAATCGAACCAAAGACAAGAATGAATCAATAGCATGAATTCGATTTCCTCTTCACCAACATTTATAATAAAATTCGAACTCCTAACTTCTCTAGTACACTTCACATAACTTAGTCCATACTCATAGTAAGTTTTAAAGTGCAAACTATAACTTTGAATAATAATATTATTCCTCCTTACATTTGACGCCCAATTAAATAATCATTTAATAACTCAACAATAATTAATAAGCTCTTTAATTGTTAATTAAGTATAACTTAATTAATAATAATCAATTATCAAGTAGCTTATTCAATCTCCCGGATGAATAACTTGAACACAAATATTCACTGTCCGAGCCAGACACCATAATGGCTTGCCATAAATAGGCACTGCCAGAAATAGACTTACTATAGATAGTAAGTCCTTCAAACTGGAAACTCCACAAATGAATCAACAACTCCATTGATACCAATGCACAGACACCCTGCTAAAAATAGCAATCAAGACTATCACCCAAATTAATCACTTACTATAAATAGTAAGTCTGTCAATCTGACCCAAACGAAGAGCAATCCTGGCATCATAGACTTCCAAAGTGGGAACTGACCACTGGCTCTGCCACATGACCCCCTCCAACATCCCGATTAGCCTACGAGGGTCACAAAAATAAGCCAATCCCATGTGCCTAAAAACAAGGACCTTACACGACGATTCATTGAAGAAATAATTTACGCACTGATATTTGAATAAAGTGACTTGATTAAAGAAAAGAAGCATTGTTTAGTAAGAGGTTGAGGACGATGAATTTGCAAAATATACACAGCCATTTCCATAATGATTAGTTAGACCTTGTAGCGGCTTTCATTAAAGAGATTAATTTGTTATGATCGTGGTCAAGCATTAACAAGAAGCACGTATTCAAAGAAGGGTGTCTGTAGAATGGTTAATGGTGCAAGATATACAGGACAATACAACAAGCATTCAAAGATACCATTAATACAATTACCAATAAACAACTAATTACCAATACCAATGAGATGCGTAGAGTACCATACCAGAACACCAAGACTGGTGAGGAAATGTTTATTTCTATTTCTATTACCAAAAACCAACAACTCCATACAATAAACCAAATCATATATATAATAGTCGGTTGGTTGGGGAAACCAACAGACGCACCTCCTCTCTCCTAACTACCCTCCCGACAAACATAATTAAGTCTTAATACAAAATGACTTTATTTCATACTACATATATGCCCCCCAAAAAAATTGTCGTCTTCCAGACGACTACACAAAAGGAAAATCAGACTTGAGAGTTGGGTTGTGAAGACATCCCTGGACTCGGAGCTCGTACTCGGATGCGTAGGAGATCCCGTTCAGCCGCCTTCTGCTTGGCCCAAACTCCATGGAGCACCCGTAATGCATCCATCTTTTTGGCTTCAGCTGCTGCTAACTTCTCTTCTAGTCCAGCTTGTTTTGTCTTCCATTTGGTTTCCCACATAGCTTTTTCCTCTTCCCAATCCTTCTTCATTTGATTTGTCAAATCTTTTTCTTGCTGCAGTTGCAAGTATGTCCTCCTGAAGGCCACCTCCATTTCTCGAAGTGTGTACAAGAGGGGTGGCTGCTCCTGTTCCTCCACTATGATGCTTGGGGCTGTCTAGATTTCAGCTATTTCTTCTTTTTTGTATCCACTCTTGTAGAGTAGGCTCCAATCTGTGTGGCACTCCCCCTTCATGAATATTGCCAAGGACTCTGCTGCTTTGACTATTGCTTCCATGTTCTGGCTTTTGGCCTGCTGGATGATTTCGTTCGTGGTGTGCTCCATATTTTGCAACTCTTTGAGGAATCTTGGTGCTTTATCCTCCAATGAGATCATTTCCGAACCTTGCCTTGTGGTGTGTTGTATTCCCATTATGTTCTCTCCTTCTGTTTTCCTTGGCAGTGGCGAGGGTGGTGATGCCATCCCAACTTCCTCCAACAATCTATCTGCCTCTTCTAATACGGTGTCTTCTCCAGCATCACTTTGTATATTGTTTTTGTTCTCTGTAGCCTGTACCACTAAGGCAACTGGGTGGGCCACTTCTATACCTTGGGGTGTGTGGAGTCTAATCTTGTGTCCACCTGTTTGCTACCCCCGTAGGTCTATGACCTTAGTACACACCTGCTGGTCTGTTGGAATGAGATTGGCTACTCCAGGCAAGGAGAGTCTAGTGGCTCTCCATTTAGGGATCCTCTGATGTCCGCTTCCCTCTTCTTCAGTGCTTGGGTTCCCTTTTTTTGTATGGCTGCCCTCCTTGGCATCTGTCCTTGAAATGGTGTGGACTCCTTCCGTACTAGGAATGGTACTGTCTCCTTCCGTACTAGGAATGGTACGGCCCCCTTCCTTCTCAGTGCTCATGGTTCTGTGAATCTCTGCATACTCTGGTATACCTCCTGGCAGTGTGCCTTCCCCTTGCGGTAGAAAGGTGACATCTCGGGGTGTGCCCTTCAAGTGGATGAATCTGATTTCCTTATCCTCTGAGTCTGAAGAGGTGTCCATACTAACCTCATCCTCTAAACTGTCATCACCCACCTCATCACCAACCTCCTCCTGGCTTGATCCCTTACTATGTGTTGGTTGCTGTTTTGTTACCTGTCTTGGTTTCTTTGTCCTTGGTTCTCCTCCACCTCTTGTTCCGAAGGTGTCTAAGTGCAACCAGTATGTCATGGCTGGTTTATAAGGTTCCACCCTATTGGCTGGAACCAACCCTCCCCTATGATCAGCAACCACCTGTGTACGAACTGCTTCCAAAAATAATGCTATGGCATGATGAGGCATATAAAATGCCTTATGTTTTAGTTCCATGAATTCATACAATCGTTCTGAAAGGAACTGTGCCCAATTATACACCTGTCCCCTGTTCAGCCCATCCACTACTGTTAACATCCAGAGGGCTATATCTAATGTGCGGCTGCCAATGGTGAGTTTAGTTTTCACCAAGTCCACAATGCAACGCCATTCTTCATTGGCTATAAAAAAATTTCTTCAGGCCTCTACTGTTCTTCTTGTTGAGAATGCTTTCCCATTCCTGTTTGGTGAGATCCTGCACATTATGTCCAACCATTTCTTCTTTTCCTCCGTTGGCATTGGGGTTTTAGTGAGTTCCTGTCCTCGGTTAGGTATTCCAAATACTTTGTTTATTTCCATAGCAGAGTAGGAAATAGTTACAGTTTGATGGGAATAGCGGATTACATATTTTTGAGCCTGTCTATCATAACCAGCCACCATAGTTCGCAATATCGGTTCAAATTCTTTGAAATAAAAAATAGGCATAAAAATGATTTTGTCTACCTTTGCTTTCTGTAAAGCTTCTTTCAGGGTGTGCTGGTCTTCTGCATTCTCCCACCAGGCATGACATCCATTTCCGATTACGCTCTCAAAGCTGATATTGGCAGCCGTAATCCTTTCCATGCTCTTTCCTTTATCCTTCTTGCTTGTCATTTTCGTCACCTTCTTCACCTGTAATGCTGGATTTTTCTTCTTGGAATCAATAATTTTTCCCTTACTCAGGTTCCCAACACTTATCTTTACCATCTTCATTTTTAGAGCCAACCCTTGTATGCTTTTATTAACTGTTTTGCTAACTGCTTTGCAACTGTTTTGCGTACAGCCCTCTGTCTTGGTACAGTTTGGTGCATATGGTTCCGTACGACGTACGACCTTGGTACGGTCAGTTCCTTCCACTTGCCGTCCGTACGGTGTACGACCTATCTTCAACCCACACGGTCTCCTCCGAGCTGCAACCTCTATACAACATACTACCTCTATACGACCACTTCCTCTTGCCGTCCGTACATTGTATGACCTACATCCAGCATGTACAACCTCCTTCTAGCTGCCACCATCGTACGTCGTACGGACTTAGCACGACCCCTGCCTTGCACTTGATGTCCGTACGGCGTACTGCCTACTCCCAGTCCATACGACCTCCTAGCAACTGCAACCTCCGTACGTCGTACAACATTCGTATGACCCCTTCCTTGTATCTGCCGCCCGTACAACATACGACTCGCCTTCCGTCCGTACGTACGACCTCCTTGGAGCTGCTAATACCGTACGGTGTACGACCTCTCCACGATCACTTCCTTCTACTTTATCACGTACGGCCTCCGGGCTGCAATCTGTGTTCTCCCACTCTCCTCTATTTGAGCTTGTTATAATGCCCCACTTGAGTCTTTTATAAGGCTCATTGATGTTAGGGTTTTCTTTTATTATCTCCCATCGTATTTCCCTTGTCTTTTTCTTTTTTTTTCTTTTATTATGTCTAAGTGACATATGAGATGTATTTCTATTCTCTCATTATAAAGCCTTAGTTTGGATCCATTTACTAAGTCTTTTAAGGGATTGATATCCAATGTGGATAATTTTATAGCTCCATTATCCCATACCTCCACAACTCAATAGGGTCCCAACCAACGTACCTTGAACTTGCCTGGCTTAATTTCATTTTTCCCGTTGTACTTGAGTACCAATTGGCAAGGTTTAAAATTCTTTTTCTTCAAGTGTTTGTCATGCCAAAATTTTCGTTGCTCTTGTGCCAGCTGGGTGGCCCATTGGGCAAGTGTCCTTTCATCCAATTTTATTAAAGTACTGAGTCTTTCCTTTAGACTTTTGTATCTCCGAGTCTGTGCTCAACTACTATTCTCAAGCTCGGTACTCCATATTCCATAGGCATTACAGCTTCTTGCCCAAACATTAAGTGGAAGGGTGTGTGCCCAGTGGTGGCCTTGTAAGTGGTCCTGTACGCCCACAAAACTGCTGGTAGTCTTTCCCCCCAATCTCCTTTTTCTACTCCGCAAGTCATATAGGATTGATACTAATATTTTGTTTGTGGCCTTTGCTTGGCCATTCGCCCTTGGATAGTATGGACTGGAAAATGAGTGAAAATTTTTGTTCTCATTTGTCATTGCTCTGATTATTTGATTCACAAAATGCACCCCCCTGTTGCTCGTAAGTTGAAGTGGTATGCCAAATCTTATTATTTGTTCATAGAGGAATTTTGCAGTACTAAGAGCTGTGTTGTCTGGGAGTGCTCGTGCCTCGGCCCATTTTGTAAGGTACTCAGTTGCTACTACTATGCACCTACATCTGTGATTATTGCTAGTAGGTAGGGGCCCTACAAAGTACAACCCCCACCGCTCAAACAATTCTTGTGGTTGGGATGGGAATAATGGCATGAAGTCTCTTTTCAGTGGTTTCCTTGCTCTCTGGCATGTATCACAGGTGAGCACCCATTCCCGAGCATCTGCATACACAGTGGGCTACCAGAGTCTTGCCAATAGTGCCTTCGGAGCTGTTGCATCAGGGCCCATATGGCCTCCCGCTAACCCCTCATGTGATTCCCTTAGGATTCTCGAGATTTCTTCCTCCATCACACATCTCCTCAAGATCCCGTTTGCCCCCATCTTATATAGTAGTCCCCCTATCAACTGAAATGTTCCGCTTTTGAGTGCAATCTTTCTCCTTTCCGCGATTGGCATTTCTTTTGGAAATGTGGCTGTTGAGAGGTATTGTCCTATCCCTTCATACCATTGAGGTAATATGGCAATTTGAAATAGGTGGGCATCAGGGAAATTCTTGTAGGAGGATTAGCCATCTGCTGACTCTCCCTTGGATTATAGGCTTATTCACTAGATACATGAGTGCTTGATGATCAACAAAAAATTTAGAGTAGCTAATAGGAAATGTCTAAATTTCTAAACTGCATAAACCATACCTAGTGCTTCCCTTTCAGTGGTACTGTAATTCCGCTCCGCTTTTGATAATAGTCTGCTTGCGAAGTACACTGGATGGTCTAGTCCTTCCTTCACCATCTGTGCCAAGGTGGCTCTTATTGCATAGTTGGACGCATCCACATAGACGTGAAATTCCTTGTCCCAGTCCGGATATATGAGAATTGGGGCACCTACTAGTCTCTTCTTTAGTTGCTGGAAAGCCTCCTCTTGTTCCTTCTCCCAGCAGAACCGCTCTCCTTTCCTCGTAAGTTTTTCTAAGGGTAGAGATATTCTAGCAAATCCTTCTATAAATCTTCTATAGTACCCCACATGTCCCAAGAAGGACTTTACTCCAGTAACATCGGATGGAGCTTCCATTTCCACAATTACCCTGATCTTGTCTGGATCCATTTTCAATCCTTGCACACTATATGGCCTAGCCGTCTGCCTTGTGGAACCATGAATCTGCATTTTTTTGGATTCAAAGCTAGACAGGCCCTTCTGCATCGATCCATGCATTCACCGAGGATCTTGAGGTGGTGCTCCTTTTCGCTATATACTGACCAGTCATCCAAAAAAGCTCTGAAGTTCCCCACGGACATGCCATGAAAGATATGGAGTATGATTCTTTGGAAGGTGGCTGGTGCGTTGCATAATCCAAAGGGCATTCTATTGTAAGCGTACACCCCATCTT
>MU226525.1:25656-50419 GCA_018584345.1 Thuja plicata | reverse complement strand
TTATTATTATTATTTAATTAAATTTGCTAAGGTTGCCATTATTGTTGGTATTATATGTTGGGCACCTTAGTGTTATAGCTCGTCGGAACTGGGATGAAAAGTTTTAAATCTTGGGCACAAGAAACAATGACCTTGCGTGTCATAATTTCATGATATTGATGAAAAGGTCATTTTTGGAGCCAAATGAGTTAATAAATTATAGTACTCAATATGCGCCTAAGTATAAAAGTGCTTCAAGTGAAAAGTGTGTGAGAGAAGACACTTTTTAATTATAAAAGCAATAGGCAAGACATTCATTCATCATCGATTGATAATATGATATTTGTTTGTTTTCTCTAAGGAGAAGTTCTGATTTGTGCCCCTACTGAAGTATAAGGGTCAAATTGGCTTCTGGAAGACTGATTCTTCTGAAATTAATCTCTTATTGGTTGCTGAAGTATAACCAATCTCTCTCCTTCGTACTGTGTGCCTGTAACTTGGAGGAAGAATTAATTACTGGAAACTAAATTCTGGTTTGAACTATGACCTGCAGAAGAGGTCGATTTCATTACAACTGTGAAGAGATCAAGGGTTGGAATCGAATACATATGCAGAAGAATTGCCACTTCATAACGCCTTGTTACTGTACATTGTGGGACTGATTTGCAATTTATATCCCATGCTGAAGTATTGATCAGCAACGAATGGGGTTGGACGCCATTCTGGAATAACCGTAGGCAAGTAAGGTAGCCGCATGATCAAGCTGGGCTGCTGGTGTGTTTGTCAGCAACTGCAGGTGTGTTTGTCACTAGCTGCGGGTGAGGATTTGGTCCTGTGTGGCGTTAGCCATCAGTTGCGGGTGAGAACAAGGAGCTGCGGCAGCAGTTAAGCATTCACGTGGGGGTTTAATATGGCATTTGCCGCTGCTGGAGATTAACGGTGCGCTTGGGTAGAATGGTATTTTGCAAATACCTCCATTTTGTATTTGATTTAAAATATGACAAATTCGTTTATGCTTTGAATAAAATCATTGAATACCATTTCCAAAATTTATCAAATAGGCAATTCGAAATAATTGTGTATGCAGAGAAACACTAAATTGAAATTGAATATATTAAATAAAGGAGTTCTTGTTACAAATTGTATCTTCGTGCAAAAATCAATTTGAAATTGGCAAAGACATTGAAATTGTTAGAGAATTTGAGTAAGAGCCGGATTGGGCTCATTACAAAATTCAAGGTTGTCCATTAGTATTTTCATGAATGATTATGAGATGAAACTGTATGATAATTGGCATCGCTGTTGTTTTATTAGCTTTACATCATGAACTTTATTATAGTTGGGATGAGAATGTGTCATCTATGATCTACATATCATTTACATATAAGATTTTTGTTAAATTTGCCCACAATGTGTTCATTCACGGTCAAAGATGGCTATTATAGTAGGGACGAGAATGTGTCATCTATGATCTACATATCATTTACATATAAGATTTTTGTTAAATTTGCCCACATTGTGTTCATTCATGGTCAAAGATGCCATCAAAAGCTAATAATTTCATTTTGTTCTCATATATGTATATGTTTTTCATTTTTTCCTAATTTCAGGAACTTAAATCAAAATTGCAGAAGGATTCTGGCCGATATGCTACTGAAAATGAGATTCCTTGTATGAGTGATTGTACACTTCAATTTTGATAGGCAAATTAAATGCAGCGGGTTAAGGGCATACCATTTAGGTTACTATCGTTTTTGTTTTGGCCACCGTGAAGTTGCGCATGATATTTTTAATTGACATATACTGCAGAAATGTGAATGTGGAATATCATCCAATTCTAAGCTTCCATTGTTTGACGGTTGTTTGATCAATCTAATGTACATGCCAATATTCCAATGGAATATCTTTTTGTGTTGATACTACGAAGATGATTTTTTTTTTTTCAATTTCCAGTTTTACAAATGTGCATATGATCACTTCTCTTGGATAAAAACCAGGAACTCTAGCTAGCATTAGATTTGGTAAGGACATTTACTCTTGTCCATAGTGAAGGCTAATGAACATTATTTTGTGTAATTAGTTATTTGTTATAAGAAGTTGCATTGTAGATTTTAGTTTCTTAAATATATACATAAAGCAATCAGAATGAAACAAAAAAATGAATGTAACATAAAGCAATCAGAATGAAACAGAAAAATGAATATAACATGAAACGAATATAGTGGAGTAGTTATAAGTTTTATATATTCTCTATTGTGAATTGTGTAGATGTTTAACTACGTTATTGTTTTTTTTTGTGATAAGGAGAAATAAGTGTTTGTAAGTAATTTTTGAAAATAATAGATTGCACCTACATCATGGGTGTCGTTATGAGGTGTTTTTTTGTGTGATAAGAAGAAATAAGTGTTTGTAAGTAATTTTAAAAAATTATAGATTACACCTGAGATGGTATTTCATTTTGACGCATTGAAATTGACAACTTAAAATAAGCTAATCAAAATGTAGAATGTTTGATGTTATGTTAGGGTTTATGCAGTCTTGTGCTCAATATATTTTGCTACAACATGAGATAGATAGGACACAAGATTAGACACTTGACGTCTTAGTACAAATAAATGTTGAATAGAATGTTCCTTCTAGCACTTTGACAAGTGACAAACCTATCATAAGTGTTTGGGAGTATTAGGAAATAAACAAGAGAAAATGTGGTCTTAGTTATAAGGGGTTTGTTGGGTCTTATTTTTTTAAGTATTCATGATTCAACACATTTATATTTGGAGGACTTATGAATACATGTCAATTCAATCTTCTTTAGCCAATGCCAAATCACATCAAACTAAATTATGTTTCTATTGTGGTTGTTTTGGCCATACACCAACTTGTTTTGATTTACACTTTTGTTATTTACATGGTTAACATACTCCATATTCTTCTTATTAAAAAAGTATCAAAGCTTTTTTTTGTTGTTAATCCCTTGAACTAGTCTTAGGGGAGACATCAAATGCTTCTTTACATACTACAATTATCACAATCGACCATGAAATTAGAAAAGATTGCAATGAAATATAATAGTAACAATGAACTCAAATTTGAAAGCAAAATCCTAATCTATCTATAGAAATATTAAATCAAATGCCAATAAATGAAATCAAACCAACATAACATCACATCTACTTTGCATAATCTCCTTTCTTTTTCTCAGTAAATCAAAATGCTCTCAAAAATTAAGTGTGCACAAAGCATTTACAAAAGCATCCAAATGATGTGATAGTAAAAAAATGCTATTAGAGATGTTAGATGAATGTCATATTTGGTCAATTTAAATATAAGATTAAGGATCGATCAATGACCATGATTGGGTTGCTTTTGCGGAGATGTACATATAGGATTGATTGAGAGGATGAGTTAAGTGAAGAGAGGTGAGAAGAGTTAGCGAGTGGAACTGAGAAGTGGAGAGGCAAAATAGTTAAGTGAGGGAGGTGGAAGAGTTGAGTGAGGAGAGAAATTGGTAAGTGAAGTGAGCAAATTAGTAAGAGAGGAAATTCAACATGTTAAGTGGTGTGTAAAATAAAATTTATTTATTTTCACCCACATTTGAGGAGATAATAAAAATAAATACTTGATTTATTTAATTGTGAGATTTGAAAATTAAGGCACATTAAGTAATTAAAGAATTATTTGATTTAAGGGGAATAATGGGTTACGTTAATGATTAAACAAATAAAATAATTATTTAACCAAGGTATATTAATCAAGGTGATTTAGATGATGAAGATTGCTCGCTTAGTGCAAACAATGCATTCAATTAAATAATATAGAATTATTTAAACAAAGACCTTAAAAGAAGCCATAATTAAATAATGAAAAATATTTAAATACAAGGCGATAAAATAACTAGATTAGTCTTAATTGAATAATAAAATCATTTAATTAGTTTGTATGGATAGTTAGTGAAAAGCGTCATTGCAAGCAAAGGATGGTTTTCAGTGTTTACATTTTGACCCTTTTTGAGACAATGTGATTTTGAGCTTTTCTTTCTAAGAAATTGAAAAAATTGGCTTAAGTTAAGAGCAAAAGTGCCCAGTGGCAACTAGATATTATGATGGCCCCTTAAAAAATTGGGTGTAATTTGTTTACAATTTGAAACCAATTTCGCAATATCTTGGTTTGATATGTTGCAACATTTATACAACAACAAATTAGGCAAATGAGTCAGTTTAGGTCACTACAAACAATAGTAGCACACCATGACCAATTCAAAAGTCCAAAAGAAGGGTCTATTAGGTCACTCACCCTATAAATGTCATTTAGGGGTTATTCTCCTGGTTTGTGCAAGTTGAGCTTAGAAATTTAGATGATAAGAGTGCTAAAAGAATCATAGTAGATCTACAGGTGGGATTAGAGAGCACAAACATTGAGTGATGAGTGAAGATATTTCTATGATTTGCAGAAGTAGGTAGACTAAGGAGTTCCCTATCTTTGCTTGTCAATTCTTTCAAAGTTTTGTTATTTTTCTTTAGATTTAGGGCCAAAAATATAGGCAACAAATATGGTGCACGTAAACTGCACTTTTGTGTGATGCAATTGTGTATGCTACACTACAATTGTAGATTTTAGACACAATTACAAGTGTGCAATATTTGATTAGTAGTCTAGGTTTGCTAGCATCACAATTATTTTTTTAGCAATGCACTATGTGCAACACATGTTGTTAAATGTAACAAAAGTGTCTTAGTGAATCACAATTGTTAAGTGTGACAAACTTTACTATTTGGGCAGAAAATACTTGTTTAGGATAAAATTGATATCTCTAAGGGTCTAATAGGCTAAATTAAGGCTTGCAATGGATGTAAAATATTGACTGACCATAGGAGTCATTCTCACTCTTGTATATACAAGATAATAGGCCTACTTGCATAGTGTTGCAACATCATTTAGATCTAGGTGAGCGAGTGATCTTATATGCTCTAATGATCTATTATATATGTTTCATGCTCGAGATTAGGGCTAATCAAGGATTGGTCATTACACTTGTGGAGTGATGGTACCCAGAGACTAGTTCTTTTCATTTGCTTACTAGGGAGGCTTCAATGATATAAGATGACGTTTGGCACATCTTACAAATTCCTATGCATGGCTAGAGAGTAGTTTACGAAAGGGCTATAAGTGTTGATGCATTTGTTAGACTGTTTGATTGTGATGCTCTATACCTAGAGATTAAGGACAATGAGATTCAGTGGGACACACTAGCTGATAGATATGAGAGGTCGATTGTAATTATGTGTAGGTGTAGGAGTGTTGGTTCTAGATAGGGATGGTCATGGTTTTTTGATTGGATGGGTCTGGGTGATGGAGACAATTTATGCTTGGGGCCCCTATATGTTAGCCTTGCTATACTTTTAGCTTGTGGCATATAGATCGGGTTTCTCAATTGCATGTAGAGTTACACTATTGCAAATTTGGGCTTAGGAGCATATGACGGTGTAGAAACCTTTTGTAGAGAGATGGGTGAAGCCAAGATTGTCTTATGTATTGTTATGTTGACGCCATGACAAACTTGATTAGGCCATATGTTGTATTAGGGACATGAGCTTGATTTATTTAGAGAGTTCACATGGACACCTTAAAGTGATTATTCATGTTGGGAGGATGATTGCGACCACCTTCTATACTCCTGACAATAAATATATTTGATTATTAGGACCATTTAGATAGTGCATCATTGACTTTTAGTTGTCAAAGAGGATTCTACGACAATTTGGGGAGCGTTAGGGTGTCCCATTAGTTATAGCTTGCTTTTGTCGGTCATTGTGAGAGTTGGGACAATGGGGGCTAGCGATCAATCGACAAATTGCTTATGTAGAGTTTGACTGTCTTTAGCCTAGATATGGGCAGTTGGCGTCAAGGTTGCATATGTAGGCACTATGCCAGAGTATGATGCATAGTTTCTTAAGCATAGACCTACACTATTGATTGATCCCCAAGGAGGGACAAAGGATAGACAGGTTGGGAGATCGAGGTTGAAGGATATGAGCAGGTATGATGGAGGAAGTGTCAAGGGAGATGATGAGGTCCATAGGCACTAGTTCACTTACCAAACAATAGATTAGATGATGGGGAAGATGATAGGGGAGATGATGGGAGAGATGCTAGGGGAGATGATGAGGGTTGAGGGGTAGATATTCCCATTCTTAGATTTTTATAGATACAAGCAGGGGTTGAGGATATTTTTTGAGGAGGATAGCTCATAGGATGAGGATATGCCCGAGGATATTCCTAAGCATATAGAATTGTAGGATATAGTTATTAGAGATGAGGCATAGGATATTCTAGATCCAAGAGTGACTAGAATGTTATTCAGGACCTAGAGAACATAGATTTTAGTGTTGCAAGATTAGGTGTTTGCATTACAAACAAAGATGATTGTTTGGATAACTGAGAGGTATACTTTGATTGTTGCTTGAGATACAACAATAATGAGGGCACATAGAGAAGATGCGACTACTAGAGGATTCATTGATACTATAGACGACATAGAACCCAAAGAGTTTGCTACTCAACCACTAAATGTTGGTACGTAGATTCGATATTGGAGGGATCTCTATGAAAGTGTAGTGCCAACTAATTAAAGGGTACCTAGCTACATGATTGCTAGGTTATTGTTACCTAAATTTCCCATCTCGTCCAAATTTGGCTACAAGTGGAGTAAATGAGGCTCCCACAAGGGTAGAGCCTAGCTTGTATGAAATCTGCACCTTTCTGCGGTCTTTACCTTGCTCTCTGTATGTTTCTAGGTCTAGTTTTAACCCTTCATATCTTGTAAAAACCCTATGAAAACCTCTTAAACCCTAGGTTCTTTGGTGGCTGTTCTAATTCTTCATTACCTTTTCATGTCACTTAAGTTCCTTTTCATCACGTGTTTTTAGTTATCTGTCAGCAGGGCCAATATATTTTTCCTAACGGGTTCACCTTTTTACTAAGTTCTTTTCCTAAGTCCCGACATACTTTATTTACATCAAGTGGCAACAATTTCCTTTTGATCCAATAGTCGTTGTGATGTCTTAATCACTGAGATGAAGGTTTTTATTCATTAAGGCATCACGCTTTGTCGATGCATGTCCGCGGCGGGCCAGGTCCTTAGTGGAATGTGACGTCCATTTGCAGAAGGAATCAATCCAACGGTCGTTGCAATGCCTGAATGCTCAGATCAAGCCTAAAGATTCTTCAAGGCATTGCGTTGTTGTGACACGTGTCCGTGGCAGGGCCAGTCCAAAGTCAGAAGGAATAAGTTAAAGATCGAGCACATCTCTTTTGATCCAATGGTTTGCGCGATCCCTTGATCACCAAGATGCAGGTGTTTAACCATAGAGGCATCAGGCCGTTGTGCCACGTGGATGGTGGGGTTACCTTTATGCGAGGTCTTAGGGTTGTTAATCTATGATCATGTCCTTTTTGATCGAACGGTCTATGCATTGCCTTAATCCAGAGATGAAAGGCAATTATTCTTTGAGGCATTGCACTTGCATGACATGCGTCCTTTCTGATCAAGTGGGGCTTGCAGTTGTCGAGGCAGGTAAAGAGTTAATCTACAGTCATGATCTTCATCCTATGGTGGGCGTAATGCCTTAAGGCTGAGATGCTCGTGATCTAATGTTCAACGCATTGCGCCTTATTGACGCTTGACAGATTGTCAGAGCCCGGACCCGTCTGCAGTAAAGCTAATCTCCGAGTAGGTTAAGATAGATCTGACAATAGGCGTCAAGGCTTGATAGCCAAGATGAAGATTTTTATCCATCAGGGTATTACGCTGTTGTGACACATGTCTATGGTGGGGCCAAGCTGAGATCAGTGGGATGTTAAAGGGAAGTTTGATCAGAATCAATCCAACGGTCGATGCTATCCCTCAAAGGCAGAGATGAAGATGTTTAGTGATCAAGGCAACGCACCGTGTTGATGCGTGGTAGGTTGTCGGACTCGTCAAGCGGTAAGATAAAGGTCAAAAAGGTCAGGATGCATCCGATGGTCAGGGTATTGCCTTAATGCTAAGATGATTGAGATATATCATTTGATGCATTGCGTCTGCATGCCATGTGTCCTTTCTGACCAGGTGGGACCTTCGGGTTGTAACCAAAGTTTAAGGTAATCGACAGTCAAGTTTCTTTTGATATGACAGTGGGCGCTATGCCGTAAAGCCAAGATGCACAAAAAATATCCATTGAGGCATTGCACCATTGTGCCACATGTCCATGGCGGGACAAGGATGGTCAAAAAGGTAAAGCTAATCTTTGAGAAAGTCTTATTTGATCGGACGAACGACGCTTTGCCTTAGGGTAAAAGTAATCAAGATCTAATGATTAAGGCATTGCGCCAAGGTGACATCTGGCACTGGTGACATCATGGGTCCTGGGTTTATAGAGTAGTCGTAACTTAAAGAAGATCCAATGACTGGCATAAAGGCTTAAAGACCAAGATGAAGTTGTTTAACCATTGAGGCAATGCGCCCTGATGACACATGTCCAGGTCAGATCTGAAGTCAATGCCAAAGGTAAGGTAAACGTAAAGCAAGTTTGTGAAGATCCAACGGTGGGCGCTATGAATCGAAGGTAAGGATGGAGGAAGTTAATGTTTGAGGCATCACACCTGTATGCCGCATGACAGATCTGATCCTGTGCTCATGGGTTACTTAAAGGACATCAACGATCATGTTTTAAAGTTAGTAAAGGTTCAAATCTAGGCTACAGATCGGGTATTTTTGTGCCACATGTCATCGTTTGAGTTTAAATTCAAATATTTAAATGTCGTTCCTTAGGGTTTTCATGGCGATGGCGATGTATTCCAATTTGCAGAGAGGGTAGATAGATTAAGATGATATGTCTGCTTGAATTTATGGCCATGGGAGATATCTTCGAAGCATATATGATCGTCCGAGATATTTCCCAAATGCATTAATGGACAAACTTGACTGTTTTAGGGTTTCTACTTTGTTTATTGGAAATCTATTGTAACCCTAATTTGTCCAATTTGATAAGATGGATTGACTCCCGAGCTTGTGTGCTAGGGGAGGTTGTATATAAGTGTTTTTTGGTACTTTTGTAGTTAGTTTTTCGAGATTATGCAATATTTTATGTGGCATTCTCTTTGCCCCCAGGATTTCATCTGTTTGTAATTTCTTATTGAGATTTAGATTATGCAAAGACTTTTTGTGACATTTTCTCTGTCCCTGGGTTTTTCTTGTCTGCATTTCTCTTATTTGAAGCATAATATAGTAGCTAATATTAGAGAAACCTTGGAGTTCTTGAGCCCTCTTTCTTTTTGCATCTCTGTGCATTATTGTGGATGATAGATTTAGATGATCTTGTGGATTTTGGTATCCCCTGCCATTTTGTCTCATTTATGTGCCTATTTGCTGGAGTGAATGTCTGTTTGCAGGTTATAGTCCGTGTTTATTCTATTGAATATGCTATTCTATGTGAAATCTTTTCTTTCCCTGAATAATCTCTTTTCATCTCAGACCTCTCTATGAAACACTTTTGCAAGCCTATTCAGGAAGTTGTGCTTGTTATGATTCAAAGATTTCTTGCTAATGCTCAGTCATTTTGTTATGACTCATGTCACTTTCGGGGTATCACCTTGTAGGTTAAATTTTCTTTCAGTCTTTCAGCTCTCCTTCTATCCCTTTTCCTCCTAGGTTTACTTTTCATGTTTAAAGAGCAAAAGTAGGTGATTATCCAAGAGGAACCGGCCTAGACTCTGGAGGTTTCACTTCAGTTAGCATAGGTCCCACAACCTGGAAGTGATTCCCATGTTATACCAGATCATTAGACTTAAGAGTCTAAAAGGGTGCAGATTTGGTGTATAACAATTATAGAGTTGGAGTGTCCTGGAGGATAATTAGTAACATAGGGCTATAGGGCTCGATGATGCCACCTCAATGACCCCATAGATCTCAGTCAACACCAAGAGGGGTAGTATCATTTGGGGTAAGATCTTCTCACTTAAATAGTGTTGGGAAGACCAATTGATTTTCACTTTTATACATGGGTTGGACACTTTTCTCTTGATTGAACTTGCAAGCTCCATTGTTTATGGACTTTGATTTTGTACTCTTGAAACTTGCTTCTATGATGTTTATGATGTTATTGCTTATAATTTCATATGATGTTTATGATGGATGCCATGTCTTATGATGCATGGCTATATGGATGGGTATGAATGATTAAATGGATGTTTATAATCAATGATTATGCTTGTGATACTATGCTTTTTATTCATGGATGTAACTCTAACATGCTTATGTATGCAAGATATTGCGATCTATGTTTTTATTTTATTTTCTAGAATTCATGTATGATGGTTCTAGGATATTCTATGTTATTCTTATGACCTAACATGTATGTTGATGTAATTAAGAAATTTTCCTTGGCTATTTCTCACCTAGATACTAATTACACTTTTCTTAAGCTTACTTAGGGAATTGCATAGGAGTAGTTGGAGCATTTCCACTTTATGTGGACTTATCATGTTATTATTTTATCATATCCATTTATAGTGGATAAAAATCTCCACTTTGAAGGGTGATCCACATTTAGTGGACACATGACTCCACCTTTGTTAGGCGATTAATATTTTGTTGTCTTATAACACTATCACCTATCTACCTTGTGTGGGTGTTACCTTTCATGTAATAATCTAATGAGACAATGACACTTGTCATCAGGTCATTCACTCCTTTGCACTCACCTTGGCTATATAACCAAGGATCTTCTACGTAATATTCGTTCAAGTTAATTCAAGTTGAATCAATCTAGTTTATTTATTGTATTGTATTCTTGGCGAGAATATAATTTATTATTGTCACGTTCATTCTCTCTTGTTATTGTACTTTCCATTGCCCTTAGATTTTGGATGACTACCTTCATAGCCACATCTTACATTGTATCAGAGCTCATAGATTGCCATTGGTTTTCCATTTGAGGGATTTTAGTGCATATTTTGGTGGATCTTGTGGTGGGGAGACCTCTTTGTGGCTTTGTATTGCAAGGCAAAATTAGAGCTTGCTGGGTAAATTAGAGTTTGGCATGACATTGATGAGGTCCATAAACTTCAAGACCAAGTTTTGTTTTATCCAATTGGGACACTGGAGGCAAAATCTAGAGTCATTTGAAGTTTCGAGGTACAACAACAATTCAAGTGTCATTATGTAGGTGATTTTCAAACAACAATATCTCAGTCATGTGGACTCCTTTTTGAGCAATTTGTTTTGATTTGGGGTATAATATTGTACTCTACACAATGGTGTAGGTGGTTTCTAATCTCTGTGCTTGAATTGTTTTTATAAAACTACAAAATCCCATTTTTGCAACTTCCAAGGCATCCTTTAGGCTCATATTAGATTCCATTTAAGGTGCAATGTTTTTGAAAGTGCATTTTTTTTGTCCCCAATATTTTATATTGGTTCTATCAGTTTATAGTGACTATGAAAAAAAATGTATTTTAAAAATATTGGCTTAGTTTTGCAATTGTAATGCATAGACCTTAGTTTGATCTTTTGCAATAGTGACCTGAGTTTATTACAGCTTGACTTAGGCAATTATAATCGCTGAAATGGAAAGTCCAAGAAAGAAAAAGGAAAAAATAAGTTTTTTCTTTATTATTAATAAACTTTTTAGTATTAAATATTTTTGTAAGATTTTTTATGAGTTTTAAAAAATAAATTGCAAATAAATATGTATATTGGAAACAATTTTTTTGTCTAGCTCATACTTGTTTGCAACTTTATGTCTTCCAATCAACAGTCGGCGGGGGGGGGCATGAGTTTGAGGTTAGTTACTCCTATGTTTTCTTGACACATCATTCCAATAAGAGGGCATCAACAATGATCATTTGCAATACATTCTTTGGTGACATTATCAGTTTCCAGCTTTGCATCTTCGTCATATCATGTTTTATTCTCTTAGATGAGCTATATTGTACATGCATTGATATAGAGTGCCATTCTTCCTTGTACTTTTTCATTGATGACATATTTGATGCAATCCTCGTGTACTCAATAGATTAGGAAGTATCTTGTGACACTTGGTGCATGGCTCCAATTAGGACTTAGAATGTACCAATCTACAATTGGTGAGCATCTAATTGATACTCAAGTAGGTGTCTCCATGTCCGATCTTTATCATATTGTAGTGGGTGTTTCATGATTAGTTCTTCATCAAAATTGGTACTTGATTTTGTCATGCTTTGACATTCTTGGTGCAACATTGACTCTATTTTATTTATATGGAGGAGTATTTTTTGTCATCTTGGGCCATCTTTGCAAGAGATTCAACATTGAAGGGTGTGCTTCATGATATCTCTTCTTCTCTCTTTATGTGGTCTTTTTCCTTACATGGGGTTTTGTCTTTCTCATTCTTCTTAGAGAGCTCTTTTATATTTTCATCTCCCTTTTTGGGAGGAGTTCTGTCCCACTAAGTTTTCTATGTTTCTTTGTTTGTTAGAGATTGCATTGCATTTGTACATGGGTACTTGACATGGCCTAGTAGTTGAGACCCATTGTTAGCTTTGTACGTTCTCCCTAAGTTTCACTTAAGGGGGAGTGTTGGTGTAATTAAGGCATTTAACCTTGGTTATTTCTCGCCTAGGTACTAATTATACTTAAGCTTATTTAGGGAATTGCATAGGAGTAGTTGGAGCATTTCCACTTTTTTTGGACTTATCCTGTTATTAGTTTATCATATCCACTTATAGTGGATGAAATTTTCCACTTTGGAGGGTGATCCACATTTACTGGACATGTGACTCCTCCTTTGTTGGGTGATCCAACCTTTGTGGTGTTATCACACTATCACCTATCCACCTTCTTTGGATGTTACCTTTCATGTTGATTATCATGTAATGAGACGACGACACTTGTCATTATATCATTCACTCCTTTGTACTCACATTGGCTATATAATTAAGGAGTCTCCTATGTAATATTCATTCATGTTAATTCAAGTTTATTACAATTGATTTATTATATTGCATTCTTAGTTAGAATACAATTTATTCTTGTCATATTCATTCTCTCTTGTTCTTGTTCTTTCCATTGCCTCTAGATCTTGGGTGGCTACCTTCATACTCAAATTTTACAATGTGTTTCATTGTAGGATGATGCACTTATTTTTCACATCAGAGTTCTACATTGAAGTAAAGACAAGGACTGATGGAAGATATGTGAGCTAGTAGAAACAATTAGTAACAAGTGAAGAATAGCTAGGATGGTGTAAAAATAGATTAAGGCTTGAGCTTTCATGAGTGCAATTTTATCATCATTGAGCATAATTATGTTGCAAATGGATATTTTTGCACCAAGGCATGAAAGAACCAGGGTGATGATGATATCCCTTTGTAAACAGATACACTATAGACAAGGAATATTTTCATCTATTTTAAAACTTGTATGTTCAAGTTTGAGGTATGTGCGACAATCATAAGTATAATGATCCACAACCTTATGTTTACGTAGGATCTTTGCCGAATTAACATGTCGAAATGGATAACATGAACACATTTGCCCCATAACTTCATTAAAACATCCCACAAATAAAATTTTTAAACAAGATCATGTACCATCCTTGCTACTCTAATCACTTGTGGATGTTCTCGAGTAGCATAGGAACATGATCCAAGATAAATCACTAAAAGAGAAGGCTCACTTGACCAAATGAGTTAACAACAACATCAATCTTTTTTTCAATGTTTAGTGTGGATCATGATGTCTAGTTCTTGGAATAAAGTACGTCGCATAGGATAGATGCGTCTGTTTTTAGGCATACTAGACCTTGTATAAGATAAATGATGGTTGATAAGGATTGATGATGTTTGATTGGATAATTTGATCAATTTGGCTATAGGTCGATTTGATAGTGTGTCCGTTAATGTGTGATTTATTAAGTTCATTGCTTTGTGTGTTTTGTGTTTGTGTGCTCAAAAGTTTCCCTTTGGAAGGGTCAATTTATAATGGATGGTGAATGATGAATATTTTTGGGTTTAAAAAATTTCTCATTTTTTTTGGACTTTGAGACATTTTTCAATTTTTTAGATTTTGAAGCTATTTGATTTTTTTGGACCCTTTTATGTTTTGCAATGTCTTTTAGGATTTTAAGGTTTTCAATTAATCTTTTTTAGGATTTTGATATTTTGCAACATTTTTTGGATTTTTAAAGTATTTGATTTTTTTTTAAAATTTCTTAGAGTAATTGTCATAAAACCTAGGTATAGGGTTGCACCTAATTAGGTATGAGATGAGTTATTGTAGAGGATTTAGGTGGGTTGAATTTATTGTGACTTGGCATGGAAGGCAGATGAAGTTATACATCAACTAGTCTAAAGCTATGAAAGGTGTGCCAAGTTTTATTATGGATGTGTGGAGGCTAAAGTAAAAAGTTCTTACAAATGGGTGAATATTTATTATGGATGAAGTAAAAAATTAGACAGAGTGGTGGTAGATAGAGTAGTGAGCTGCTACACATGGTGCTTGGTTTCTAGGTTTCACCTAATTTATTTTCCAAAGTACCATTGAAGTGGTTTTCACTAGAGGATGGATTATTTATCTTTAAAAAAAATCTATTTTTCACATTTTTTAATGTCGCACAAGATGCCTATTTTCTAGGTTTGAATCCATATGACAATTTGCTTTTTTTTTTCTTTTTCCTTATATATATATAATCTTTTATTTTATTTTATACTTTTTAACCTTTTCTACTTTTTTTCATTTCTTTTTAAAGTTTTCTTGATAATTTTTGAGGATGGGGCTCTTGGAGGATCATGCACAATACTTGAAGTCCAATAGTGTCTATTCGTGATAAGTTTATTTGCTAAGATAGGTCCACTAGAACGATCCCCACATTTATCATTGTATACTTCATTTAAGTTGCTTGTAATTCTTCTAAATCATGACATTCGAGAAGAGTACTATCTAGTCTAAGACATATTTAGGTCTCACTAATTGTAACATATCTAGAGGCTTGGTGTATGAAAGTTCTTTGATTGTTTGATAGGTTAGGAGGTAAAATTTGGTCACAAACGTAGTTATGGATGTCAGTTCACCAGGGTCAATCGAGACTAACAATGTCACACACGAGTTTAGTTCAAGAACATAAAAAATGGGTATCATTAACTGGTCCACTAAGAATTCATATTGCCCAACATTTTGACATGTTAAGAAGCAATATGATGGTAGCCATAGTATAAATTAATTTATTTCATATTATGGGGATGTGGTCAAATGTTATATTGTGAAAGTATTACTTGAAACCATCTACCATCTTATAAAGCACGAGTTTCTCATCTTTTGTGTCATAGTCATTATTGACTAACTAGATGATCAATGGAGAATCCCCATATACATACAAGTTTTGTATTTTCCATTTAGAAATTGTCTTTAATCTTATGATCAAGGCCTCATTAAAAAAAAAATGGCTTGAGCTTTCCCTATTAATCTACAATGTCTCTCCCATTCTCCCATTCTAGGGCTTCATAGCCGGCTTCTTCTGCGATCGATGGTGGCGGCGCTACTTCTCCGAGCCTTGTTTCAAGGGCCACTAGTCTTCCTCCCATCACAGATGTGCCCTCGTCTCCCATTATGCAGAAGACCTCTTTGATTGTGGTGCCTAAGGTGCCTATTTTTGAGGGTAGGAATGCCCCTGTTGTTGGTATTCATTTGGGTAGAGATGGGGTTCAGGGTTCTCCCTCTGCGGTATTGTTTGGCCCCTTTTCCAAGTCTGAGATAGGGCATTGTCTAAAGTATAATTTTGTGGAGAGAGGGCCTTCCATGTTTCCAAGTCTATCACTTTTTCATTGGAGGTGAAGACGGTGGAAGATATTGCTCATGTGGGTCTTTTTTGAACATGGTATGATTTGTCATTTTAAGGGTTTTTTCCCCATCTCCTGAAGTTACTAGCTTGGATCTCCCATCATTGGGAGCCTATTATAACGGGCACTATCCATATTTTCCCGATGTATAAAGGGTTTTTTATTGCTAAATTTGAAAATGCAGTAGATAGAGGTAATATTTTTTGTGACCATTTCTTTAGTTGGGACTATTGCTTCATGCTAATGGTTAAACCATGGCATCCATATTTCAACCCTTGTACTAAAATTTTCAACAAAATGCCTATTTGGGTTAGACTCCCCTACTTCTCCCTTCATCTATGGGTATATTCTTTACTAGAGGAAGTGAGCGAGGCTCTTGGGGACTTCCTGTTGGTGGATGAGGATTCCTCTAATATCTTTCATTCAAACTTTGCCCAAATTATGGTGGATTTAGATGTCACTAAAGGGCTTCTTGCAAAGATTAAGCTTGCTTCTCCTAAGGGTAGCTGGATCAAACCTCTAGACTATGAAGAAATCTCCTTCAGGTGTAGGAGATGCTTAAAAAATGGTCATGTGGCAGCTCAATGTGAGCTGGAGAAAATGAAAACGTCTACTTCATGGTCGAAAGGGGCTTCTTCTCAGCATTATTGGGTTGAGAAGAAGTTCTCACAGAAGAGCTTCTCCCAGGTGGTTACGTAGGAAATCCTCGCGTCTTCTCCTCTTGATGGTTTGGAGAAGGATGCTGGTGGTGGTGAAGCCTTTGTGGCGAAGGCAGATTGTGTGGACGCTTCTCTTGTTGGGTCTCCTCCTATTGTTTCACCTGAGTATATTTTTGTTGGTGTTAGGGCTCTTGCTGGTGTGAGTGGTGTTGTCTCTTCTAATGGTGTTGGTATTGCTTCTCATGTGGTTTTTCTTTATGACGACAATGTTGATAGAGTTTTTCCTTTAATTGTTGCTAGCCTTGTCTCTCAGAACGTTGCTAACTATTTTCCTAGTTTTGCTTTGGGTGCTTTTGGCACCCCCCTTGGGTGTTGGGAGTCCAGAGATGGATTTTTTGGGTGGGCAGGGTGCGTTTGTGAAGGTGAATGAGGGTTGGATTACAATCAATAGGAAAAAAATTAAATCACCTCAGTCCTCTTTTGACATGAACCTTCGTTCCCATAAGGGTAAGTCAAAAGTTAAATCTTAATGGTTTTTTAGGCTAAGTGGTTTGGGCTAGAACTCTTTGTCTTTCCTCCAGTCTTTGGGTGCATGTTGGTTTTTTATTAGCAAATTCTTTCCTTATCATGCAATGTTTGGTCTTGGTGCTGAGAGCCTTCTAGTTTTCTCCCTCTTTCTTAGTTTTGTCTTGTTTTGGTCTTGTCCTGTTTCTTGTAGTGGGTGGCCTTGATTATCTTATAATTTGGGTTTTAGGTCCCTTCAAACTTATTTTGTTTAGACTTTCAAGTCCCTTTAAAACCTATTTTTCTCCTAATAAAAAAAACAATATGGCTTATGCATCGAATGTCTTTTTGTAGGCCTCAGGAATATCATCTTTCTATGTGACGACAAGAATGCCAACTCTTCATCATGTTGGATATATGGCCCATGTCAAAGTACATTTTCTACTCTATGGATGTTGTCAATGTGAACACTAATCCATCTAGAAAATATGGAAAAAGAGTGTGGTCTGCTACTATAGGAGCATTTTCTTATTGATCTTCTATGATTTTTCCTTTTATTGCCTTTTGATCAACATATTATATGTAAAATTCACTTAGGATCATCAACAATTTTATAGTTTTCGTGTTTCAAAAAATCATTGTTCACTATGAGCTTTGTTGGACAATTCAAGATTTAATGTCTATTATTTTGAGAAGCAAAGACGATTGCTAGGATTGCTCAGTTAATGAGAGATTAATTAATATCATAAATTACTAATGTTTGATTGATATAATATACAACTCTCTCATTTCCTTCATCATGTTGTGCCAAGATAGCTCCTAATGCTGATGTTATATATAAAATGTAAAGTCCTAATGGATTGCCTTCAATAGGAGGCATCAAATCTAGTGGTGATAGAAGGTATTATTTCATTGTTGGAAGGATTGTTGGCACTGATTGGTCCATTTAATTGGAATACCTATGTGAAGAAATTGTTTAGAAGGATGACATTTATTTGCCAACTATGATATGTACCTACCGATGTACTATAACTTTCCTTGTAGGCTTCATAGTTGAATTATATTAGAATGTGGAGGAATGTCATTTATAAATGTAACTTTCGAAGTATATAATTTTTTGCCTCTACAAGAAATAATGTATCCAAGTAGCTTTCCTAAAGTAATTCTAAAGATACACTTATCAAGATTTAGTCCTACTTTGTACTCTTCCAATTAGTTGTAGATCACATCCAGAGTGTTGAGATGAGTACATCATATGAGTGGCTTACATAAAGATCCTTTACATAATCTTCTATTAAAGTGTGCATCATGCCATAGAAGATAGTTGTCATAGCTCTTTGGTAAGTACATTCTGCATTCTTTAGACTAAAGGGCATTACATTTTAGTAATACATTCTTCAAGGACAGGTGAAGGCCATTTTATATTGATCTTTGCGAGTGATTTTTACTTGATTTATAGTTGGATAAACTCACTGAAAGAATCCCAGAATCTACAAAAACCTAGGGTCCCAGAGTGTTAGAGTCCCTTTGGAGTCAAAGAATCAAGAATAAAGAATTTAAGGTCAATCACCCTGAGGCAGATGCCTTATGTACCTCATAATTCTTACTAGAAGCTTCCATGGACTCCATATTCGAGATATCAACCTACTGTGTCCAAATTTTGGCCTCCCACAATGCCTCCTTCACTTGGTCTGTGTATTATTTTGATCTTGGCAACACCCTTCTAGGTGTGGTATGTAGAAAGAATCAAATATAACCAATCATCCATAACTTGTTTGTAAAAATTGTAGGAAGGATCAAATTGTTCCTCCATTTTCTCCTCAAAACATGCTAATAAAGAATCCAAAATTGTGTTTCTTGTGACTGTATCTGGGTCAAACTCATAGCATGTGTTATAAATAATTTGAATTTCAAGGCCTATTTATACACCAACAAAGGGTGCTCCATATAAATTTTCTAAGAAAGCTCAATAATATCTACTTTGAACCCGAGCCTCCAGACATGTATATCCACAAAATCTTCATCCTCGTCTCCAAGGATGTTGGCCAAAATTAGCTCATCTCTACCAAGCCCACATACATACATCAAACTCTCCATGTCCTATTTATACTTTTACACCTTGATGTCCTCCAAACTTATGTCTATGTGAATGTCACCATCAATATTTACTGCATGAAATAATGTACAAGAGACTCCAAGAGGAAGCCTAGGATCTTCTCCACTTGGTCGAAGATCCATTAATCTGTGATGGTAGATTTTCTCTTTATTTCTTGCAAAGATTTCATCTGTTCCTGTGACATGAATGTCAAGGAGGATGTAAATATGTTGTGTGAGGATATGGGAGCAACTAAATCCCCAAAAATATTCCTCATACTAGGCTACCATAGCACTTACCTCCTATTTTATTTCATACTATTTCTCAACCCTCTCTCGCACCGTACTGGTGGCATCATCGAGGTTGTCGAATTCACCCTACTTAGTCTATTTACCAAAATTGATTTGAGTAGGCTTGTAATCTCTATGAGTCACTTTTTCCTGATCCTTGTCTAGAGGTGCAATGGAAACCTTTTCCACTATCTTGGTTTTGGCATTCTTTCTAGTGGTGAATAAAGATTTCACCTTCTTTGCTTTGCATGGAGGAGAGAGCTCAGCCATGACTTCTTGGAGAAAGACATTTTGATGCTGCCACCTCTAATTTCTCTTGAACTCAACTACCAACCATTCTAGAGGGGTTGGCGCACGGTGCACTATCTCTTTATTTTCCTTTTGGGTGGTCATTGAACCACCCTAAGTTCCTGCATCCCCTAAAGTTGGGTTCCTAGGGTCGTCTACTTCATGTTGTTGTAGAGGAGATTGTTGAAGAGGTGGTGTCGAAGTGTTGATTGACGGGGTTATGGTTTCTCCCATGGGTCCAGGTTCCTTGGCATCATCCTCTTTTCTTATCTATTCTTTCTCCTCTTGTTGTTTTTGGAGCTCCTCTTGTCTCTATTTTTTCGCAACCTCTTCACTTTTACGATAGATTTCTTCTTGCTTTTGATTTTTGTTAATATTTGGTCCTATGATATATGAAGTGCCTCATCTTTCTTTTCTTTTTCATCTAGTTAAAGTGTGTCTTGCTCTGTCTGGATTCAAGATTCATAATCCTATATTATTGCCTCATTATGGAGGCACACTCTTCATTCCTTATATTCTCCTCTTCTTCCTTCCACTTTCCCTCTTTTTTGACATCCTGTAGGAGGCCATCTTGATCTTCTAGAGTGAGAAACATATTAATATCCTCAACCTCCATGGAGGTGAGGCTTTAATATTCTTACACTTTCTCTAGGACATGCTCTTCTTCACCTGGGGCTTGTTGTGTTGGAGGATCTTGTGTCTCATGGAATGTGACCTATTAAGGGTGGTTTGGGAGATATTCCCCTATTGGTACTAGGTCCCACTGAGATATGTATATTTTCATGGGAGAGAAAATGAGTGAGACATCATCATTCATTGGCATACTCTTGTTTTCCTCATCTAATTTCATTAGTCTTATGTGGAGCTACGATGATGGGCCTTTACCTGTCGGGGTGGTTACTGTTGGAATTTTTCCTCCTAAACTCTACTCTTCCAAGGCACCTATTATGAGGTTCCCATGAGGAGGGACCATTGATGCCATTAGTTCCATAGAGAGCCCATATGTCACTCCTTGCTCAATTGTGGAGGCCAAACTCTAGGAATGCCATATTTGTTTTCCCCAATTTTTACATTAATACTTTTGAGGGGTGTTCTCCAAGGGATCCACCCATTCTTTTTTTCTTAGAGAGGGCCTTTAAATCCAAATTCTCTTCTTCTATCTATTTAACTAGGGGGAGGGGGTTGTTGTATACCTTCTCTACTTCATATGCGTGGTCTAGGACATCACCGTAATCTAAATAATCCACTAGAATATCCCTACATAGGCAAAAATTTCTTATCTATGATGTGGGATTTGTTCTTAAGTTTCTTTCAAGGAAATGGTAATCCTTAAGGGTGATTTAAGGGGATTCAGGGGTTGCATAAGAATCTGATGTCTGGGTATGGGAATGAAAAGAATAATCTATAATACATTTTGTTTAGATTTCTTACTGTGTTTGCATTAGAAGGTTTATGTAGATGTATGTTCATTTGACTATTTTCCCCAGATTAGGCACTGGTCTAGATTTGAATAGCAGTTATCATGATCACATTTAAAATTCTAAATAACCTTTAGTTTTTGTCGAAGAGCTTAAATGATTATGATTTGTGTTGAAGAACACAAATATTGTTGTTGATTCCTTGAAGAAGTTAATCCTTAAGGTAAACTTGCCTTAGCTTGAAGCTCGAAGAGAAGGAGGATTATTTGATCCTCATTAATTAGTCTTTTCCTTGCTAGAATCAAGAAAAATCGCTAAAAAGTCCAAGAACATTCATCTCTCCTTCCAAGGAACCACCCCTGATCGCCATCTTTCCTAACATCCTGCCATTTCAGGAGCTAGTGAACATGCTGCACACTCAAGTGGTATCTAATGTAGTGATATCCACTCAACTTGCATCTCTAGACATCTAAAAACGTCCTTATATTAATTTAATTAATATTCCCATAGTATTATAATTAATTTTAAATTAATTAATTATATTTGTTATTCTTCTATTTATTTAATTAAACTTATATAATTAAATATAATTCACTTTTCTTAGTATTTAAATTTAATTTAAATACTATCCCCTTGAATGTATTAAATTTTACTTATATACATTACCCCTCATTAATCCCTTTTAAATAAAATTTTAATTTATTTATTCCTTCACATGACTTAAATTCTACTAAACTATAATTAATCTAAATTTTAAATTTGGATTAAGCTAATTTGAACCTAGATCCTACCCTACCTCATATCACTCTCACCAAATATACCTATTTATTAATTAAGGTTAATTAAGCTAATTTCTTGATCCCTACACAAATTAGTCCTAATTATTTGCTCACACATGTGTGAGAAAATTTTTAAAAATCCACTTTTCCAAATAATTCTTATTTGGTGATGACAAGGTTTCTTACACCTATGATGACACCCTCTTACACTTTCTAAAAGTGTCTCATTGGTCCAAAACTCTTACACCTCTTACAAGATCCTTCACATGTGTACTTTAAGTACACTTTGACCCATCACATCCAAAGTTGCTCACACATGAATGAGAAAAGTGGGCCTCTTGCATGACTTATGTGTCCCTCATGTGGCACCTATGTGGATGCCACATGAGCTCCACCTCATCCAAGGCCTCTTTCTCCTCCTAAAAATAATAAATAGAGGCCATTGTCAAGAGAAAATTATCTCCCTTTTATGCATTGTTATCATGCTAGTTTAGCTCTAGATTTCTTTAAGCAATTTAGCATTTCATAGCAATATTAGTTTATTTTCATGTTTATTTCATTGTTGAATCTAGATATCACATCTTAGGTTTATAATGGAATGAATCTTAGTTAGTCTTTGCATATCAATCTAGATTAGTTTGCATCTTCATCAATGGTGAATGACTTGAGACAAGCTCTTCATACTTGTTCTTGAGCTGTTCATCCATCATTAGTTTGCATCATAGTTCCATCCATCCAAATCATAGTGGGATTAAATTATTGTGTTGGGAGAGCACACCTACAATAATCTCTAAGAGCAAATCAACAAGGCATTGGGTGCCCTTGTTTGGCTTATCGGAGGTTGTGGTGTTAGTTCTTGTCTTATTTATTTCATTCATTTGAACATGTTAACTCTTTGAATCTTTTCTTTAGATGACTAACCTCTAACGTTTGCATGTTTTAATGATTGTCTTGGACAGGTTACTTTTCATCACATACATTTTGGCACGCCTAGTGGGACCCACGTCCCTATTTTCTGACATTTTTCTTGCATTTTTTCATGATTTTGGAAAAATTTTATGCAGACCCATCTGCGCTCTAATTCCGCCACCTGAGTTTCCAAAATGCCATCTACGTAGATCGTCATTTGTGATACTTCACCGTCTGCACATATAAACCACTGTCTCCGCTTGTTATAAAACAAACTTGCAAAAATATGGTTTAAACTATTTTTTATCAAGTTTTAAGTGTTTTAACTCTCGGGTTTTTGATAGGAACATACTTTTTAGGAGTTAAATGCTACTAAAATTTGATAAAAATCTTATTTTTTATGTTACGTTGTTTTAGTAGCAGAAATTGATTATGTTTTTATTTGTTTGTCTGTGCAGGTGAACAAACGTATCTGCACATCACCGTCTGTGCAGATCACCGTCTGCACAGATCACCGTCTGCGCAGATCACCATCTGCGTGGATCGCTATTTGCGCTGTCTTCCTGTGGACTAACATCTTTTGCAACATTTTACATTTTAAAGATCAGAAAACTACTAATAGTTTCATGCAGGTTTCCTTGAAGTTTTAATAGATTTTTTGGAATGAACTTGTAAGGTTAGTCATTTGTCTTTTGAATGTATGTTTCTTAAGGAAAATAAACCTCATCCAATCTTGAATTAAGGGAATGAACTTCACCACTGTTGAATGACTTAAAGAAAATAAACACACTTTTAGAAGCTTTCTTTTTGCTGTGTGGGAAACAAATTGAACTTGTATGTTGTGTCTTTTGCTTAGGTAGAAAACACATAGTTTTCTTTAATTAGGTTCAATTTGGAATGAATTCTTCTTGGTGTGTTTGAAGAAGTGTTTTTCAACACTTCTTTTGAGATATTTGTCATTAGAATAAATCCCTTAACGTAAGTGACGCTATGATTAAGTTATAGCCGTATCCTCTCCCCTTGCCTTCGTGAAACTTGGGTGAAGAGAAATCTTAGCTTAATAAAGCTTCTAGAGAGGCCCGTCTAGAGGGTGCACTTCCCCTTTAGAGGACGACCTTAAACTGGTAATCCCTTCGGCCGGTATAGAAATAAAGTGTGACCCAAAGGTCCTCTTTATCCCTTCAAGCTCGGGAGGGTCATGTTCAATGGTAGTCCATACTCAGTGAATATCCTTAGCATACTGGCATGCTTGAACTAGAGACTTAAGTGTCTCACGCTGTACAAACCGATTGCAGGGATGCTACGAAATCTTATTAGCAACTGTAAATTAGTAGCCTACCCGATTCACCTCCGAACGATGATTTATTATAATACAAAGGGAGGGAAGATTCTTGTTAGGAATAAGGTGTCTCAACCTTGGATAATTCCTATTATTGTTATTATTTTTTATAAAATGTATTTCTTGCAAATAATGTTGATGTTTCGGCATCTTGAATTGTGTGTAAGGAGATCATGGCAAAAACGGTTATGACAGATTCCTATGACACGTAAGAGCTATGTCAGGAAGATTCAATGACAGGTGAAGACATGTGGCAACTGATAAATTTGAGTACTGTACACTCTTCCCCAATCGTGGGGTTCGGGTTTCTTATTTTCTCAGAGAATGGTAAAACCCTAATATAGTTATCTTTGGGAGTAGCCCTAAAAAGTGAAGCGCATGATATAAGCATTTTTTAGGGTTGCGAAGAGATGTGATGCGAGTGTATTGTTGGAACATTTTATGCTGCCGTGATTTGTCTTCAAGGGTTTTTGAAATCTTCTGAAAGAACTTGCATTGCAAGTGTATTGTAAGCTGCAATAGTTTTGATCAATACATTGTGCAGGTTTTGGAGTGCTGGGGTTTTTACCGAAAGGTTTCCCCAGGGTATATCATTGTGTCATTCTCTACTTTTCTATATGCATGGTATGTGGTTGCAATATCTTTGTTAAA
>MU226525.1:0-25606 GCA_018584345.1 Thuja plicata | reverse complement strand
TGGTAAAACCCTAATATAGTTATCTTTGGGAGTAGCCCTAAAAAGTGAAGCGCATGATATAAGCATTTTTTAGGGTTGCGAAGAGATGTGATGCGAGTGTATTGTTGGAACATTTTATGCTGCCGTGTTTTGTCTTCAAGGGTTTTTGAAATCTTCTGAAAGAACTTGCATTGCAAGTGTATTGTAAGCTGCAATAGTTTTGATCAATACATTGTGCAGGTTTTGGAGTGTTGGGGTTTTTACCGAAAGGTTTCCCCAGGGTATATCATTGTGTCATTCTCTACTTTTCTATATGCATGGTATGTGGTTGCAATATCTTTGTTAAAGTAGTTAACGAATCTAAAATTGTAAGGGTTTAAAAGAATTTGCACAATACTTTCCTATAGAGATTAGCGTAAGAAGCTATTTTTGCACCTGAGTTTCCTTACAATTCTCCCCCCAAGATTCCCATCATACGTGTCCCAGGGTATTGTGTTGCGAAAGAGATCTTCATAGCACGACAACAATACCTGGCAAAAGGATAAAACATGGGCGCCCTTTCGGGGGTGACACTGCTATGTGAGATGAAGGACTACCAAGCAATTTGCCTATAATATTTCATGTGAAGCTAATTTCCTAAGGTAGCTATTATTTGAACTCTCTTCATTGTGATAAACCAAGTAAAAACATAAGTGGCTTGAAAGAGTCATTTGATGAACATACACAAATGAGATTTTGCAATTTGAATCAAAGTTCCCCAAAGTCACATTTGCTTGTATCCCTCAAGGTTGCTTTGTCCTTTGTTGGATTATTTTAAGATGTTTTCCTGTTATTTTTTCTGGTTTGAGTGTGCTGAAATTGATTCTTGCCATCGAACAAATTTGTCCAAAATCAAACTGAAGATCACAATTTGCCCAGAATTTCAACACACTGCTTTAGCAACAATTGGCCATCTCTGCTCTGGAGTTGCCATTTGCACAGATTACCATCTGCATAGATCATCGTTTGGGTATATTGCCGACTGTGTCTGAGATTGTCGTCTCCGCTTGAAAATAATGAGCTTCTAAAACTGCTAAAAACATCTAAAATTTGGTCTTTTGTAGGACCCTGAAATCTTTTGTCCTAGAGCATTCAGTCATTCAGTCAAAACTAGATTTTCCATATGACATGACCGATTCCAAGAAACATAAGAAGGCTAAGCTTCCAAATCCTCTGGTCTATCGAGAACAGAAAGAAACTACTCGAAAATCCAAGGAATATCAACACATTACTACATCTATCAAACAATAGATCGAGTATCATGAGAAAGTTGATAAGATCATTTACAACAAAAGGATCTGCAATTTCATGGCTAAGTATCCTATCAACCACACTTTCGTGGCCATTGAGAAATATGATTAGATAACCTCTTTCTTCTAGGATTAGTTCTTCAAATTCTTCCATCATCATTCTTCCTTCTCTTGGAGCATTAGATCAAATCATCAAATCAAACCAATCCTTTTAGGTTGAAAGACCTTAATCAAAGTATTAAAAACCTTCATCCTCAAACAAACACAATATTACTTGTAGACCATTAGTCCATCTCAAGTAATTTTAATCCCTTAGTGATGTCCCATTTTGCTTGAGATCACAAGTCCATCTTCAAGTAAAACAGGTGTTGCTTCAAATCATTTTGTATTTGTATCATCACAAGGTTTTTTCATGCTTAGGTTTTGTTCCAAAAATCTTTAAATCAAACATTAATCAGTCCTTAATCAATCAATCAAATCCAGAATCAAGATCTTTGCTCCATTCTATTTCAATCTTACACCTTGTCTTCCATTCTTCTAAATCCACCATTGTATGGTAGTCACTTGTTCCCAAACTAGAAACATGAGGCGTGCAACACTCAACACCACTACCTATGAAGTGAACCCTTTTGGCAGTCAATACTTTCAAGGTACTGAAGTACAAGCTAAGGAAATTCCCGAAGAAACTAAGTTAGTAGAAAAAGAGGAATGACCCACCCAAGTGAATGACTTCCTTAGCGATCCTTACAAAGTGGAAATGGTTGAGAAATCCATTATGCAAAAAAATGGTGAAATATTCTTGAATATTATTTGAAATGGCGTCACAGTGCCTACTAACTTTGATGATACACTCCTTACTTGAAACATCACAAAATCTGCCGCTTCCACTACTGCAGCCATGACTTCTACCTCAAATGCTACATCATCACGTGAAACTGGTAAAGGACCTATTAGCAAACCTTCCACATCAGCACCTGTGTCAACAAATACATCAATACCCCAAATGACACAAGAACAAATTCAAAAAATCCTAAGCGCTTTTCCAAACAATACTGCACATAACAAAACTCAAATGATGACAACTCAAGGAGAAAGTGCTAATGTCAACAACATAGGGAATATTTCCATGCCTTTGCCTACATCATCTCTATTTCAAACAACAGGTATGAAGACATATGCAACTGACACATCTAGAGCTTATCAATATATACCTCCTCCTACTGTTGGTATGACCTCCATGGGATTTTCAGCTGCACAATTTGGGGGAGGCAGAGCTTATGTGCCACCATTTATTCCGCAGAATACTCTAGATTTTTCCCAACGATTTAATGAACTCAAGAGTATTGTAAAATGTTTACAAAATGGGGGCAAGAAGGAGTTTTCTTTTGAAGAGATTTGTCCCTATCCATTTGACAAGTCTATCACAATGCAACCATTCCCACAAACTTTGAGATGCCCAAATTTGAGAAATACAAAGGTGAAACATGTCCTCTACAACATCACAAAGAGTTTTACATTGCATATCAAGAAGTTTCCTATAATGAGAATTACTTAAAAAGACTCTTCACTAGGAGTCTTGGAGGCACAACTTTGGAATGGTTCATGGCCCTTCCTTATGGATCAATCTCTACTTTCTTTGATCTTGCAGAGAAATTTGTTGGACAATATTTGTATAACATTGAGCATCAAGAAACACTCATCAATTTGTGCAATACTAAAAAAAAGAATGGAGAAACCTTTGCTAGTTTCTTACAATGATGGAAACATATCGCAAATCCTATGCCATGAAAAATACCTGATAGTCACCTAATTGACATCTTCACAAAGAATTTGATCTCTGAGATGTCTTTTCAAATGAAAATGGATTCACCATACACCTTTGAATCCCTTGTCAAGAAGGGAAAAGACGCTGAAGATGGCCTTTTGCAAAGACGTATCATCAAACATTATACTCCTTCAAACAATGATAAACTGAAATTCTGGAGTAAAAACAAAGGAGTTGTCAATGATGGAGTGACTGATGCCAAACATGTTCAAACTGTTCAAGCGTCCAACAATAACAATCAAAACAATCGCAACACCAATCAAAACCAAAATCAAAATCACAACAACAACCATAATCAGAATCAAAATAATCAAAATTAGAACAATTAGAATCAAAATAACAATCAACAACCACGCAATCTATCATTCTTTTTTCCTTGCAACAACTATAACAACAACAACAATAACAACAACAGTAACAACAAAAACAATAATAACGACAATCAACAACGGCGACAATTCACAGTTTTGGCAGAACCTCTAGACGTGATCTTTAAACAACTTGCAGATCAAGGGATGATAATATATCCAAATACTTGACCTTTTGATGATAATCAACCTAAGCCTGTTTGGTATAGAGATAATGAATATTGTGATTATCATCGCATCAAGGGACATGATACCAAGAAATGCATGAAGCTTAGACACTTTGTGCAAGATCTCATTGAGGATGGAAAAATGAAGCTTAGAAATGCATGAAGCTTAGACACCACACAATCAGAACAATCCATCCAACACAATCCCATATGATTACTCTACTAATACTATCACAGTCCATGATTGAACATTTGGGAGTCTAAATGAAAATGATATCTTTGGGTTTGATGCTCTTTGTGGCCGCATTGAAGAATCTGACAAACATGTCAACACCATAATCCTCAAAGTTGCTAATTGTAATGCTACCACAAGCAGACCCAGAGTCACTATTCAAGCTGTTGATAAACCTTCTACATTTGCAAATCCACCAACTGCACCATCTACCGCTGCTTGGCCTACCTCACGCTATGACCTATTGGCTCAGTTAGGGAAAATGCCTGCATAGATATCCATTCTAGAGCTCTTGAAAACCTCGCCAATTCACAAAGAAATCCTTGATAAATCTCTAAATGAATCTCGCATCCCTGAAAACATCAACGCTTCACAATTCCAAGCTATGATAGGGAACTTAGCCACACAAGAACATCTTGTCTTTATTGATAAGGACTTTCGTGGTCCTGACCTTCATCATAATAAGTCCCTCCATATAGAAGGCAAAATCCAATCCACAAAAATCAAACGAGTCCTTATAGATGGTGGATCTAGCCTGAACTTGTGCACATTGAAGATGATTCGTAACATCGGTCTTTCTGAGGACCTCCTGGATGTAGACAAGCAAATAAAAATAAAGGCCTATGATGATAGAGAATGAGAAAGAAAGGGTTTGATCACATTACCCTTACAAGTAGGTCCGAACCTGATTGAAGTTGTTTGCCATGTGCTAGATCTAGATCTACCTTATAATATCTTGCTGGGATGACCTTGGCTACACGCTATCAAAGGTGTACCCTCTACTTATCATCAATGTCTAAAGTTCCCACATCATGGTAGAGAAATCACAATTCTTGGAGATCCTGAGCCTTTTCAATACTGCAAGAGACTGGAAGGAAAACAATATAACTATTGTCCAATGAATGAGTTTGGCCGATAGTCTAATCAAGAGACCCCCATTTTAAACACCCCCTCAATTCCAGAAAAGATATCAACAATACCAGTTGAGCAATCCACAGGAAAGGAAAAGGTTACTGAAGATAAGGCTTCTGCATCTAAAACAAAAGCTACCTTTACAAATCAAGGCATGGGAGAATATAAATTTGAAAGTGCTCTATGTATTGGGCAACTCCCTTTGTCTCCAAAGTCTTATGGAAGACCATCAACATTACCCCCCTCTAAAGACAAAGAACTCATGTGTTGCAAAACAACCACTTTTGAACATTGGGGGTCTTTATTAGATGAACACATGGAACACAATGTCCTTGATTGGATTTATAATGATGATGAAGAAAGACCTGTAACTTTCCCCAAACGAAAGTATCCCAAGGTTATTCCTATTGTTGAAAGCATGGGGTATAGTGGTACTGGTCTTGGAGCTAATGAAACTGGTAAGAAGAAGATCATAATAGCCAATGGCTATCCTAAAGGATATGGATTGGGTTCCATAGAGACCAAGACTAACTTTGCTAAGGATTATTGTTTAGCTGCTTCAGATTCAGACATTGAAGAAGAGTTCTTCAAAATTCCTTTCCACTATGTTGAAGATGACCTTGACAAAAATAACCATGTCTTCACTATCACCCAAGCTGACCTTTCATCCCCTCATCTTCCCCTCAAAAACCCTGAGCTAATTGACTGGGATCAGCAAGATTCACCACCATCTTTGGACATTTGCAATTCAGATGAGGCAGTTTTAGCCCTCTTTGGACTTAAAAACCTTCGAGAATACAAACATCATATCCACTACAGTGAGAAAGCCTACTTTGGTAGCCAGGTCAATTCTCTTATTCGCAAAAATGATAATAATGATAAAAATAAAAAAAATGAAAATACGGAAACATCCCCTGGTGAAAACCTCTTGCAGGCACCTTTGGATGAAGAAAAAGATAAAGTAAAGGATGCGTCCTCTAGTGAAAACCTTTCTGAGGCACTAGAGGAGGGAGAAGCTGACCTGCTGTTCATATCATCAGAACCAGAAGTGTCATCTATGATCATTGAAGACACTATCCTGATCAATCTAGGCACTAAAGAAGATCCACACATCACTTACATTGTAGTTTCTCTCAGTGATCAAGAAAAGATAAACATGATGACATTCCTTCATAAACATAAGATCAAATTTGCATGGAATTACAAGGATATGCATGGCTTGATATAGATTTGGTCATGCACCATCTTGCTATGGATCCCAAGGTAAAGCTTGTTAAACAAAAACTTTGCAAGATGCATCCGCAAGTTGCACTGGTAGTCAAAGAAGAGCTTCAGAAGATGTTGGATGCTGAAGTAATTAGACCAATAGACTATTCAGAATGGGTCTCCAATATTTTACCAGTAGGCAAAACTGCTGGGGGCATTCGCATTTGTATTAATTTCAGTGACCTAAACCTTGCATGTCCTAAGGATGATTTTCCACTCCCAAATATTGACATTATAGTGGTGTTAGTCCAAGTCTGGTACTTGTCCTTGATTTTAATTTCTAGAGTCGCCATATTATTTTTGTGAATCTCAATGCTTCTTAAGTCCTCATGTCCGAATTCTCAGTGAAAGTGTCAACCTTGTGGTGCATCCGTGTTTCAGTGTGGAATTAGAAAAATCATTTGCTAACACTTTTCTTGAACAGGTTTGAACAGGTTTGAACATACTGTAACAACCTTGAACTTAGTTCATGAGTGTTCAAGAGTGTTCAAGCTGGTTCATAATTTTTATGAACGAACATCAGGTGAATGAAGTCTTCACTAAAAGGGGCTTCATGTTTACGGTGTGTAGAATTTTAATTGATCAAAGTTGGGAATCGGTGACTAAGCATGGAATATTTAGTTTAAGGACGAAGGCAAGAGATTAATTAGGAACATACTTGAATAGTGATGAACACATAAGAACACTCTTGAACTTAGTTCATCCGTGTTCAAGAATGTTCAATGATTTTGAAACGTGACATGTGGCAAAAGAAAAAGGATTATTGTCATCACTCAGTAGTGGGCCCTACCTAAAAAGGCTTTTAATGCAAAAAAGTATTGGCGGTGGTTAAGTGTCTGAGCTGTCAAATTTATGATGAATCTGTGCGGCATAAAAGTTTGCACAAGTAGGCATTATTGTTTGCATGTGTAAATGGTCAATTCATTCTTTGAGCCTTTATTGCCTTAATGATGGGGAAATTAATTGTGAAATCTGTGGTATTTCTTATTTAAACCCTTCTTAGCATTCATTATTTTTGAAATGTTGTCGCTGTCTGCATGCGGGTAGATTGAAGGTAAGAGTTTTCAGAGCTCTAGTTGCAAAGATTTCTACAATGATTAAGGTAAGTCAGGTTGCAATCCCTACAGTGTTTAAATTTAAGAGGTTGTGAAATATGCAGAGGTTTCTGTGACAGTTATCAGTTTTTTTTTACAAGTATGAAGTTTGCATTTCACTTGTTTGGAAGCATTTCTAGTTTGGTATGTGAAAATCCCATTATGACATACACGGATTTAGAAGGATATGATGTAGAGGGAATTGTTGATAGGCTTACTGAGTCTGTAGAAGAAAATGTTCCTTCTCTCAAAATTTTGAGTACTGGATTGTGTATAGCTGCTTCTTTCTCTCCTGCAGTAGTCTTCCTTGAGCTAGTTCATGAGTGTATCCGTAACTATGATCAGTGAACTGAATCAATTCTCAAGAAAAATGGTGATGTCTTGTTGGCTGTAAATAGAGAAATTATCGCCTCGGCCTTCCAAATTTAAGAGTGAACATTTTCTTCTTTCTCTCCTGCACAGTCCCTTGTTAAATTCAAACCAAATGTAGATGCAAATCACACTTCAATAGCCAAGCATTGGTTATTAAACGCTCAGAGGGGAGGTTCCCATTTGCCCAAAAATCTCAACAGAAGTCATGTGCACCCATATATTGTGATGTCATGGTGATGTTGCATAGAGTCAGAGGGTCACCTAAGGCATTTTTCTTCTCAGATTGGTTGTTCTGTTATATTCAAATTGTTTTAGAAGGAAAACAAAAGTTGGATTGGGCCGAATCAATTGTAGATTCTACGAGAGAATAACTTAACAATTCCAAACTCATTGGATGTAGTTTTTTCATGTCTTCTTATCTGATGTACTATTTAGCCTTAGTAGGAAATGGGATGGGATGATTCATGAGACTTGGTTAGATGGAATGTGTGTTTTAGAGTATTTCCCCATTCTTCATAAAGATAATGTAATTCAGAACTATAGGAGGGTGCATGAAAATTTTATGGGTAAACTCTATTTTGAGATGACTGGGGATTCAGCCAGAAGAATGAGTTCTAAATCTCAGCAATTTGTGACTAGATTTGGGAGTTTTTACACTCAGTTTCCTAGGTTCACTTATATTAGAATTAGTGGTTTTGAAGATTCCCCTGCAAAATTAACTAGGTATGCTTTTGATTGCTTTATCTTTGCAGAAGTTTGTAGGTAGGTTGCTACTGTACTTAGACATTTTCTTCCTGAAGAAGAATGGGAGAAGGTTTTCACATTGCAGCTAGGTAAATTTTCATGCTTGATAATTTAAGATGCAATAAGTATTGGGAGTGATCTGAGTCATTTTGATTTGAAATATTACACGAAGAGTGCAGGATTTGATAACAAGAACTTTGCTAGTGGGAATCTAGGCCTTAGATCTCATATGTTTCTAGTTCCCCATCTAGAAGATTTTTGGGAAGATTGTGAAAATTAGTCCCAAGTTATGGAGAGAGGTCATAGTAGACTCTGCATATCTCAAATTCTATCCATGAGTTTGCAGTTCAATATAGAAGGGGTGACAGATGATGGTTCCAACTTAGTTGAACCCAGTTTCAAAAGGCTCCTGGTGAATGAAGAGTTTGATATTGACTGGTCGATGGAAGAGGAAGATGCCATTAAGTACAAGACACAACATGTACTTAAATTAACTGAGGAATGGCTGAAGACAAGAATAAAATAGTCTAGTCCTAAATCAATTGAAGTTAAATCTTCAATTTTATTTTCCTCCTCCTTTGTTTCTAATCTTCATAAACCAATTGGTAAAGCAGGTTCATCAGGTAAGGAATGGACTAAGAGTTCAAGGAAGAAATCTATTGCAGAGCCTTCTCCCATAGTCTCCCCTCAATGAATTATCATATCAAAATCTCGGTCACAAGTTAAAGGGAAGATGACTCAAGAAAACATAGAGACAATCAACTTGAATGATGACAAGTTTGGGGATTTGAATTATCAAATTGGTGAAGATGAGAAAATAGGAAAGGACCTCTTTGATCTTGATGATGTGACTTTGGATTTAATGGGTACCCCTACAAAAACAACTGAACAATCAGCAGCAACAAATGACACACCAAGATGGCTAACCTCTTCAGTGAATAAGAAATGGAGCTTAGTTTTGGTATCTATTCCAGTGCAAGACATAGTCAACAAATATGATCAAAAGAATCCCAAGGCCAAGAAAGTTAAGAGTACAAAATAGATGTTTGCTGATACTAAAACTAGGAAGAGGACAACTGAAGTAGTCACCTATAGACTGAAGGAGGAGAAACAGGATGTTGCAGTTGTAGAATTTGAAGTCACTAAAATTGAATTAGGGACTATGGATAGGACGGGAAAGAATCACCTTTTCAAATAGACGGCTTAGCAAATGTTGATAACATCATGGAAGGATAGAAAAGAAAAGAAATAATTGAAGCAGATGATAGTCTTTCTCTCCCAGTTCATAAACACTTTCTGCAACTTTGATGCCATGCCACTGACCCAATCTTCATAGGTATTTGATCCAAACTTGGCGAAAATTAAAAATTTGCTTAATCAAGTTTAGAGGGGTCGAACACTAGTCTCCTCAGTTGATGAGTGGATGTCCCAAGTACTTAACAGTGATCGACAATATATCAAAGATTCACATTTAATTCTTCATGACACAGAGGTTGTAATGGGAGAATTGTAGACCCAGCAACAAGTCTGGGATGGAGAGGAGGAAAAATGGGTATTGGCGATGGCAAAGTTTATGGAGATAGAGAGGTATGGCTTCAACAAATTCTGCACAGAAAAATCCATGAAAGATGCCGAGGAATCCATTTTCTTCATCCTTAGGAAGAACATCAGCTGGCATATCTCTCTCATAAGGGGAACCATTACAGAAAACAAAAAATATGAGTCCAAAGCTAAGAAAATTTAGAAGGCTGCCTTAAACAAGTTGAAAGTCATCAACTTCACCTATACTTATCCATTAGTATATAGTGAGGAGGAATTGAAAGGTGCTTTAGAAGCCTTCGACTCAGCGATAAAGATTATTAGAGAAAAGGTTAATCCTAAAGCCTCCAACTTAAATCAAATGGCAAGGATCGAATCTATGTTATATCTATGTGTGGATCAGCTGCCCAATGTCTTAGAAAAGGTGAAGAATTTGAAGTGGAGTAAGGAGGCCTCAATGGCCCGTATAGTGAATTTCAAGATCTCACATCTGTCGTTCGTGAAAGAGCTAGTCCAGGTGTATAAAGAATGGAAACCTGCCTAATCGATTATCGAAGAAGGAGAGAGTCCAACATGGAGTGAGGATCATGCTGTGGACAAAGAACCAGAATTAGTTAATTAGTTTTTACTTGGTCAACATGCAAACTCTTAAGGACGTGTGTCCTTTTTCTGCTGGTTTCATTTTATAACTAATTTCCTGAGAGGTCATGTTTTTCGGGAGACCTCTCAGTATTCTGATACTATATGTTTGGCTGCTAAAACTCATCGCTATGAGATAATAGATTTTGTTGTGATAGTTTTTGATTCAGAAGGTTAGAGGAACATATAGTAGAAATTGAATATTATTGAAAGAACAGATTTCATGTGATTGCCTGTGTAGTAATTTTTTTTTGAAATATATTATATTGAAGTTTATCAAATCTGTGTTATTTGAAAACAAAAAAAAATGAATTTTCTTGCGTTGACACCTTGTTTACTCTGTTATGTATATGTCTATGGATTCATAATATCTTAATTCTATCTATATTATGTTATCTTTAGCTGAGAAGTTGTTTATTTTTCATGAAATGCAATCGGGGAAGTACCTGTGATTTTCTTCCCATTTATGATTCAGTCTTATTTCCTTTACAATTGTTCAGTAGCATATCATCTAAGAATGATATTGCAGCCTTTATAAGCTTTCAGGTTAAAAGCTAACCAGTTAAATCATTATCAAATTTTATTGGAAATCAATACTAGGGAGCTGTACCTATAACAAAATTCAGAGGGAAGTGATCATAAAATATACTTACCCAACTATTAGAGATAGTTTGTCTTCTAAGGGTGATAGGGTAAAAATTAAAAGAGTATTTATAGAAAGACAAATCTGTTCACTAACAAGTAGATTTGACTGCTGGACATGAGATGTTGTCCCTCATGGATGGATTCTCCAGTTACAATCAGATCGGGATAGGACCAGAAGATCAACAAAAAACTGCATTCACAACACCTTGGGGTACCTTCTGTTATCAGGTGATTCCCTTTAGTCTTAAGAATGTAGGAGCCACTTATCAATGAGCAATGACTACCATATTTCATGACCTTTTGCATGTCATCATGGAATACTATATAGATGATATTTTGGGAAAATCTAAGACATGAGAATCACACATTCCCATCCCCACTACCATTTTTGAGCGATTGGAGAAGTATAAGCTATGGCTAAATCCTAAAAAGTGTGTCTTTGGAGTGCAATCTGGTAAGTTGTTGGGATACATTGTGTCACGATGCATAATAGAAGTGGATACAAAGAAAGTGAAAGAAATCATAGAGATTCCACCAACCAAAACATTAAAACAATTGTGCAGTTTACAAGGAAAATTGTAATTAATCAAAAGATTCATGTCACAACTAGCAGATAAAGTGCATCCATTCTCTCATCTCCTACGCAAGAATATCAAATTTTGGTGGGAGTGCTTATGTCATAATTCATTTGAGAAACTAAAAGGCTATCTGGATAATCCACCTGTGTTGGTACCACCTGTTGCTGGCCATCCTCTGATTTTGTACATATTTTCTACAGAGGTCGCATTGGGAGCCCTCCTGGCACAATTAGATGATACTGGAAAAGAGAGAGCAATTTACTATCTCAGCAGGACTCTTATTGGTTATGAATTTGATTATTCCTTAATTGAGAAATCATGCTTGGCTGTTATTTTTTGTACACAGAAACTATGACATTACATGCTCAATCATAAGATTCATCTTGTTGCCAAAATTGATCCACTCAAATATCTCCTAGCACGTGCTTCTCTTACTAGTCGTACAACAAAATTGGTCATGATCCTTAGTGAGTTTGACATTGTTTATGTGGATCGCAAAGCTATCAAAGGACAAGTAATTGAAAATCAGTTAGCTGAAGCACCTATTGACAGTAAACATTCATTGATCACAGCTTTTCTAGATGAATAAGTCCTTAATCTTGCCCCAAGTACACCATGGAAGATTTATTTTGATGGATCCTTCACTCAGAAAGGATCGGGGGTAGGAATCTTGTTTGTTACACCAAAAGGGGATCTCATCCCTAAATCCTATAAACTACAGCTTCCTTATACCAACAACATTGCAAAATATGAAGCCCTTGTACTTGGGCTCTAACCGGCCATACAATGGAAGATTCTCAATTTGTTGGTGCTTGGTGATTCATGATTAGTTATCAAACAAGTTAAGGATGAATATCAAACAAAGGATGACAAGTTGCTTCCCTATTGCCATACAGTTGAAGATCTCAAAATGCATTTCACTGAATTGATCTTCCAACAGATCCGCCGCACAAACAACAAAGCAGCAGACGCCATGGCTACTATAAGATCTTTGATCACCATGCCAGAAAATAGAACATGGTGTGAGTTTCTTGTTGAGAATCTTACGGTCCCTGCCTGGGACAAACCAAATTCTAAGATGGTGTGCGAAATTGTTGATCCTAATTCCCCATGGTACCAAGAAGTATATTCCTACCTTCGTGATGGACATACCCCACTTACCTTAACCCCCAATCAATGTAAAGCCTTCATTCGCTACACTTCCCAATACACAATCCTTGGTGATACTCTTTTCTAAAAGCATTTTGATGGAACTCTTTTAAGATGTCTAAATTCTGATGAAGCACAAACATCCTTGGAGGAGGTACATCAAGGAATCTGTGGGGCTCACTCTAGTGGACTTACTTTGGCTAAAAAGTTGTTATGCACTGGATATTATTGGCCTACTATGGAACAAGATGCTTACAAATATGTGAAAAAGTGTGTGCCTTGTTAGTAGAACAACGATTTGATACACGCCCCCTCCCAATCCCTTCACCCCACCATCACCCTTGGCCTTTTTCACATTGGGGCCTCGACCTCATTGACCAGATTTTCCCTAATTCTTCCAATGACCATAAATACATCCTTGCTGCTACTAAGTACTTTACCAAGTGGGTCAAAGTTGTTCCTCTTACCTACACCATTGGAAAATAGATTTTGAAGTTTATTTTGAACTATCTTATTTATCTCTATGGCATTCCTCAGGACATTATTACTGATAATGGAGGACCTTTCAAGAACAAGGATGTCATAGAGCTATGTAGGAAATTCAACATTACCCACCATACCTCTTCCATGTACTTTTCACAAGGCAATGGTCAAGTAAAGGCTACAAATAAAACCATCCTCAGAATCCTCAAGAAAATAGTCGATGAAGCTGGCCGTGATTGGCATCTTCGGCTCAATCCTGCCCTTTGGGCCTACTGCAGCTTTATTTGAACCCCCATTGGAGCCATCCCTTTTCCCTTGTTTATGGTACTGAGGCTATTCTACCCATTGAAATTGAGCTCCCTTCCCTCAGAATTTCTCTCAAGAATCTATTGTTCGAAGAAGAATATAGAGTTGCCCTCTTGCAAGAGCTAGAACTCCTTGATGAGAGATGTCTCAGTGCCCTAAACCACCTTGCGTGTATCAAAATCACCTTTTCCTTCAGTTAAACAAAATGATCAAGCCGCACTAGTTTGAGGTTGGTGATCTTGTCCTGTAGCACAATATGAAGAACCTCCATAACTATGAAAATAAAGGAAATTTTGAACCTAATTGGTTGGGGCCCTTCATTGTCACAACAAAGTATGGCTCCAGCGCTTATCAGATTGTGTCACTAGGGGGAGATCCTATAACTGATCTTGTAAATATTGTACATCTCAAGCACTTATATGCTTGATCCATCAATAGTCCATTATACAGCCAAAATTTTCAAAAATCCAAAAAAAATCAGAAAAGCAGAAAATCCAAAAACATTCAAAAAGAAAGCAAAAGAAAAAAAATCAAAAAATCAAAAAAGCATAAAAATTATAAAAGATTGAAAAAAGTATCAAAAAAGAAAAAGAGAAAGAGAAATAAATACGTCCATCTATGAAAACCACTTTGGTGGTGCAATGGATAAGACCATGGTGAAAACCCGTTTCAGGCGCCATGTGTAGTTAGATCCACCATCTGTTTCCACATTTTTTTCCATGCAGCCTACATCACCTTCCATAATAAAATTTACTACCTATATCTGTGCAGGTAGTTCCTTGACTATTTTCCACCTCCACAATAAAAATTTCCACACGATTGAGCTTACCATATCAACACTGAGATTTATTCTAGACACAGTGACCGCAAGTGTTTCCAACAAATCAGGAGACAGATTGAATTTCCTAATGATCATTCTATTCACAAGCAATTGCCAGCGAATTCTCATTTCTCTCAAATCAATCTTTGGACCATCAGGATACATCCTTCTGGTGTCAGTTGTTCTATCAATTCTCACATCAAAATTTTTCATGGCAAGAACTTTTGGACTGAATGACCCCTTGGTTAGGATGCCTTTTTGTTGATTTTATCTTGTGTTTTACTATGTCCTTATCGTGACAGCCTCAAGCTTTTATATCTTGGTTCGTTATGATGAGTATATAGTGAAATAAATGTCATTTGTGGTATGATATGCTTGTCATAGATTGTTAGTGCATTTATTTTTTGATATTTAGTTATGACTATGTATGTCTCACTGGGGGCAGGATTCATCCATATCACATCCCTAAAAAGATCTAGATGTATTGTGTCTCCTCATGAGTAACATTTCATATGTCTCATCATACCTGATATCTTGAATTCTTGTTCCTAACAACCTATTTGTCCGAGAGTCTAGTCCATGCAAAGGAACCATGTCACTTGTGTTTTCTAGCACATGGTGCATAATTCCTTTTGCAATATCAAACTAGGGTGTGCTCTCCAACATTAACACGGTATCAATCCCACTATTATCATGTAGTTAGAATTGCATTTTAGCTAGGTCATACTGCACTTTGATTTTTCTCTTGGCAAAGGTTTCTATTTATTTCCCCTATCCAGTCACCTAAGTGATTTTATTAGACCTATTTGATACACACAAAAATAGTGTCCCCATACGTCTCATATTGCATTCATTAATCATTATTCATTAAGGTTACATTTAGTTCCATTACATTAAGTCCATTCATTAATCATTACTTCAATATCAGCTGCATTGTTACTTCATTTCATTACTCATTAGTCATTTTTAGTTACATATAGTCATATTCCATTCATTATCCATTACTTTCATTATACATTGCATCGTTACTTCATTCATTACTCATTAGTCATTATAGATATATATAGTTCACTCCATTCATCATTCATTTCATTCAATATTTAGTTGCATTGTTAAGTCATTCACATCATTTTAGGATTCATTACACATTTCACAAATCACATATGCATTTACATTTATTAACCATCACATTACATCAAATACATGTAAAATACATTCATATATAAGAATTTACACATCACATCTACCATATATATATATATATATATGCATCCTGGGTGTGCTTGAATTGTGGCCTCTAAATCAGGCACAAACTCAGCATATTCCTTACTCAATCGTTCAATTCACAAAGACAAACATGAATTGTTCATCCTGCAAATTCGATTGAAGCGACTTGCTGCCTCCTAATTAGTTGTAGATGTCGAATTTACTCTTAGAACAAGAGCCAACAACCTGACCATTGCTAGCATGGAGGATTTATAAAGCATGAGAGAAGATGAATTTGCCATTAATCTATGAAATATAATGCAATTAATCTATGAAATGAATTGCAACTAGTCTAGAATTGAAATTGCAACTACTCCATGGAATGAAATTGCAATTAATCTAAGAAATGAAATACTCTTAATCTAGAATTCAAATGCTCTTAATCTATAATTGAAATTGCATTTAAACTAGAAAGCTTGAGAGATGAAATTGAGATGTTAGATATGTAAATGAATTGCAAATAAGATCAACATATCCTTAATCCAAATTGAAATTATTCTAATTATGCAATTTAAACTCAAAAGCATGTAATAATCAATGCAAATTTCACTATAAGTTTGATGCTTCTCAAAAATCATCCTCCTAAATGAAGAAAATGGGGTCCAATAAATAGAAAACCATGAAAAGAGGGTGAAGAGTTTCTTGAAAAGAAATGGTTGCCTCTTCATTTCCAAGAATTGAGATTGAGACAAAAATGCATTAATTGTTTAATAAAAGGGATGGATTATTGCCACATGAGTGACCTTTCATATAGAATTATGGAATTATTTTTGAGGATAATCCATTCAATCAATTAAATAACGATTCAATTCCTTTTTATGTATATTAGCTAAAGGGGGTGGAATTAATTTAATTTAAAAGCACTTAGGACTTTAGAATTAAATCAATTAATCATAGGGGTTTTTAGCTAATAAACCTTGAGAATTTAGGAATTAAATATAATGTCAGATTTATGAAAATTTGGGTTTTCTGCATTTGAGACCAAGTCAATTAAAGTCAATTAGGAGGAGAATTTGCCTAGTACAATAGGACTTTGATGATGAGAAAATTGAAGGAATGCACCTGTATAGCCAAAAAATGGAAGCACTTCCATTGTAGACTAGTTTAGCCTTCTGAGTAAGTGGTTTGGGGTCATGACAAGCACCTTGAATGGGTTCCTGATCTAGACTTGGATTTCCCCCTATTCTACCCCACTTTCCACTTCTTTCCAACCTGATTATTGCATCCTAGACTGCAGATCTAAGATCTTTGACCTCAGGGTCAGGGTTGACCTTTTGGGTCTATGTCAACCTCGACCCTAACCTAGGTCAAGGTCAACCTCGACCTTGACTTGGGGTTCAAAACTTCAGGGTCTTCCAGTTTTTGGATGTCGGTCTTTGCAAAATTTATTTCCCACTTCCGGGTCGGCTGTTTCGAGTTTCGAAGCGTCGATTCCTAAATTATATTTAACATAAGTCCTCTCCTAGGAGTAAAGGATTTAATGGAAATTTAATTCTCCTATGTCGGCCTCCTTAGAAGATTGTGCCCTAGTTTCATATAAAAGGGAGCCTTTCTCCCCTCATTTTCTCTGAGTCCTCTATTGAAGCCTAAGCATCCTTGAGCAATTGAGAAGCATTATCAAGTGAAGATTCAAGAAAGCATTCAAGAAATATTTGAAGCAAGGATTCATCCACCATCAAGCATTCAAGCATCCATTTTCATGAAGGAGATCCATTGGAGGCCATTGAAGGATTCAAGCTACATAGTGACCTTTTGGTGATCTCTCCATTCAGTTTCCTCCAAGCCTCTTCCAAATCAAGAATCCATTCAAGACTTGGTGTTGGAGATCTACAAGAAAGAGATTGAAGACATCCTACATTTTAAATTCCACATTTTGGTGCATACATACTTGTGGATTCACAGATTCGAATTCTCCACAAGGACTTTTATAAGCCAGGTGAATTTATGCATTTTCTTTGTTTACTTCTGCAATTTCAATTACATATATTTGAGGTTAATTCCAAAACTGGGGTTTGACCAAGGCAAAACCCTCCCCCACAACAAACAATCCTCTTTTTCTTGTAGGTACAGGTTAAGGATTGCAGTTTTGAGACCAAATCTAGATACCCTTTTCGGCTTTCTTTCAGCTGGCATGAACAAATTTTCTATCAGACCTATGCAAGTCAGGGTTGACATTACTGGGTTAAGGTTGACATTTGTGGGTCAAGGTTGACCTTTTTCATAAGATGACATTTTAATAGAAAATGATTTCTGGGTTTTGTTCGTCTCTGCTTTTCCTTTCTGGATCATACTTTAGTTTTTCTAGAAACAGAGCAGAGACCCCAGAAAATAACATTCTTTGATCTACAATATTTCAAGGTTAGTACTTTTTTCCTATTCATTTCAATCTTTCTGGATCTATCACACATTTACTCCTTTCCATAAAATGGGAAATTTAAGATCTTCTTCCTTACTCTCATTTCCAAATCATTGATTCATTTGTGCATTGATCCTTTTTGGGTTGATCAATTTGGATCTTTCCTTTGTGCATCTTGGGATAGAAGAGGAATATCTTATCTTTCCCCCATATATTTCAAATGTTACATTGTTATATGTTACAACACCAAAATTGATTAGGATTATAAGGTGCCAATTTTGGGGTGTTACATTTTGCCCCTCTTTGAATTGATGTGCAAGTAGCATATTGATTCAAAGAATAGTCTGATGTGAAGATGAAGATTTTAGAAGTCTAGGTTAGGTTGCCAAGACACCGATCAGATTAAGAAGCAGAATCATCTGAGAGAAGATCAGAATCGGGGTTAGATTGCCCCAATGTCCATTGATAGCTGATGAAGATCTAGGACTATCTTTAGAATCAGGGTTAGATTTCCCCAATACAAAGGTTAGCCCTCCGAGATCTAGGTTAGATTGCCTAGATAACGGTCTAAAGAGCTTTTGAGAGCCATCTTCATAACGAAGCATAACTTTTAGGAATTAGGGTTAGATTGTCCCAATACCTAATAAAATTTCAAGAATCATCTCCAGAATGAAGCTTGATCCTTGAGAATTTGAGTTAGATTGCTTAGATACCTAGAAAGATAGATGACAAGATGTGAGACAACAAGATGCCCCTACAGATTTAAGATCATGGAATATCCAATTTTGACCATAAGGTACGAAAAACTGAATATGCCCCAAGTGATGAGATGCCCTTAGCGATGGGGACTTTTGATTTAGATTAGACTGATTCAAGAATAATGCAAAAAAATTCAATGATGCAATCATCTTGCCCCCTCGGGAGTGAAATTGAAAGATGACACATCATAATGATGAGAGCGAGAAATCACAAAGAAATGAGATCAAAGATCTAGAGATATAAGTGAAGACAGAATCAATTTAGAGCGATCGAGAGGTCTTGTGGATTAGGTTTGACCATAGTTGACCAGAATTGACTTTGATGAAAAGATTGCAGAAGCCGAGAAAAAAGATAACAAGAGATAATCCTGACAAGAAAGCAACGACAGAAAATTGACTACACAAGTGTTCGATCGTGTCGGTCCCAAAATTTTAAAATGCAATTTCGAGCTACTTAGGAGTGTTTGTTTTTTATTTCGATCACGAAAATGGATTCAGACGGTCCATTTAGCTAAGGGTGCAATTTTCGTGGAAAATGGAGCATTTTAAAAAATTAGGTCAAAGGCTATATAAGGCCCGGAGGGGTCATTTTCAAATCATTATTCACCTTTTGACTTTAGCGATGGCGAGGGCTCCAGCTGATATTGAGAGCATTCTCATGCATTTACACCGATTTGAGCACTCCTAATGACACAATTGACCACCAGAGTAAGACGCACCTGTAAGTAATTGCAACTTGATCCTATATTTCAGAATTTTTTTTTATCAGTTTTTAGCATTTAGCATGTTTTAGGCCCTTTTAAAGTTTGTCGCATCCAATCTCGTGCGAGGAAATAGTTTTCTCGTGCCGACGTTAGTCTCCTTTCGTGCGAGGAATCTGATTCCTTGAGCGGGTCAGGGGTTCCTTGCATGGGCCCCTCCCCTGTGCTCGTACGAGATTTCAGAAATGTCACGTAGGAACACATCCCATCTCACCTGAACCATAAAGCTTGCACGGAAAAAGAGTTTCCTCACGTGGGAAAAGAGTTTTATCACATGGAAAAATGACCAAAAATCAAAAGTTGTCATTTTCTTACGTCGCAGAGTCAACCGGTTGCAATATCTTAAAACTGTGTGTAGGATAGGTCCATAGTTGTATTTGTTGTCTTTTGCTTTGAAAAATCATCATTTTTGAGGTACTGATCTAATTTTGTCACTTGCTTTGCAGGTTGACCTCCCTGACATCAATTTTTGATCACATCATCTTGTCATGGGTGAGTTGCTTCTGAGATTATCAAATGCTGATGGTGCCCACATTGATGGGGCAGGATTGACTTACCTTCGTGATGCACCCGATATTTGGGTAAATCACAGCTTACTGGGTGCCCTGGTTGAGCATTTCCACTTGGAGATGAACACCTTTCACTTGCCACAGGGGGAGATGATGGTCACTCCTAAGGATATATACAAGATTTTGAGAGTGCCTTTCCATGGAGTTCATGTAGAGTACGACACTCAACCCAGAGCAAGTACAGCGACTTTGAGAGAAGTTTTCCAGAATGATTTGGTGATGGGTTGGGCCATCTCGTGGGAGGAGTTGATTCACGGCTACGACAAAGATTACCCACTGGCGGTCGTATTAGCATTGTTCCTGAGTTGTCACCTAGTTCCTGATCATGATCAACACGGATTAGAGTGTAGCTGGGGAGGCATGCTACAAAAGATGCTGGATGCTCTTGCAGTTACTTTCGGATGGGGCGAGTGCATGCTTGCTCAGATGTACCATGAGATGCACGAGATTGTGTATCGAGGTGCATGTACCATGGCGGCAGGAGTCGTTGTCCTTTAGATCTAGGCATGGGAGAACCTTCCCATATGCAGGCTGCTATTTCATGATACATGGTAGCCTTTAGAGCCATACATATATAGATATGCAGGACCGATGACCCAACCTGTGCTGGGTAAGACCGAGCAGTGGAGATCATAAATAGATGATATGGCCACAGTCATATGGCGGCCTTGGATAGCCACTGAGGTGTGGGATGATGCTCACCATGAGTTATCATACATGTTTTGTTCACATCCATTGATTGGGTGTACTATTACCATTATTGAGCGCTTCTTGCTCATGCGTGTATTACGCCAGTTCAGGAGGCCGTAGGATGTGTCTCTGGAGTATTGCACTTATGCCCGATTTGTCAACGAGACAAAGAAGGGTTGGCAATGACAGCTTGACAAGGGTCGCATTATGATAGACGCCTGGGTACCACCAGCCAGGTGGGATTATATGGCTGTAGTGATGAATGCAGGTGTGACACCTACATATAGAGATCACATGTTAGTGCATCCATTCCCCAGATTTATAGCTCCTGTTGTGTCAATCTCTCATATACAGTAGGTGGTACGACCACCACCACAGCAGCAAGTCCCTCCATAGGTATAGCAGCCATAGGGACAACAACCACCTTTATAGCAGCAAGAGAGAGTTGTATGACTGAGGACAGCTCAGACTGGTATTCCTGTTAGACCCATGGGATCAGATGCAAGTGCTGGGCCCAGTGGTAGTTAGGACAAAGCCGCTAAGTAGGTAGATGATACTATCATGGATGATGTTGTTCTGACTAATCCACCAGCAGGTGGACAGGTAGCACAGTTGTAGGAGGCTCTCTAGAGAGTCAGAGAGAGAGCTCGACAGTCCCAAAGGGAGCGTGATGACCTCCATATGCAGGTGATTATTTAGGATACGTAGATATTTGAGCGAGACCGAGAGATCTGAGAGTTACAAGAGGCACTGGCTAGATCATAGCTAGAGACTAGATATGAGGCTACTTAGGCTTCTTATTACTACGCTGCTTACACTATCACAGTACCTGAGGCAGCGGATCAGATTCAGCCATTTTCTGAGTATGCTGGAGCATGGGCTGCTCCACCGGGACCACCTCCACCAAGACCTCCTCCACTAGGTCCTCCTCCACAATAGTAGGGCATACCACCCCCTCCACCTCCACCAGGTGGTTAGATCTTAATATTCATTGTACCACCATTTTGACATATTGTGCTCGAGTAGCACCTTTGTACATTTGACCGATCGATATATATATATATATATATATGAGCTTGATTTTTGGCATCATTTTACATGTTTATATATTTCTTTAGATGTGTATGTCTTATGAGATGTTTTCCTATATGATTAGATGTATGGATTAGAAATGTATGCCATGGATGGATATGCAAATGTTTATGCACATGTTTTTATTGATGTATGAAAATGCTATGATAGATGTTAGATGGATGAATGCTATGTATGATTTGATTTATGCTTATAGTGGATGCACATGTTTATGGATATATAAATTCAAATGAATGCACTTTTTGGAAATGAATGTAATGCAATGAATGTAATGGTACTAATCATCTCATGCAGGATATTGCAATATACAACATGTACTAACCAAAAGAACACGAACGAAGATCAAGAGCGAGGACCGGACACTTGTGTTGAGCTGAGGAAACCATGATGAGAGATGAGGACCCTTGAAGAATGAGAAGATAATGAAGAGAGAACCAAAAATACCATGATGCAAGCCTAAAATGCGAATGCAAATGCAAACCTACAATGCAAAATGCAAGCTTAAGCTAAATGCAATCCTAGGACTTGGTTGTTGGACTCATCGTTTTTATCATCATCAAGTGCTTTTGGATCATCGGAGTTAATACAATTCTTACTAGTGCCACTGCGACCATAAAAATATGAATATGACTTTCATCAGATAAAATGTAGGAAACAAATATAAGCACCAAGTCACAAAAGCCAAGGTGACCTGAACATTTTTTCCAGCTTGATGTAGTAAGAGTTCACAAGTAAACAAACAAAGCAATAATAGTCAAGGAGATAGTTCCGACCTCCCCTTGGCGTACAAATAAACAAGATTGAGGGATGTGAGGCTTTTCCACTTAATGCAGAAGCTCTTATCACATACACCCTATTTATTTCACGATGTCAGATCATCGAAAGCACACCAACAAGTAGTAGACAAAGAAAATATCAGTGAAATTCATAAGAACAGACAACATACAAAGAAAGAGTCAATCATATCTCAGCATGTTTCAAGGCTTACAAATGTGTCTATGTTTAGGGTGTTGAAAAATACCATTGTTCTTGTGAGTGCAATGTGTTTGATTACTATCGAGAGATGTTTACGTCGTGAGATATCTGAAGTGTGTTGAAGAAAACACAAATGTGTCCAAAGAGTGTTGAAAAACACTGTTTGATTAAGGTGTTGAGAAACACCAGTTTGTGCCAGTAGAAAGTTTTCCTTTGACAAGATTACTGACTCAAGTGTAAACCAAAGATCAATCAAAATGGGGAGCCATGCCCCCAAGAAATGAATGGATCAAAGCCGAACAAACAAATAATGAAATGATGGGAGAAATCCTAGCAATGTAGCGGCAGTAGGCAGACTCAGTAAGAACCACTAGTGACTGTCACAAGAGATTCTCAAGCATAAAGATTGATAACGAAATCTAGGCATTAGCAGGCAAATGCAGTGAGAACCACTGGTGACTGATGTGAAAGAGAGTCTCAAGAAGAGACGAAGTGCTACGAGGCATCGGTAGGCAGACGCAGTGAGATCCGCTGGTGACCGATGCAAGATGAGAGAGACTCCAAAAGACAAGTCAATGCCCCCTAGACCAGGAACATGCCCCCGAGTGTGACCAGTTTCAATCCATGTGAGGTCGAGAAAAATCTTAAAGATGATTGAAAGCAAATGCATGAGTACACTAAAGCAGGAAAGCGAACTAAAGCAGGAAAGCAAACTAAAGCGAGAAAAGCAAACTAAAGCAGGAAAGCATAATAACAACTACGAGAAAGCCAAGAGATGCTGCGATAGATAAAGCATCGCGAAACAAGAGGCGCCCGTTTACCAGGTTTTCACCATCTTGGCAGAAATTCTATTTTTGCCACCATGACACCTGTTTACCAGGTTTTCATCAATGGCACATTTTTCTCTTTTTCTCTTTTTTTTGTATTTTCATTTTTTCAAATTTTTTTTGTTCTTTTTCCTTTTTTGCTTTTTTTTGTATTTTTTCATTTTTTTAAATTTTTTTTGGTATTATCAAGGCGCCTGTTTACTAGGTTTTCACCAAGATAATAGATACATCAAAGCATCTATTTGCCAGGTTTTCACTAAGATAATCATTTTTTCAGGACATTTTACAATTTTTAGGATTTTCTCAGAATAAAATATGTACATGAGCATGCAAAAGATATCTCAACTGTAGAATTTCTTTAGGTGAAGAGCGTTGATGGGCTCTTCGAGTTGTTCACCTTCTATAGTGGAGAGCTGATAGGCACCAGACCCAAATACTGCAGTAATAATATAAGGACCAAGCCAATTTGGCTCAAATTTCCCTTTCTGAGTCTGCTGTAGTTGATTCTTAGGGTTCTCTCTCAGAACAAGATCACCCATTTGGAAGTATCTTGGTCTAACCTTCTTATTATAGCTCTTAGATATCCTCTTTTGATATGCTCTGAGATGATCGAACGCCACCTTTCAACGTTCATCCAGCAATTCAAGCTCTTGTAGCTGAGATATTCTAATATCATCATCTATAATGAGGCCCTTCAGAGAGACTCGCAAGGTAGGAATCTCAACCTCAATAGGCAGTACTGCATCTGCACCATAGACTAAAGCAAAGGGCGTGGCCCCTGTTGGCATTCTTATACTGGTGCAATAGGCCCATAAAGCTGAATTAATTTGGAGATGCCAATCTCATCCAGATTTGTGTACTGTACGGTGCATGATCTTGAGAATGGTTTGTTGGAGGCTTCAGCCTGCCCATTACCCTGGGGTAATAAATAGAAGACCAATGCTAAATAATCTTGAACTTAGTGCACAAATTTGTTAGATCTTTGTTCTTGAATTGTCCCCCATTGTCAGTGATTATAGAGGAAGGTACACCATATCTACAAATAATGTAGTTTAGTACGAACATAGCTACAGATTTTCCATAAGCTACACTGAGAGGTACTGCCTCAACCCATTTAGTAAAACAATCCATAGCAGTGATGATGTACTTATGTCCTCTCAAAGAAGACAGATATATCTGACCCACTAAGTCAAAATCCCACTGTTGAAATGGCTAGAAAGTGATGAAGGGAATAAGCTCCTTGGCTGGAGCATGAATCAAATTACCATGGAGTTGACATTGTTTGCAAGATTTGGCAAACTGTGTAGCTTCCTTCTCCATATCAGGCCAATAATAACCAACTCTAATAAGTTTGTGAGCCGGTGTCAGACCATGTGAGTGAGAACCAAAAATGCCTTCATGTACCTCTTCTAACGCGTGTTTGGAATCATCAGGTTCTAGACACCTAAGGAGGGTATCGTCTAGACCCTGTCTATACAAGTCATTTGCTACGATGACATACCGTGAAGCACTGTAGATTAGGTGACATTTTTCATTTCTAGTATATGTGTCAGGGATAATTTGGACATGAAGATAAGAATAGATGTGTGTTAGGGATTTTTCTTGCATGAACCGCAATGCTTGAAATGTCTATTTGGATCTTGTTACCTCTTAATCCTGATTCAGAGTTCAGAGACAAGAAAAGCCTAATTGCTAAGGACTAAACAATATCCTTCTTCATTTTTGAGCTCCACATATGCTCAGGCAGGTTTTACCTTATAAGATGGTTGTTAACACAATATTTGTTGATGTGGACACTGATTTGTCATGTATCTCTAATGAACAAGCTTATAAAATACCTTGTAAATGACCAAGCATAATCATATACAGGATTTAACCATACAAATCATAATCTTAAATATGACA
>MU226524.1:931317-947443 GCA_018584345.1 Thuja plicata | reverse complement strand
AATCAATTAAGAATCCTACTTAGGCTAGATTGTGAACTTGAAACGAATTGAAAGTAGAAAACCAATCAATTAGCCTTGCATTGAATCCTAAAATAGATGAAGTTTATTTAACTAAGAGCACCAAATTTAAATGTGAGGTTCATTTTAGGTACCTAAACTGAAATATTTGGTCATTTTGTCCGATGACCAAATTGGTCCAAATTGGTCATTTTACTCGATGACCAATTTGGTCATTTATTTAGTCATTTTACCCGATGACTAAATTGGTCATTTATTTAGTCATTTTAGTAGTGATTTTACNCGATGACCAAATTGGTCATTTATTTAGTCATTTATATTTGTGAATTGCAAAAAATGGGTAGAACATGATCAGTTTTAGTCACGTGACTAAAAGTTTTAGTCACTTGGTCATTTATTGCCCAAATTCTACTAGTGTTATGTACAACTTATAAAATTAATAAATAATTTAGAATTTCCCCTTTCAAAATTTAACATTTTCTGATTTACATCTATAAAAATTAATTAAAAATAACCAAGCCACATGTCATATAACAAGTAAATGTAAATCTATCATATGGGTACTTTTAAAATTTTAACTCCAAAATTTATAAAACCATCATATAAGGTTATACCTAAACATGAGTAAAAGAATCTAAACTAATCTATTTAATTCTGAAATTAATTAATCCACAAAATTTCTAAATAAAAAAAAATAATCTTATAACCCTAAACTAAAAGAAATAATTTCATTCAACCAAATAAATATATGAAACAAAATGTTATACGCATGCCGTGGCAGGGGAGGCGGCGAGATAATCGTCTGTAGGCGGCGCCAAGGTAAAAAAATCGCGTGCAGGGCGGAGGGTATAGATAAATGCCGACAGCGGCAGATTAAGCGGCCGCAGGGTGGTTTAGCAGGGGGCGGCGGCGGGTTCTGTGGTGGCCGCAGGAGGCGGTGCCGCCCAAGAGAGACAGAAGGGGAGGGGAGGGGAGACGAATGGCGGCGGTGGTCGAGAGTCGAGGGAGAGGAATCCGACGGTGATGGCAAGTCCACCCCGCTATGTTTTGCACAGCGGTGGGCTGCTGCTTGCGCAACCCCCACCCCGAGGGTTATGGCGTGAGGGGAGGGCTTCGGCCCAAAAAAAAAACTTGCTAAATTATAATTTAAAAAAAAAATGTTTGAAACCACAATAAATCTGCTGAACCTCTAAAATACTTTTTTTTTTTTAGAAGAAGACTATAATGGTATAAAACAACCCAACATACATAATCTAAAATATCTAATTTAGAACCAGGCTTAATAAAAATGATTATTTTATGACTGGTTAAAAAAATTGAGTGTATAAGTCAAAACAGGGGCAGCGAGGACTCATTTTTTTAAAATTTTAATTGCATGAATTTAATCTATATTTTATTCTCTAAGATTTGGTGCAATAAAATCTTAATTCTAGGTTTTTTTTTTTTGAATAATTTTTTTCAGAATTTCCTTAATGATATATATAAAAAACTTTAAGAACATATTTAAACTTATGCTTCATTATAAAAATTTAAAACTCAATAAATACTAACTCTATTTGATTTAAGCAATGACTCTATATAAATAGGAACCGTTTCAAACTATGAAATCTACAATCTTCCATGTAGAGCTTTTATACTAAAAGTCTCAATTTCACATATTAGTTTTAAATAATTCTAGAATTTTGAACTACAATAATATTCCATTAACCTTAGGAATGTAATTCCCTTCCATAACATAATAATAAAAAAAGGTTTACAATTACTTGAGAAATTCCATTTCTTCCTATGGATGAAATAAATTTATATGGCAACTCATGATTACAATAATAAAAAGGTTACAAATGTAATGATCTCAAAACAATTATAAAATCATGAAATGCCCCAAATGATAGGATACCCACCATAATTCAACTTTATAGTAATGATGATCTTTAAACAACGTTGTTTCCAAATGATGATATTCCAGTCATACCCATCTTCCTCATAAGGGTGCACTGCAGCTAAGAACTCCTTTAAGAACCTAAGAATGATGGGGTTGACCATGGAGGCTCACCTCCCAACCTGGGCCTTTACAAGGCCACCCTCGAGTTTGGGGATTCAATCTGGAATGGGTTACAAACAGAAGCACCCAACAAGCAGGAAAAGAAAAAGAGACTCAAACACAAAGAAGCTTCCCAACATCAAGATGAACAAGAGGAAGTATCTCCAAGAGACATTCCAGAAACAGGGGTAGTGGTAGACCTCACTGAAGGAGAAAGCCAAGAACAACATAGAATACACAAGCCTCACATGGACTTGAAAAGGACCATCTTTACAAGATGATGTCTTGAATAACCTCCTTATACCTCCTAGATGCCCTCAGGCCCTTCTTAGCTTCATGGGTATCATGTTACCCCAAGTTTATCCCTCCTCACATGGGAGACTCTACACTTAACAAGAATCATTTCCATCTACCCCTCCAAAGATACTATGCCCTCCCAAGGGTGAGTATACCTTGAAAACCCATTCAAAAATCAAACACAAAGTAAAGACATTGAGAAACAGATAAAGAGATTTCCAATAGAAAATAAAAGCTTCAAAACCATAAGACTCCATTAATGGAGTCCTTGAGCTCAAGAACACATAAAAACAATAACAAAATTACTTTAAAAGAATTCCAACCTTAATCCCAAGATAGGATGCTGAATGGATTAGTGTTGAGCTATTCTTCCTAAGCTCCTCCAAAGGCTCCTTCAAACTGAATTCTGTCTCTAAGGGTAGAGAGTGGGTGAACACTCAACTCATCCTAAAAATATTCCCTAAATAGGCAAACCTCCAACATGAGAAAGGCTTAACCCAAGGGTGAGGTAACTCTAATCAATCCTAAACTAAACCACTTCCTAACTCTCCAAGTGTGAAGTCAAATGAAACCTGGGTAGAAGAGAGAGTGAGGTTAACCAAAGTCACACTTCTCTTCCAAATTCGCTCAAAGTTGAAAATGACACTCAAAGGGAGTAATAAATGAGTTTAGAGGCTCATTAATGATAGAAAATGACCCCTAACCCATAGGATACCAAGTTGGGTGACTAAAACTGACCCCAGTTACCCCCTAGGAGCCCAAAAGACCCTCTAAAACTCACCCTAAAGTTAACCTACGGATTTCTAAGTCAAAGAAATTCTAGAAAATTCTAACCCCGGGGTAAGCTTGGGTACTACTCCTAGATGACCTTAGTTAACCCTTAACTAACCTTGGTTTCCCCTTTACTAGCCATGTCAATAATTAAATTAAAACACTTGCCAAATTTGGCACATTAAAATAAAACAAATGACATGACTCAATAACATGAACATTTACTAATTTATTAACACACATGCAAACCATGTTCATGAAATAAAAACATAACAACAAGGTCTTTGTCTCTTTATATAGACAGGACCTTGGAAAGCACAGGTATTTACATAGGTTCCAATACTGGGTCCCTGATTTAGATCCATGGTCAACTTTTCCTGCACACTCAATTCACACATCAGTAGATCTAAAAAAACATGATATGAAACATAACATAACGTCAATAATATATGTAAGCATATAAACCACATTGCATTAGAACTAAAATATCCTAGCATTGGTTTCCTAAACCAATTTCATCATATTATATCCATACATGTAAGTCCATCTAAGACATCAACATAAGCTGAAACTGAATCAGAAAATAAAGCATCTCAAAAGTACCCTGATTACAAAATCAGCTGTTGAATATATAACACAGGATTCCACTGATCCTCAAATGTATAAAAGTCTCTAGTAGTCAAAGTATGTCAAAGCATAAACTACTGAAAGCATGAGAACAAAATAGTAAAACTATAACAATCTAATGTAGGTCTCATAGCGGGATTCTTTCAGGATCTATTGTTTTACCATCTTTTGAAACTTGATACCCTAAAAGATTACCCTCATGGACTACAAAAACTAACTTTTTAGGGTTAAGAGAGATTCCAAACTCTCTGCATCTTTGAAGCACTTGCCTTAAATGACCTATATGCTGATCTACAATCATACTATAAATAGTAACATCATCCAAGTAAACCAAAAAAAATTTGTGCATCAGATGTTTAAAAGCCATGTCTATAGCTTTTTGGAATGTGGCACCTGCATTTGATAAACCAAATGACATTCTTCTGTATGCCATTGTTCCCAATTTAGTGGTAAAAGTTGTTTTAAACTAATAGTCCTCTTTCACTAATACTTGATTATAACCAGAATAACCATCTAGAAGGGAAAAACGTTTAGAACTAGAAATATACTACAATATTTGTTCCATTGATGGAAGAGGGTGTCTATCTTTCAGAGATTCCCTATTAAGGTCTCTAAAATCCACACACAATCTAATCTCCCCATTTTTCTTCCTTACATGAACTAGATTTTAAACCCAAGATGTATGTTTGATAGGGAAAATTATTCCACTATCCATTAGTTTATTCATCTCTTTAAGAATTAGGGTCTCTAGTTTAGGGTTAATTGGCCTTTGTCTTTGCCTAATTGGCCTAGAATTGGACTATTATTCAATGGTATGTTGGGTCAATTGAGGGTCAAACCCTTTCAAATCAGCATAATCCCAAGCAAAGACATCAATGAATTCCTTGAATAAAGCAACAAGAAGCTCTTTATCATGAGGAGAGTTAACTTTACCAACCTTTAATAATTTGTCTTTGAATATCTCCAACTCCTCATAATGATCTTCCTTAATGAGTATGTTGGTTTTGTTCTTCTTGAACTGATCATCAGGAAGCTGGACTCCAAACTGACTAGTCCCTTAGGCAGCTTATTTGACTTCAATTGCATGATCTAGTCCTCAAACTATTGTTTCACTTTGTTGTCTTTAGAAGCTGAAAAGACATCTATTTCTGCCATAAAACTTAAGATCTTCTCATCAGTATTAGAAAATTTCTAGTTAACTTCATTATCTAGAATGGATGGCCTAACAACAATCTTAATATGAGATTGATCAGTATTTATACCTTTATTCTTTGAAATTGTAACCCGGGCACCAATAGCAGCTAACCTATCAGCATGCTAGTTTTTATTTCTAGGTACAGAAATCAGGTTAAATGCATCAAAATCATCTAAAATATCTGATATTCTTGATTTATATAATTTTAGGAGATTATTTTTAAGAGAATTCAGATCTCTCACCTGATTGACCACTAATTTAGTATCTCCAAATGCCCTTAAACATTTAACATTTTTCTTTCTTGCCCACTCCAAGCCCTGTTTCAAACCTTCATATTCAACTATATTGTTAGAACAAGGAAAAGACAATCTAAATGCAACATAATATTTGTCACCATCTAGAGAGAAAAGCATAACCCCTGCACCAGCTCCATCCTTGTTTCTAGATCAATCAAAATATAAGTCCCAAAGCTGATTAGGTTGTTCTGAATCAACATCTTGGGATTTTATCAAGTTATGCATAACAGGATTAGATTGAGATATTATATAATTACCAAAACCAGCATAATAAATAGCACTATCTTGGTTACTAAAGGCATTTCCAGTTGCCCACTAATCCAACAATATATCAGGGATCCCCTCTATTTGAGTATCAAAGGTTGGATAGTATTTAAGATCATAAGCATCTATGATCACACAACTAGCATTAATAGTGTAGGATTTGAGAGATACAAATCCACAGAACGCCAAGAATACATGCATGCAAATAACCTATTACAGGAGAGAAGTAGGAAGAAGAAAAAGGCAGAACTCAGAAGTTACTCAAAAATGAGAGAAAAATTATGATCCAAGTTAATTTAAAAAAAGATTTACAAGGTTCAACCTATAAAGGTGAACAAAACCCTAAAGCCTAAAAAAGCTAGGTTGCACATTATAATTAATAAAGATATTAATTATAATGCACCTAAGAGATAGCTTAAGAAAATAGAGTAATAAATAACTTAATTAATTAAACCGAAGTGATTTAATTAATAAGTGTAAAATATAATTACTCTAACACCCCCCGTTAAGCAAAGCTTAGGAGGTAAGCTAACCTAGCACAACTATGAAAGCAGGAAATGGGTCCCAGCAACAAGGCCTGATCAGGTACCCAATACAAGGAAATCTTTGTAAACCAGATACAAAGGAGAAAACCCAGTGGGAAAAAATCCTCTCCAAAAATAGATAATAAAGAAAGAAAAAGACAAAACATAAATTTAAGAGACTCTCTCAAAGCCATAAGTACAATGCATGCTGCCAACCCCCCCCCCCCCCTGTGAGAGAGGGTCAAGGCTCCAAAGCCCCCCCAAAATGAAAGAACCCTGGGATCAATGAACAAACCACCATGATGCCAATACAAAGGAGTGAAAGGAAGTGAGCACTGAAGAGGTAACCTTGAAAGATGGGGTGTCACTGGAAGGCCAAGCTGATGCTCAAAGGAGTAGACACGAGGATCCTGAAAGGGAACCCCCAATGTAGGTGGTATGACATGCTGACACTATTAGGAGAGAGGAGATGAGTGTCCTCTATTGAATCCTTAATAACTGCACCTGGTGGCTCGATGAATGGAGCTGGAGGGTCTGGCAGTGCTAAATAAGAGTCTTGCTGAAGAGAAGAAACCCCAACAAGATGAGGTAAGGCAGCCATAGAAGTGGTCTCAGGAACAACACAGAGGTTCAAGTGACCTGACTGTCCCACATGATGCTCTCGCATAAGAGGAGAGCTATGATGTGATGATGGAGATGGTGGACCAAAGTGTGAAAAGGTGTAGAGATGGGTGGAATGTTCAACTATCCATGTAGCAACAATGCCACCTGTTGCACTATCCCGAATGAAGACTAAATATGGCGTGAACTCAACTGTCTTCCCTGATCCACTGTGTATAATCTGGTAAATCAAGAGAAGGTTTGCAGATAGAGATGCAACATACAATACATCATTGAATGTGCCATCCTGAATGCGTATAGAAACTTTCCCGTAGACTGGCATAACAGTGTTATTCCCCATGAGAATGTGTGGAATAGGAGAATCCTCAATAGAAGAGAAGATCTTCGGAGAAGACGTCATATAGTGAGAAGCACTTGAATCCAGTATCCAAGGGACCTGGGAAGGGGATGCAATGGAAGCCTGTAATGCATGACCCTGTCCAAAATCCTGTCCAGATGTTGAAGATGAGGAAGAAGATTGAAAAGAAGACCTCTGTGAGGTGGAAGAGGATGGAGAGGAAATAATGCTCTTCTAAAGGAGAGCTTGCAAATCTACAATCTGTTTGTCATAGCCATCAAATCTCTTCTGAAAATAATGTGACTCATCATGAGGCCCCTTCTGAAAATAGGAACATGTAGGGTTCTCAGTCTTTTGTTTCTCCTTCTTAGAAGAAGATGGTGGGCCAGTAGAGTGTTGAGAAGAGGGATCAGATATTTGCTTTGGCTTCAGCTTTTGTGTATCCTGAGATGTCTTGGCAAGCAATGCCTGTGACTGTGAACCTGTAAGAGAATCCATCTGACTGAGCTTAGAATACTCATGAGTTAACCTTTCATAGAAGGTCTCAAAAGAGGGCATAACAGAGACATCCCTTTTTTGGCCTGCCCTGGAATGGCTAGAGAATCCCATATAGAAACAAAGACATTTATCTTCTTTGTATTATCAACAATATTAAAAGGGAAAGAAAACTATACCTTTTCAGGATATTTAGCATTTCTCTGATCTGCATGCTTCTGATGCTACTCCTTAGTTATGAATGAGGGGTGTTCTTTAATTATAGAAACATGAGTGATGGGTACTGATTGAGTTGTAGGAGCAATCTTAGCAGCTGATTTCTCTGTCTCTAGAGCTCTTTTCTTGGCTCTAGTGTTTTCTGATACATGTGAATCATTACTCAACCCACATAATTCTTCCTCTTGCCAATTGAGAAAAGCAGTGTCCAGAGTACTTGGGTCTAGTTGACATTGAGTCTCCTCAATGGATGCATCTTGATGTGAAATAACTGCACTTTGGAAAGATAGAGCCTGATTAAGCACTCCATTAGTGCACTTTGACTGATTGTGGGGCTGCCCACAAGGATAAAACCACTCATATTCAGCAGCAAGGTTACTCTGGTTTGGAACAATATCTCGAATAACATTAAGAGGTGCAGTATTATAAGGCCTATAAGGCCTTTGATTCCAATTTTGCCTATTGGTATTGCTATTTCCTTGGTACTGATTTTTATTACCTTGGTAAATGGGGTGGTTAGGCTGTTGTGATGAGGAACTAGAAAACTGATTTTGAGTATGGGCTATAGGGTTTCTTGAGCTTGCTTCCTTTTAAGGCTTACCAACTCATTTCCAAAGGTTTGCAATAGGCTTTCAATTTTCTACTGGATATCTTTTATACTTTAAAGCTCATTAGAATGGGCATCTGGCATCATCTCTTGACTTTTGGGAGATGGAAAAGGTGCAAGAGGTAGGGTAATCAATGGCATTTTTGACTAGATGCTAGGAAAGAAGGTCATAGGTGGCCTAGAAGCTATCTTTCCTTCCTGAATAACACTATTTTCTTCCCTAATATCAATATCAAAAGCTTGAGGTAAATAATTGCCCCCATTGATTGGATTAGAACTGAGATGTCACTATTTAGAATCTTAAGGAAGTACAAGAATGTATATTCACTAGAGGGTCTTACCATAATAGGGATCCTATTCCAAGTATTTTGAAAATGGAGATTGAAATCACTCATCTCTTCTTTTAGATCCCTTCTGATAGTTGTTGGTTGTTCCACCAAAGAAAGATTATCAAATTTATCTTCAAAACACTTTGACAATTCCTCACCCAGTGCATCCCATAAAGAAATTGATCCAACTCAGAGAGTTCTAAACAATTCCAATGCTTTTCCCTTCAATGATGCATCCAATAGCTTCAAAGCTACATCCTACTCTATGATGTAATGAACATTGCAAAGAGAAGCAACATCTCTTATATTCTCAATAGCTATTTTCTGTCCTTCTCCCGTGAAAGACAGTAACCCTTTCAAGGCTACCAATGGAATGTTGTTGTGACTGGCAATCCTCAAAGGGTTCCCCTGATCAAAAGGCACAAATGCAATCCTTCTATCCTTTCTTGGTGGTGTTGTAATAGAACTAGAAGGTGATGGATGATCATCCTCTACTGGTATTTCAAGAACAACTTGAATTTGAAGTGCTGGAGGACTGTCAGAAGATTCCTGATCTGAATATGGCAATTTAGTGTAGTAGGAGGGAGGAGTTAAACTTCTTTCAGAACTTCTTTTCCTTGATCTTCCAGGATTCCTACCCCTTACTATAGGCTGAAAGGAAAGCACTTGGAGACCCCTAGGTTCTCTCTACAAGGTTTTTCCTCTCCTAGTGTATGACACTTATAAATACTCAAACTCTTTTAGACTCCTTGTTTAGATTTTTTTCATGTATGACAAGGAGTCACACCGAGTGTGCCAAATAATATTAAGGCCTTGAAATATCACCCTAACTCAGACATTAGGGCATACTAATATCTCATAGTAACAATGGAAAATTTACTGAGCTGTGGGTGGACTTTGATTAATAAGGAATCTCCAGATTCTAGACCAGTTCCTATTAGATTTGGAATATCACCTATGATTGATTCTCTGATTGGGGAAAAGGGAAAAGGATAACTTAAAAAACTGAATAAATAAAGTGGGGTGATACACCAAACTAGATTAAGACTAATCAAAAACTTCAAACATGCATCCAGAAGACACACACTATTGAGATTTGCAATAGACATTCACTATTCAATGTATAGGTTGACCTAAAAACTCACTATTAGGATTTTTACCACAAACAATGATAATCTGCCAACAGACATATAGATTCTGCAAAAGGTTATATTTTGATAACTTAGAGATGGAATTGTATTAAATCACTTATCTATGCCATTAAACACATTACACTTAAATGCAAAAATGTTGAAAAGGATTGGTATCAAAACTCAGAAAATATGTGAATAATGGGGAACATTCTTTATTTTCTTCAACATCTGCAAATGGTTACATGCCAAGATACAAAACATGCCAAGGAATAAAGTACATTCACTTGCACATTACAATGCATCAAACCTAAACCTCTGGTTACAAAGTGTATGTAAAAGGCATAAGGGAATCGATATGCTCTTTAAACCACTTTCTCACTAAATTCTAAACCCCTAAAACTGACTAGGAAGTTTAGATATATACACTCTCGAGGCCAATTTTGAAAACCAAAATCCCTCCAAAATGACCTCTAAATTAGCTAAGAAACCCTAACTAATAGGCATAATTCATCGCTTAACCTATGCCAATAATGTTGGTTTTTAAAAACATACATCTTTCTATAAACATAAAACCAACATATACAAAAATCTAATAATCAACAATCCCTAACCCCATACAGCATATAATCCAAACCCTAAACCCATCAAAAATAACACAAAACCTTCCTTAAACTAATGCCTCTCGGCGTAACCCAAGGTCAATATGACTGATACCACATAGTTAACAACTCCTCCCAAAAATATCCACATCTCCATTGGCTAGGTGGCTTTTGTGGCACTTGGAATTCAAGATTCTGAGTATCGTGCACTGCAGTGTTTAATGCATTTCATTGGGATTCTAAAGTTTTATCAAAACTTGGCATTTTTTTATCATTGCATCGTATTTTCATTTGGGGAAAACATGAGGGTTTTGAAACCCTAATCCATGGCGTCATTTCTTCTGAGATTATGACATTGATTTTGGTTTTTTTCTTCTTCTTCTTCTTCTTCTTCTCTATGCTCGGTTTTTTGATCTGGAGTTCATCATTGTGAACTGGGAAATGGGTTGTTTCTTGAAGATCTCCTCTGTGATCTCCCAACTAAGATATAGTATTATCTCTTTGGTTTTATTCCAACTTTGTCTGTGACTATATCTCGAGCATTCATTTTGAGCATGAAGCTCGGGCTCCAATTGGAAGTTGTCATCATAACCAAGAGCTCGGGCTCTCACCATCTGGAGTTATTTCATGTTATTCTGGGGCTCAAACTACACTTAGCATTGAAATGTGGGGATTTTGATTTGGGTTAGGCCATAATGGATGGCACTGTCCATGCTTGTCTTTATGGAGCTCAGGCTCCACATTATTACATCTCGGCTTTGTTGACTCCAGATAAGTCACATCTCAGCTTCTTTTCACATTCTTCTTGTTGTTGAACTTATGGTTGATGTCGCGATTTGAATTTTCTATTAACAACTCTTTGGTTTAAAAAGTCCTAAGTTATGGGCTTTAGCTTTGATGCTTCTCCATGATTTACTACAATGTTTCTGGGTTTTTTCACTATGCTACACTGTCATTATCTTTGCTGAAATCGAGCCCTTTTCTTGAACACTCCACTATTAGATAAGTCTGTGTTGCTGTAATTTTCTTATGTTATGCATTTGGGAGAGGTTTTATCATGTCGGCTCCTTCACTGCACTTTGTCTTTATGTTGTTTTCATTATTGTCGACTTGGGTTTTGTTGTGTCTTTGGTACACTATCGACAGTGACGATTCTTGAATATTACCAAGTTCTCTGTTGTCTGAACTTACAAGTCGTATGGTCTCCTCCTTACACTTTTTGATAGTGACCATATAATAAATTCTTTTGAAGGGCCATTTTGACACTAGTAAGACTGATATCCATAGGGTTTGAGTATGGGCTCGTGACACCCATGAACATTACTTTGTCAAAATTGTATCTTCTTTATTGTAAACATCATTGTCATTTATTTTAACACGTATGTTGCATTTGATAACATTGTTATACATCTCTTTCTGCATATGCATATTTTCATTAACTAATAACACTGCAATTTACCTTCTTTATTTATATGCATATTTCATTTGATAGCAAATAACAACATCGTTCATGTCTTGGTACCAGCCTATAATAGTATTACTGATGTTTTATCTTTTTAGGAACACACTATTTACTCATCTCTTGTGTGCATGCATACTATCTTGCAAAAAATATATCACTGTTATTTATTTTCTCTTATTCAAACATACCAATATTCATACATCATTAGGATGAACTCTGTATCTGATGCCAACAGTGTTTGAATTTTGTATTATCTTCTTTTTTATAACACTATTATGATTCTCCCCTTTATATACATATAACTTTAGATCATAGTGACATATATATTTTATATCTTTAGATAGTACTATCATTTGAATTTAAGAAGTAATTCATCTCGTTCTACATATTATTTTGCAATTTGATAGCATTGTTTATAATTTGACACCTCTTTATAATAGCACGACTGTTACCTTGTTCTTTTAAAACATCACCATAATTTTATCACTCTTGTTCATATGCATATTAATATCATTTGATAATATTGAAGCTTCACAATTATATGCATCCTCTCTTCCTCTAAACACCATTGTTATGAAATTACACAGTGTCCTTGTATGCTAGTGTTTACATCAACATTTGATTAATCTGCATTTGATAATAATAGTGTTTGAATACAAATTGCTACTATTCCTTGGTGACACCATGATGAACTGCATCTGCATATGCATAACAATTACATTTAATAGCACTGAATCTTTCTCATCTTATTGCATATCAGGTATGAAATCTTACTCCTTTGCATATGCACAACTTGTCTTTCACATACACTGTCTGTAGTATCTTTTCATTGCATTTGATCGTCTTACAACAACATTAATGTACTCTGCATCTTGGCACCAATAGCTTTAACACTTGTAATAGCATGCATCGACCTTGTCTTCTAATGTTACTCATTCCAATTTTGTAGATGACTATTATGAACATCTTTTTCTCTTTTGCATTTGAACTTTCACTTTATCCTTATGAACTCATGGCATTCTTTCACTTCTGATAATGCATCTTGTGAGGTTTGAGCATGGTCTCATGACACTCATTGCATGTTTCTTTATTCTCTTCTATTAGTGAATTCATAGATCATTACTCTCTGCATTAAAATGCACTTCTATTTTCTCTGTTTGAAAACATCACCAGAAAGTTCAACATGTTAGGTTAGTGAACATGACCAAATGATCAATTTTTGTGTGTGAGTGCCATTTATCATGACATTCATGTATGAATGTTGGTTGATTGATTATGTTTACTATCCTAAAACTACCTTTCTATTCTGAAAAAGGTTTCTCAGCTACGTGAACTAAGTCTCTTTGATTCAAATATCTGGTTTACAAAAATAACAACTCATTTAAATAATGCAGAATGATAACCATAGATAGTAAAAGGTTTCATGGAGTTATGTCCCTCTGATACTATCATTCTGTTGATGTAGATGCTAACTTTTCCATTGTATTGATGTTATTGGTAGATGTGTAGTTTTGAAATTTTGATTGTTGTGTGATGCTTTAGGTTTTCATGCATTTCTTAGATCCAATTTGGATCTAACACTTTTCTTTCCATGATGCAGGATAGGACCTAAAGACCTAAGATGCAGGACATGAGGCTTATGAAAAACACATGAAGACTTGGACAAAGAAGACAACCATGTCCTAAATGCAAAAGATCCTACAAGGAAATGCATGGAACCCTACTCATTCTTCTATCATTCTTTATTTTCCTCCATTTCCTCTAAGTTCCAATATGAAAGATGTTATATGAAGGAACATTTCTTTATCACATTCAGTTTGAACGCACAATGTAATGATCAATTATGAATTTGAAAATTTGAATATGAACAATACTTAAAGTACAATGTAACTAATAATATGAATGCAATAGCAATGTATCTTATCTATATTAGCTGAACAATAGTGTTTAAGACGCATACATTTATGCAATTTTTAATTGTTTATGATTGTCATCCTGCATGTATAAATTTAGGATAACAAGATAATTGGTTTTAAATTTGATTGTTTTTAGTGGGGGAAGTTGTGTATGGGTGATTTAAGTACCTAAACACAAATATCAAGCCCTAGTGATGTTTTGATAAATTTGTAGCATTCAAAGACAATAATAATTTAGTATTTTCCTGCAAAATTTGGTGTAAGTAATGATAGAACGCGTGGATTTTAATTGGTAGAAATGAATTTTGTTGATGATTTGATAAGGAAACTTCTTGGATCCTTGGGAAGGGTAACACTCTTCTTAGAATGTGGCTTCATCTAACCTTCAGCACTACCAGCCAATTCCAACTTGAACCTCTTATTTTTGGGACCTCTTTTTCACTTCTTCCTAATTTTCATCTTCTTGGACTTAGTCTAGGTTTGCATTACTATTCCTTTTTCCAAGATATCTTCTTCTGCTAAGATAAAAATCTTCATCTAACTAGGATAAACCTATCTCCTTGACTCCCGAAGGAGGAGTACCTTTGTAGAATTCCCTATGTTAATGCCCTTCTTCCCTTGCAACTTCACAAGGATTCAACTGATCAAAATTTGCATCTTCATACACTCTTATATCTCTTCCAAGAAAATAAAATGTGATAGGGGAGTGCATATTTATCTAGAGTTTGACTAAATCCTGAACATCGAACCCAAGTGGCGAGATTTCCCTAGAGATTTCACTTGGTGACAAAGTTTGTTTGGCAAGAAAGTGCAGAACATCCATTTGAATAGTATGCTCTAAAGGTGTGTCCATGTCTTCCAAATATTCTTTCTCACTTGTATCCAATTTTTGTTCACTACCTTCTTTTTCTACCTCTATAGCCTACTGATCTTGTATGAGGTCTATCTCCAGATTAGATGTAGGGAATTGACTTGCAAAAATATGTGAATCCACCTGACTATTCTCCTTATCTTTCTTTTGGTCTGTATTCTCTTCTTGTGATGAGGTTATGTTGGAATCTTTCACACCTTCATTCTTATTAATACACTCTTGAATATGTTATATTATCTCCTCATGTTGGCCCTTCTCCTGCACATTAGTCCATAATGTTTCACTCAAATCTTTCTTATTTTGTTAAGGGATTTACATTATTGGCACAAAATCTTCACTACCATGCTCAACTCCCCCCTATGTGCATCATTTCCATCAAACCCTCATTCTGGTTCTCGTGTAATCCGAATACCTCCTTGTGGTTGTTTTGTTCCCTGATTTCCTTCCTAGTGTGCAATCTTTTGAAGAACAACGTCGGCTATATTTTATTTCCCTTTGGCACTTTTCAAACAATCTCATTTAGTGTGTCTCATTTTTTTTACATGGTCTACACCTTTCCACTTCATCTTTCATTTTAACACTTTTCTCACAAACTCCAAAATTTGACTCAAGTTCAGTAGATTTGAGAAAAGGAAGACTAGGGGTCCAACTAATACAAACCATAGCATACATACTGAAATCCTTTTTCTTTACTCCCTCTCCTAGTTTCAGAAACCTTCCTAGTGTGTTCTCAATTCTCTTTAGATTTTTCTCTTCTCAGTACTGAAAGGGTAAGTTGTATAGTCTGATCCAAACTAACACTTCCCCAACCAGAGAAATTAGTCGGTTGAAATTTGGCTCCCAGAACTTGATGTAGAAACCTTTCCTTCTCATGATGTGGAGGCCATTATTTAAGACCCACTTCTTGTCTTGGCTCATCTTACATATGAAGGTAATACCACAATAGTGGGTTACACTTTTTGGGAGGAAGGAATTCACCCCGAAAAGCGTGGCCCACTAAAAAATTCATCATACTTTCGATCAGAAAGACAAAACACTTTCGATCTGAAGTGAGTTACTTCCGATCGAAAGTACCTAAAATGGCTACTTTCAATCAGAAGTTACTTCCGATCGAAAGTGCCTACTTACTTTCGATCGAAAGTAAGCAAGTACTTTCGATTGAAAGTACTTTCTTACATTCGATTGAAAGTAAGTAGGTTTTTTTTAGCGGAATAAAAACCCTGCCGAAACAGTCATTTTTACTATTTCGGCTGGGTTGAAAGCGACAGAAGAGAAGAGTTGGCTTCCATTTTATCGAACGTCTTTATTAGGTTTTTCACATTTATAATTTGCATATTTTATTGTTTTATAATATATATTGTTTGTATATATGCATTATAATGTATATGTGTATATATGCATATATGTGTCTATGTATACATATATATATCTGTGTATACATATATATATATATCTGTGTATATATATATATATATACATATACATATATATATATATATATCTGTGT
>MU226524.1:897056-919043 GCA_018584345.1 Thuja plicata | reverse complement strand
GTTGGGCTTGTTCACCTTGCGATAACCCTTCTCCAACTTTATAAGGTTGTGCTTCTTGAGAATTTCCTGCATGCAAATATATAATTAGGTCTTCTTTATCAAATTAGGTATTGCAATATCATGCTTACATGTTTCATTAAGACAAGTCATAATCGTCAACTTAAAATATGGACAAAGAGAGAGATAAAGAATTATAGACATGTACCTTGTTTATTCCGATAATATATTTCCCGAGCTTCTTTACATAGTCTGTGTTCAGTATCTTTTGAATAATGTTGTGCACTCTTATTTGGCCTTCTCTTTTTATTTCCCATCACAAGTTGCAGAATTGTCTTCTTTTTCCAAATTGTGAATTATTTTGCAACTTTCGAGTTAACAAGATGACAAAAACATATATTTATTTATATGTAATCATTTTGTACCCGAAATGACACCAAAGAGGCCGACATAGGTTTCTGTCAAAAGTCATCTTTGACTTTCGATAGAAACTGAATACTTTCTATCGAAAGTGCTTTGATAAACGTTGGGGAAATGCCAAATCATGAAACTACTTTTGATAGAAAGTAGTTTCGATTGAAACTAATTAGTTTCGATCGAAACTACGTTTCTATCAAAACCCCAAAAAATGATGTCATCTACAAAGGCTAACAACAATATGCAATTTTCATGGCTTCAGGGCTCAAGTGCGGGGCTCAAATGGAAGAATGGGGACACCTCCTTTTGCATCACATGAGTACTCTGAACTTGCTTTCTAACAAATATAGATTTGACAAATTTTGAATTAATTAGGTCTATGTATTTTGACGTGCATTAGATGTAGGTTTTTTATCAATTATAAACTTCCAGGTTTGACATTCAATGAAAAATAGTAGAAAATAGAATTTTTTTTTTTGAAAAATAACAGTGCCCTCCGGTTTCAAGTCTTCTTTCTATCAAAAAAAAAATTGAATTTTGATAAATACACAACAAGTTATCAGCTACGCAGTCAAGCTTTGTCAAAATTATGGTTGACTCTACTCCAAACATTCATAAAATATGCAATAATGATGATAATGTCATCAAACCAATTGCATACCCTCTATATGGATGTTACAAAACCAAATTCAAAAGAAGCACATTGATATCTATTTTAGAAAAAAGTTATGTTGTACGAATTCATTGTACCTTTTTGAAAAAGACGTTTTCAGCAACATAGCAGTTTTAGTGGGAGAAAAAAAAACCATTAAAATCAATTCAAAAAAAAATAAAAATATATATTTAGAATCTAGACAGAAAATACTAGATGACTCTAGTTTACTTCATCTTCCTATTTCAAACATTTTAACGACAATATGCATCCGAATGTGAAAGTTTTTCTCAAAATGTAGACTTCAATGTCTGTTTAGGCAAAAAAGTGTAACCAACTATTGTGGTATCACCCATGACTAACAAGAAAGTGTTTGGTAGGGTTTTGAGTTCCACCTTGAAGTCTCAAGAATCTTCACATCACTTCTTACCTTTTCTATCAATGGCCATTGTCCAGCCCATTTCATAAAAAATCCTTTTTCTTTCAGCCATGAAACCGAGTCATTGCAACATTCAGAAGAAACACTTCTCAAAATCTTTCCATAATTCTCTGAAGCACCAACCACTATTTTTTGTATATTCTGGGAATTTCCCTTTCCACTTCCATCCTTATGACACTTCTCCTTTGGTTTCCATATATATTTTTCCATTATTTTCCACGTAGAGCCCCCTTCTCTAGAAGCTTCGATGTCTGAGTGTCATAACTGTGCCAATCTCTGTTGTTTTCCATCCTATAGGGGGTGGATCTCTCCCTACAGCGAGAATAGAATCTTATCCCCTATTTCCTTGTATAAGGTCCATGTCTCAAACCCTTCTTATAGGTATCCAAGGTGCAATCATCTATTATGGGAATTACCTCGTCCCATCCCAATCTCCCCATGTCCATTGTGCTAGTTTTCTCCCTTTACCTTCCTTCCAACGACTCATTCCCCTGATTGCTTCTTCACAAATAATTTAAAATTTAATGTTTGCATTTTTATGTTATAGTTATTGTGTCTTTTTTAATACATGGGACAAGGGCCCCCTCCCTGCTGAATTAATAAAAAACACTTAAATAAGAACTCACAAAATGATGTGTGCTACGTTTTTAAAAGCGGAAAAATAAAAGAAAAAGAGCAACTAAAAATCACTTTTATTAAAGCTCATTCAAATATAAAATAATGTCTTTTTTGTTTAATGCACTCTTAAACTAAAAGAGGGGTAAAAAATTTATTGAATATCAAAGAGTACAGAACAACAGAGGAAACAAAGAGCACTAAAGAGCTTTATCTTGGTCAACAATTTGAACCATCTTATGAGATAAATTAGGGGGGAAGCATCCTATGATCAACAATATTCCAATCCAGCGCATGCTCGAAAGCCCATTTAGCCAAGCAATCAGCCACACCGTTCCACTCCCGAGGGATGTACATAAAAGACACAGATTCTAGAGAATTGCATAACTGAATGATTTGTTGAATAACGAGAGCCAAATGCCAATCCACATCCACAAGGTTCTGTCTATTTAATAAATTCACTACCACCTGCGAGTCTGTCTCACAGGTAATTCTTCTCCAGCCACATTGACAACACTATTCCACTACAGCCAAGATAGCAAGGGCTTCCATGAGGTTATTTGTATGGTAACCCTTGTAGATAGAGAACAGAAATTGAACATCACCAGAGCTATCACGCCCAACTCCCCCAATGCCAGCCGGTCTAGGATTTCCCTGAGAAGAACCATTAGTGTTGATTTTAATAACTCCAGACTGGGGAGGAATCTAATGCTCTTGATGATTAACACGCTGAGAGTGCTGCCTGGCTCTATTCCCACCGTGTCTGTGGGGCAGAGAGGGGGTGCCACCCTGAAGAGGAAAGGGAAGGCGTGAGTAAATACCAGCATCTCTAGGGTCCAAACCTCCACAAAAGTCACATTTTGCTAGGAGTGTTTCATGAAGAGAATGAACAATTTTCCCCCACAAGTGCCTGATCCCCAGCTGCACCTCATGAAAGATCCTCCTATTTCTCTCAAGCCAAACATGCCATAAAATAAAGGAAGGACCAATATTCCAATCAACCTAAAGAAAAGAGGTTTTAGAAGGGGGATGGCCCAGACGGTCCTAGAACTCAAACAAGGAAGAAAAATGCCAGCACGAGCATCCTCACACACTCCACCAGAAGTGCCAAATCTGCTTGACAAAGGATTACTGGAGAAAAAGGTGGGAAACATTCTCTTCACTATTGCGGCATAAGACACAGATGGAGGGACCTCGGAAGCCTCTCTTGCAAATATTCTCCCAAGTAAGATAGTGATTGTAAACCAGAATCCAGAGGAAAAAGTTACACTTAGGCCAAGAAAAGCTATTCCAAGCTTTCTTCCACCAAGAAACCTCTACCTCCCCAAACAGTGTCTTAGTTAGCGCAAGGTACCCTAAAGAAATAGAATACTTTCCAGAAGAAGCATATCCCCAAGCCAAAACATCAGGTTCCTGTAGAGAGCTACACTCCCTAGAAGCCAAGATCTAAGAAAGCTCCAACCGATCCCCCAGAGAACCACCCAGTGGCCAATCAGAAGAATTCTTCCATCTTTAACCAACAACAAGGCCTAGGTTATGAGCCTCCTTATAATGAGCCACCTTATTCCATCCAGCAGAAAGGAAAAAATCACAAAGAGGCTGTAAGTGTGGATGAGAGGACAAGAGAGGAGGATGCCCATTCCAGGAATCATTCCAAAACATAGCCTCAGTGCCTCTGTTACAAATCCAAAAAAGACTTCTCTTCACCAGGTGAGCACCAATCTTGAGGGTATTCCACACTATAGAGCCTCTTCCCTATGGAGGAAACCTGGAAACATCTAAAGGTTCAACCCCAGGTAAATACTTGTGTGAAATGATACGGGCCCAAAGCTGAGACTAATTGGAGCACCAGCACTAATAGATCTTGGCAGCAAGAGCTTTACTGCACAAGATAGCAGAATGAAGGCTAAGGCCTCCTTCCTTTTTTGGCCTGCAGACAGTATCCCAATTGATGAGGCTCCATTTAGAATTTTGCAAATTGCCACTCCAAAGAAATTGGCGAGAAAGAGTATCAAATTCCTTAAGAAAATACGTCGGGAAGCCTAAACCATGCTTCTATATATAGGAAGGGCTTGAATCACAGATTGTAGGAGAGTCACCCTGCCAGCAGTATAGAGCCACCTATGAGTCCAATGATTGACTTTTTGTTGAAGCTTGTCGAGCAAGCTCTGACAGAAAATCCTGAGTTGTCTTCCCACCACAATAGGGACACCCAAGTAAGTCAGAGGGAGAGACTCAATCTAAAATCTCAAGATATTAGCAATCCTCCACTGAATAGGCTCAGGAGTGTTGAAGAAAAAAATAGAGGACTTGTGGTCGTTGACTTTCTAACCTGAGGCAGCCAAATAAGTATCCAAAGTTAGCCAAAAGGCTTTAGCTTCTTGAATCTGAGCTCTCCCAGCAAGGGTCATATCATCAACAAACTAGAGGTGGGAAAGAGTGGGCAGACCATTTCCCCATTGCTAGCCCTGAATCAGATTTTGGGATACATGAGAATTGATAAGTCTGCCCAATTCCCTTAGCCATAATGATAAACAAATAAGGAGAAAGAGGATCTCCCTGGTGAAGAACCCTAGAGGCCCCAAATAACTCAGACGGTTCACCATTAAGAAGGACCGAGAAGGAGGGAGTAGTAACACAGCTCCAAACCCAGCTAACCCATTCTTGACTGAAGCCAAAAGCCAGAAGAACTTTCCGCAAGAAACCCCAATTGACTCTGTCATAAGCCTTAGCCATATTGAGCTTGATGAACATGGCGCGCTCTCTAGAAGTACACATAGAGTGAATGGCTTTAGAAGCAATAACCACCCCATCCAAAATTTGTTATCTAGCCACAAACCCCCTTGTTCCACAGAGATAACCATGGGAAGAAAAACTTTAAGCCTCTCCACTAGGAGCTTAGTAATGATTTTATAGACCACATTACATAGAGCAATGGGCCAAAAGAAGTCCAGCTAATTAGCCCATTCCTTTTTCAGAATAAGGACTAGGAAAGTAGCATTCAAAGCCCAAAGCATAGCTTTTTTGGAGTAGGACTCCTAAACCACATCCAAAAGGTCTTGATTGATAATATCCCAAAATTTCTGGAGGAGTTCAACAGGGAAGCCATCAGACCCCAGAGCTTTGCCCTTATGTAAGCTGAAGACCACCTCTTCCAAATTAGACATACAAATCGGCCGCATAAGAGAGTCATTCATCTCCCCAGTCACAACAAAGGGAATAAAGGACAAGATCATATTCTCCTCAATTTTTGCTAGAGACAAGTCATCTGAAAAGAGAGTAGAGTAAAACTGAATAGCTTCCTTGGACACAGCTTGAGAGGAGGTTAGATTTGTCCCATCAGAAGTGATAAGAGAAGAAATGTAACTCCTGTTATGTCGAGCCTGCACAGATTTATGGAAAAATGTGGTGTTCTTGTCCCCTTCTTGAAGCCATTCAACTCGAGCCTTCTGTTTCCAATAAATTTCTTCTCAAAGATCCCACTCTACTAAATCGCTAGAAGCTTGGGATTCCGCTATGCCAAGAGCTTTAGAAAAACCCAAATCCCCAATTTTCCTAGTAATAAAATCTAGATGATCCTGAGCCCTCTTCTTCATGATGTGGAGATTACCAAAATAAGTCCTGTTCCAATTCTTCAACTTCCTTTTCACATACTGTAATTTTTTAGAGAAGGAGAACATAGCAGTGCCATAGGCAGGGCCACCCTATCTCCACCAGTGAGCCATTAAATCATGGAGAGAAGAGTCTCAAATCCACATCAGCTGGAACTTAAAGGGAGGCTTCTTGGGGGCAACAACATAAGTAGCCGTGAGCTTAATAGGCCAGTGGTCAGAGCCTCTCCAATCAAGAATTTTAGAGGAGAGAGAAAGAGAGCCACAAATCCAAAAGTAGGAAACCAGGAACCTGTCCAAGCGTTCTGAGATGGCATCATCTCCAACCCTTCTATTGTTCCATGTAAAGAGCCCATTAAGAGGTTTGACATCACAGAGATGTAAAAGATTCATATTTTCCAGAAGAAGCTCAGAAGAAGGACCCAAGCGAGCCAGCCCACCCCGCTTCTCCTCTAGACTAATGACAGAGTTGAGATCCCCGGCTACAATCCAAGGCAAGAATGGGTGACAACTTCTGACATGCCTAATATGTGCCCAAAGCTTAATCTTGCCAAGGAGATCAATAGGGGCATACACATTAGTAACAAGAATCATCTCTCCAGTTTCTAGAGAAGAGGCCACCATTAAGAGAGCCGAGTGACAAGAGATCCAGTAGAGATACGTAACTTTCCTAGGATCCCAACAAATGGCAAGACTACCAGAGCTCCCCAAAGCACCAACACACTGACATTGCCCCAGAAACCAAATATTAGGAGCACATCTAAACATGGAATCCACTGAAAGCTTGGTTTCCTAGATACAAAGGATATTTGGAGAATGATCAGCCACCAGCTCATGAATATCTTTTTGTCTGGGGATGCTATTCAACCCCCTCACATTCCATGAGAGAATAATCATTGAGTAGAGTGGGGGAAATGTTCATCCATGGTCTTTACAGCCCTAGACTCTACCAGTAAATCTCTTGTAAGTTTAATTTTTTCCTGATCCTGCTTTCGCCCAACTCTTGAGGTAGTAGCAAAAGAGACTTTCTTAAACGGTCTATGCATGAGGCCCAAAGAAAGAGAAGATCCCTTTCTTTTACCAAAGGCAAACACATCCTTGACCAAATCTTCCAGAAGAATATCCTTTTCCTGTGGAGCAGGAGAAACCATAAGGGCACCAGACTCAGGGCCAATAGGGGTCTCCAGCTTCTACTGAACTACAATATCCTGGATTCCACAAAGAATAGAACTCCTCCCATCTGAGCCATTAACCCCACACTAAGCATCTGCAGGAATGCCTTCTTCTATGACCATGTTGTCTAGCACCTCAAATCGATTGAACCCTAAGTCCACTTGTCGATCTAGATGAGGTCGCTTCTAACCCCTTCCCTTAGCATGGTTGTGAGCAGGGATAAAACCATCCTTATTAGGATTGATAGTGTTTGTTGGCCCTTGCCCCTAACTTGATGTATTCATCTAAGCTTTCCCTTTACCAGTACTATCAATCTGAACTTTCCCTTTTCTAGTACTAATAGTTAGACCATTCCCCTTACCATCATTAGCCATCCTTGGGCCTGAGAACCCACCAGGAGTACCATTGCCTTTAGAGGCTGGAGGGCATTGGCACTGTAAATGACCATACTCATGACAAATGTGGCATCGGAAGGCAAGGGATTCATAGTCTAGCTGCTGAATCCAAGAAGAAGAGCCTAGGCAAATTTCCAAAGAATCTGGCAAAGGATTATTTAAATCAATTTCAACACAAATACGAGCATAAGAAATAACCTTTTCATCCAGTGATTGATGTGCTATAGCAGCTGGCCTCCCAAGCAAAGGAGCAATTTGTCAAAGGATATCCTCTTTCCAAAACTCCAAAGGAAGTCGTGGCAGGCGGACCCAAACAGGAACCCTCAAAGGGAGATCCTCAGTAGAGTTGAACCCCGTATGCCAGGGTTTGATGAAAAGTCCCACATGGTCATAAAAATATAGGCCTCCCTCAAAGCCCCAGTCCCGATCTGACATGCAAGAGAAAGCCACCAAAAAGTAGCTATTACCAGCCAGCATAATATCCATATCACATTCCACCTGCCATGAACGGCGAATCAAGGCTTCTAGAGCCGACAGGGAGATCCGGATACCAAGAAACTTGCATATCAATGCATGTTTGGCCAAATAGTCCACATTTTCCATTACTGCCTCTGGAGGGATAACTAGCATAGGTCGATCCTGGCTACGCGGAAGGCAGCCATTAACTTTATTCAACTTTGAGCTCTCTCCAACAGAAAATGTCTCCTTCGCCTATGAACTCACCCCGGGAGAAGATCCACCACCAGCTGAGGCTCCAGCAAGAAGGAGAATCTTGGAAACCCCATTCACGACCATCAAAGCCTAGCAAATAGACTCCCTCACAGCCGTACGACTGCTCCCCTGTATGTGCATTACCAGTCTGAAAATCTTCCAAACTGTTGTGTCGCACGGGCAAAACTCTTCTTCTTTAATGCACTCTTATTATCTAAGAAAATGATTATAAATGTATTAGGAACTGTATCAAACCTTTTTTGAGGCATACAAGGATGAATAGATAATATATAGTTGCCAAAAAATCACAGTTACAACAAAAGTTGGGTAGTTGGAGAATAGTATTACATTTAAAGAAATATACATTTTCTTCTTCATTTAGTGTCCTAATAGACAACAAAATTTTTAAGGGAATGATACTAGACTCTCTAAAAATTACAATAAATGTCAAGATATCAGTGATTAATTATTGAGATCCACAACTTCCATATATTACATTTCATATTATAAGCACCACTGATTTTTTTTCCTGAGAAATTAAACTTTCAAAAATTGCTCGTAAAAAAAATGTTCAAAAATCATAAATTTACCTAATATGTAGGAGATATTTTCCACAACAAGTCAAATTGTGATATTTCTATCAAGATTTAACTATGTAATTTTTTCAGTCAAACTCATTAACCCATGTTTCATGAGTAGTGGTCCACTGGAACCCATTTCTCACGAGAATGAATGGAACACTTAGCACTCATTGCATCTAAGTGATGCTCACAGAAGTGAAGAACTTGGATTTCCTGTGAGGTCACCCATCCCAGTACTACTCCTACTTGAGCGCACTTAACTATAGAGTTTCCTCCTTGGTTAGAATCACTCTACTTGCAACTCACTCTATTTGCAAATGGGGTTGCAAGCAGAGTGATTTTAACCATGGAGGAAACTTTGTAGTTAAGCGCACTCAAGCTATAGTAGCACCGGAATGGGTGACCTCCCGGGAAGTCCCAGTGCTTCACCTCTGTGAACATCACCTAGATGCAATTAGTGCTAAGTGTTACATTCATTCTCATAAGATGGGTTCCTATGCACCACTACTCATGAAACATGGGTTAATGAGTTTGACTCAAAAAACTACACTGTTAAATCTTAATAGCAATAGCACAATAAGTTTACCTATCAAAATGCTCATATGTGAGTAGATAGTTTAGTTTAAGTGTAGTAGGCTTGATTTTTGGAGAGTTTATCATTGAAGAAAGACATTGACCTTTTGAAATATAGGAATGAAAGAAATTTCAAAAATTATGCAACATTAGATAATACTGTCTTATGTCAATTAATATGCACTCCGAACTCCATAGAACGAATCTAGACTTTACAAATGAGATTACAGACATGAAATCCTTATAAAAGCTATGTACTTGTGGACAGCTAAACCAATCATTGCATAGATGTATTCAAGTTTCTGTATACGATTGTTACAGTAATATATCTGCAGTATTTGTAAAGACAAAAAACATAAAGAATGAACATAAATTTACATATTCATATTAAAAATCCCAAGAGTGATAACGGTACATTCCATAGCCGTAGTCATCCTGAAAATGGGCCACCGGGTTAGGATTACGTGCAGGGCTCGTATAACCTCCGTCCTCTTCTTCTACATCATTCCAAAATTGAGATTCAACCTCTGGTTCCACGTAATACTCCTCTTTATCCTCTTCATCATCTTCATTCACCACTTTTATTTCTACCTCTTCTGATGCCCGTTTCAGACTTAGTAACAGATTTTTGAACTCCAGCTCGTCAAAACCTTCAAAGCAATACGGCTGATTTACAGTTAATGTATTCAATGAAGGAGAATTTCTGAGAACAAAACCCAACACGGCAACATCTTCTTCGCTCCGATGTGATGAAATATAAAGAGATGCTTTCTTGAGATTTGGAAACATGAAGTCTGATATCACTTCCATCTTTTCTTCCCTTACCACTGCACTACCCTGCCATACAAAAAAAGGCCGATTCATGTGAAAATACCCAACATCTTGCTTGAGAAAACTTTAGATCTCAAATGAATGAAAGAAAAAAAATGTTACCATCATGGATGCAAATACTTTGAGTTCTTCAAGGTCAGGAAAGATGCCGACAAGAGTTAATGGACAGGAGAAGCCACGGAATCTTGATGATGAGAAACTTCTAATAGATGAGCCAAGTAATCTTGATGATGGGCATCCCGTATGGGATAATTTTCTCCACGATTCAATACTTGAATGTCCTTCAATTGGCTGTGCTTCAAGCGATCCAACCTCTTGTAAAAACACACAAGAATTTATCTGCATTTTGGATAGTATGTAGCAATCCCATACTTTGAGCTCAACCGAATTATAAGAATTTATCTGCACCTTAGCTAAGCTGGAATCGCTACCTAGTTTGACTTGACACAGTTGCGGACAGTCTGCTATCAAAGATTGTACAGAAGAACAACCTAATAAGATCAAACAATTGAGATTGGCAGCCTGGACTTTCAAATCTATCAACTCTTTACAACTTAAGAGCACCAACTTCTGGAGAACCGGGCACAGCTCTAGCACTTCCTGCAGACTCTTGTCGGTCAGATTCTCAATATTACGTAGACAACAAGTTTTCAGGAATGCAAAATTCTCAGATGAGGTGGGCTTGGGAATTTCTGGAAACACAAAGCGGGAAAGTTCCAAATACAGGAGGGCATTACAACCAAAAACAGTAACAGGTAGACCCATTTTCATGCCTCTCAAATCGGCATCAACTTTAAGAAGCATCTTTTTCACTCCTTGTTTGGCTGCATGATGAATGTATTGCTCTATGTCAATTTTCTCCAATACATTCTCAAATGTAGAATGGCAAGACAGACTAGAAATATGAAAGTCAAAACTCTCGAGAGGGGCACAGAATGTGCTCCATTGTCTCTCCAAAGCTTATACCATTTTCTTCTTCTCGATGGAATAGATAGCTGAAAAAGTCAGGAGAGAAATGAAGATGGGGAATTTTAGTCCAAAGGAGAAGCCACTTACGGCAGAGAATGGAGGATCGTACGGCATCAATGAGGGGAAGGCGCGAGATAATGTTCGAGGACAGAATGCTTTCTGGTAACTCGTTTAACCTGCAAATAACATCTTGGACTGCCATTATTCAAAATCTTCTGATTCTAGATGCTGTGACTACTCGACCTCAACTGCCAAATTTCTGTGATTTCTGTAAAGCAGACCCATCAATGAAGGAGAATGATTAAAATCCCATATAATGACAAGTTGACAACATAACCAAACAATGAAAGTATGTTTGCAAATTAAGGGTAGCGATTCCTTTATTGGGGTGCACTTATAAATGCAAAGTATCAACAAAACTGTGGGCAAACTGTGAAGGGTGCCCTTCTATGACGGGAAACATAATTCACATCAGAAGTTGCATGTCTGAGTGAAAATAGAGTTGTGGACACCTATATAGAGAAAACAAAGATTCGCTTTTGAAAGACAATTGTTTAAGTGCATGTTCTCCAAAGAAAAATGGTGTCAAACTTCAGGGTCTGAAATTCCACTGTTAGATGTTCATTCGATTGAAGGCATATCCATTCAAAGATCCAAAATCAAGATCACTTACACGGGTGTGCCTTTCTAAAGTACACTTTAGAGTTTAAAAGATGGAATCCCATTGATAGGCATATGCCCATTGAAAGCTGGGTTTTGAGTGTAACGAAGGTCTTGAATTCATCCATAGAGGTGCATCTATTCCCCAATGGTCGTGCCTTTTTAAAACCAATGGCAGAGTAGTAGGCTAGACTAATTAAAAAGTAGCTTGGATACATTTAGAATACATTGGCAGTGACAGTAGGGAGTATCTTGTTGTATAAACATAGCTCTATACACTTTATTTTTACATCAGCAGAGCAGCAATGTTTGTTAAGTCATATCAGCAAAACATTCACAATTTTTAACAGCGGGACAGTTGATTTAGGAGGCTTATTCTGTTAGTCTGACCAGAAGTGAGATTTCCAGATCAGTGAATTCCACATCAACCATGTAAGCGTGAAAAGATTATTGTCAATTGTCGGTTGTCTATGACAATGATTTTCATGGCGATTACATTTCAAGAGAATTTTTAACCTAGCTCCATCAAAGATGCCTAATATCAGCAGTCATTTGCATCAATCGTATAGGGCTTAATAGAGGAGAAGGGTCGAATCATCATTTGAGATTAGGCCTAATTTGAGATTGACTATTTTCAGTTGTCGATGATTTTAGCTTTGATGTGTCTTGGTGCAAGCACAGATATTCACATATGGAAAACTATAGGCTGTACCCACCGTACAAGAAAAGGTAAATAACTGTGTCTTCAATTGATACAGAGATTAAAACCACACTATAAATGCCTTCGATTAACAGATAACAGCAGAATTGTTTTGGAATGTAATGATACACAGTAAAAACTGAACTGGGCACATACAGATTCCCAATTAAAAAAATAAAACCATGGCAAGTGACTAACCTTAAGATTCTACCCAACTTACATTCTACCATTTAAAACCTTACAAACGGTGTGACAGACAAATTTTGATTATATATTTTTTAAAAGAAATCAATGTTCATTGACCCCACCATGCGTTCTGATTTTCCCAATAAAAATTGAAACCTGCATACCCAAGTTAGTCCCTAAATCCTAAGTAAGATTAATATGAAATAATTAACTTGCTGTCGGAGGCTATTCAGGCAGAGCCCACGTAGTTGAATTCTACAATATTTCCTAGTATATATGCATGTTACTCTATTCAATAAAATCATCGAAGCATTAGCATTTATAACAAAAAAAAATTGCTTTTCAAGGAGTACGGTCCATTTTTATTGTTGAAGGCTGCCCGCAGTTTAGGAAAAAACAGGATGACTTAGCTCACAGCTGCATAAAGGGGTCAATAGCACTTGTACAGAAACTAAGGATTAAAGAGTTATATAGGAATTTAATACATGTATATTAGTTGGATTCAAGAGCAACAGGCATGGTTAGAAAAACCATCTGTTTTTTGTGTTTAAAATGCAGCAATGTTGTTATTAAAAAAATAAGAATGGTGAAATACATAAAATTGAAAGATTGGACACAAGGAAAAACTCATTATGATGTAGGTGTTATATTTGTTTTGACGAAACCGGCCTATAACAAAATGTTCAATCAGTTTTTTTTGGGTTTGAAATTAAGTTTTGTCTGCATTCTGCCAAGTGGTGTAATCTCACAATAACCGGATTCCTTCAATGAGAATTTAAAACGAATCTCATCAATCTATTCACAATAAACGAAAAGCAGATCCAAAAAAAATTGGGTTGAGGTCTTTTAGATTCAACAATTCACCACACACTATAAAAGAAACCCCAGTTCTTTCAGAACAAAATATCTATCACAACCTCAAACTAAACAAATAGTTCGCAAAAATATGTAAACTCTTCAGAACATATCAATGTGAACATAGTACAGCCAAATGGAAGGGCTAAAAAATAAGTCCTTGTTGCAGTATCAATCCTGATAGAAAATTCAGCCAACGAAATTATAAAGAATACTGCCCTTCTCACATTAGAGCATCTACCAAGGTTTTCAACAGTGTATTTCAAAAACAATTTATCGTCGCCCAGATGTAGAGATTCGAAAACACTAAAGTTAATGAAACCAAGGCAAATGACTTACCTCAAGATTCTGCACAAATTGCAGATGACACGAGCCAAAACTATCTACCCAATCTCGCTGCAGTCGCCACTTCAATCGAGGTACTTAGAATAAATGAAAAGTGGAAAAATATCGTAGTTTTAGGGTTTAGAAAGATAAATAGATAAACTATTTTAATTAAACTTTGGCCGGCTTCGGATGTCTTAAGCCGGCTGGCCATAGCCGTAGCGATGACCAACAATTTATTTCTTTTCAATTTCCTTGAATTTCAGTCATTTAGAAAAAATCTCAAAGATTTTTTTACACATTAAAATCTTGACTGACCTATCTAATCATTGAGTAAAATCTTATCGCGTGTAATGAGTCCTATGTTTTACATTTAATAAATTATAAAACTGTATGACGAATATTTTTAAGATATGTTTTTTAAATTAAAAAAATTGCTTTGGTAACATCGTATCGCTTATAACGAGTAGCTGACGTCTCCAATCATTGGAAAACACTCCAAGTTGGTCAGAAAAATATTAACAAAATTGAAGCATTGAAATCTTCTGGCAGGAATTTTGGACGACTTTAGGCGATTTTCACCCTAATTTGTTTTATACCTGCTCGGAATTTTCGACAAAATAAAGTTTATTTTTAATGTTTTCAATAATAGAGTTCTTAAATGCGGTACAATTCATGGTTTTATACATATTTCTTACAGCCATGTTTGGGCTTTAGTGAGATATCTAAGCTACTGAAAGTGTTTAGAAACATTGCTATCTTCCCTTTGATACTAAATGTTTTCGACATAGAATAGTTTGAAATTAAAGGCTGAATCTCGTTCTTCCATTAGCAGATCGGTATGGTATTTGGGTAAATGATGACTTGAAGTCATGCTTCATATCATGGGTATAATTCCTCTCAAAGTTTGGGCAAGTCTGTTTCTCACAACTTTTACTAGCTATATTGCTCGTCTTATTTAATGATGATTTATATTAAATATCAAATTGGAATGGAATAAGAATTTAATGATGATTTATATTAAATATCAAATTGGAATGGAATAAGAATTTAATGATGATTTATATTAAATATCAAATTGGAATGGAATAAGATAAAAAAATTTAAGGGACTAATTGGTAGGGTTGCAAGGCAAAGGTAATACGTGTATCTGACATGAATAACTAACAAGGATGGTAGATTGGGATAGTTTGGTTTATGTATGATTAGATGAACATCCTGATTCACTTAGTGGACCCTAGATAAGAGGACAACGGAGACAGTTGATCAGAATACTGACATGTCAACTGTAATTGGAGATTAGTAAGATAATTTTTAGAAGAAAGAATTCCGAGCTCAACCTTTTTGTATGCAAATTAAAACAATGATAGAAGTGTAACTTCTATGGATCCCTCATATATTAAGGGAATGTAATATAATATAAGACAATGTAATTTGTAGCCAATATGTAATATGTATGTATGTAATTGTAAATGAGGATGTAAATTTCTTCATAAATACACTGTGCTTACACTGTAGCACATACATCAGAGGTTTTCTCTGGTCGACTTTTTCCTATATAGTTTAAATAATAGCTATAGATGAGAATCATTGTTATATAGTTTAACTAATAGCTAGAGATGAGAATGCATTATTATATTGTTTAAATAATAGATAGAGATGAGAATCATTGTTATATAGTGTAAATAATAGCTAGAGATGAGAGTGCATTATTAGAATGTTTAAATAAAAATTCTATCTATCGATTTTTTCTCAGTTCTGCCTATTCTGCAAAACACTCAGCAATCCATCATTTTCATTTTTCTATCTGTAATCCAGAAAAAATTAATAAAACTCTCCACCCTAAGCTAAAAATATGAGCGCCACTTTATAAGATTATCTTTATATTGATATTGGTACTCTTGTTAGCACTCTACCAGCATGCGCCTTGTGCTACACTGAGTGATTTAGCCCTCAGAATTGGCCTAAAAATTCTATGGCCCTTCGATAGATAGTAGTTGAATAGAACTATAATCAGAATTGTCCAGTTTAGATGGATTGCCTCATCCTATTTCTTGGGTTAATTAACTATAGCATTGAACAACATAGATGTAGGCTATCTCGCTTGCCTAGCATCTCTTCCATCAAAGCTACTGAACTGGTGTCTCCTTTAACTAGCCTATCTTACTGGCCCTCCCTCTCAACAGGAAAAATATATAGGATGGTTGACCCTTCCTCCTATCCCTGAGCCTACGAAGTCCACTAAAATCCATGCATAGCACATTTATACCTAAACTTTAAAATAAAATTACTAAACTTTGTCTGAAAGGTCAAGCGACATTTAATCAGCGTATGTGAAATAATGAATTTTTATTGCATTCAAAAAGCATGTTTGTGGGCTTTGCAAGGCCATATTCCATATTTTTGGTTAGTCTAAAAGAAAAGGTGTTGATGGCTTTCTCTTTAGTTTTATGTTGGTGACTGAGAAAATGAAATGAGGAATTCTTCGGTCTCAAGAATAGCATGCACTCTTACAGCTATACACCACCATCCCTTTCCATCCCATTTATCTCATAGATTTCTAATCAAGCAATTCCTTAAAAATTTCTCCTCTTTTTCCTCACGCTGCTATGTCTCCCTTCAACATTATTGTCTCATAGATTGCAGTGAATTGATTGCAGTGAATTCAGGATGCACCCACGATGCAATTATTAAAGAAGTTTTACAAACTTCGTTTTATTTTTAGAAAAATTTACCCAACATCCTAGAGGATCTTGGTTGTGCGATATCATCCTCTTAAGATCTGCATTTTCATTAAAACCTAAGGCAAACACAAAATCCTCTTTTTTCAAAGGAAAACCATCTTTCCCTTTGCCTTTTAAGTCAAAATTAGTAGTAGGTGGTATTCCAAGCTCATCATTTGAAACTTTTCCATAAGGTTACACAAATTAATGCCACCTTTGGAGGAGCAGTAGTCGCTGGTCATATTAAACATTAGGTAATCATCTTCCCTTCTTACACCTGAAAACCGCTCTACATAATAAATACATAAGTTTCACAACTATACAATAAAAGATAAAAAAATTATATATAATTAAAAGTAAAATGAATTATATTAATAAAAATTAGTTAATTCTTATTAATTAAATACTAATACCTATTCATTATATTATTAATTTAATCAAAAGAAAATAAACATTTAAGTATAATTATTAAATTAAATACTATTACCTATTCATTATATTATTTCTTTAATCAAAAGGTATAATAAATACATAAATTTTACTGCTATACAATTTAAAAATAAAAATAATATAATTAAAAGTAAAATGAATTATATTGATCACAATTAGTTAACTCTTACTAGATTAATTACTAATATATATTCATTATATTATTAATTTAATCGAAAGAAAATAAACATTTAAGTATACTTATTAAATTAAATACTATTACCTATTCATTATAATATTAATTTAATCAAAACAAAATTATATGCGCAACGAAACTAAGATATAGGGACACATTTTTCATGAGTACCTTTTATTAATATGAATATAGAAGTAGGTAGAAAATTTACTCGCTAGGGTTTTTTGATTTGTCACTGAGAGTTTTTATTTACAATTCAAATAAAATTTATGAATTTTAGTTAGAAGATAGTAATTAAAGAGTAGAAATGACACAACTATTTTCTATTAGTTTGTTTTACTAGCCTATAGGCATCCAATGGGGAGGAACCTATGACTGAAAATGTGTCTCACGCTTCTTTTCTGGGTACCGATAAAAATTTTCTGGGCAGTTTTTGTTTTTGACATTTTCTGAACAAATGTCCTCCATTAAAATAGAATGACACACAAATTTAGTTTGATCTGCTACTTGATTCTTGGTTGGCGGAAATACTTATTTACTGTCATGAGCTCCTTTCTTGGCATCATCTTTTTCTGTTGTAGCATGGTCACTGACCCTTGGCAATTGGAAGTGGAAATCTGGTTATACTTCATGTCTATTTATGGAAACTATTTTGCATAGTATCAAGCGGCCTTAGAATTCTGAGTTGCACATGATAATTCTATTAATTGATTTATACAAGGTTGGTCTTAACAGATTATGTTGAAAGGTGGAAGTTTCCATGCCTGCTTGCTCTGCAAATGCGTATGCGCCATTACTGTTTCCGTACCACAAAGTGGTTAAAATATATCATATTAAACAATATATTCTTACCTCGGGCAAAGTATTTGATTGTTGTTTTGTAGCAGATGAAGCTCTCTATTCTTGCCGAAGATGGTCCTGAAGATGGTCTTGAAGTCGCCTGCTCGAACTCAAGAAAAATCATCCAGATAAATGTCTGTTGGCCTCAGATGCCCATGGATGACGAGAGGCAGACAATATTGCATCGTGAGATTGAGTGGAAGAAAGAAACTGTGGAGAGAGGAGAGGGTCAACTGCCAGGGTAGACCTGCCCGTGCATTTTCTGAGGTGTTCTGAATAACCGTTTAGAAGGTAATCAAATGAATTGCATATAAATCCCCAGCTGCACATATTGTCAGATATCTGGCAACATAAATGAATAGTCCACCAAAGGTTGGAAAACATAAATGACTTTGAAAGGAGTATTTCATGCAAAAATTCAGAAATTGGAGTACATCCCACAAACAACTCTTGTTTCAAAGTTATTTCTGTCTTCCAACCTTTGGTGCACTATTCCAATTTCGCTACTATCCTCTTTGTTCACAAGGCAAGATGGAAAGAAGCAGTCCATGCAGCCATTACCAGACCTTCAGGGTTTTTTTGAGCTCGTTCGAGTGTGATGCATTATGGATTGCTTCTCCTCTCTTAAAATAGTGCCCACGAGCCTTTCAGAGACCCTGTACAACTAGGGATCCAGAAGGATGAAAAAAAGGGAAGAAACCACAAAATACAACCCTAATTAGTGCTCAGTCATGAAACATATTGCTAAAAATACCCCTCGACACGATCAACACCTCCTTGGTTTCTTGGTCAATTTTGTTTGACTCTTGAAAACATGCCCATTGCTGAAAAATGTTGATTGAGGAGAATGTTATTGTATTGATTGTTACAACAATGGTCTCTCCTATTCACTTGGAAACTTCAACCTTGCTTTGTAGAAATCATAGATCAAAGCTCAACGAAGCATGCCTTAACTTTTGACGGTTGGTTGATAGAGCGCACTTTGCTGACGTGGTCCATTTCCCTTTTCATTGTTAGAATATTTAAGCTTGATCAAACATTAATACCCCCTCAACAATGTACTCATGAAAATCCCATGCCACGCAAAAACAAACTGGGCCCACCATTGTCTTTCACCCAATATTCACATTATACATTCGAAATTACTTTAAAATGATTTAAATAATTTTTTTACACCACACTTTAATGTCAAATGATTCATTATTATTTCTTAATAATTCAATGTCAATATCATTTTTTCCAATAAAGAATAGGTAATTACTACATCAATATTTTTATAAAAATAGGTGAGCATTTTTCAACAATTACTTTATTATCCCTACATACATATTTTATATTTTAAATTCAACTTTCATTGCATAATTAAACAAGTCCTCGCAGGTCTCAACCCTCCAACAAAAAAAAAACATCTTTATAGGATTTCTCTTATCATGACATAAATTTAAAGTACAATATTAACAAACTATCAATTGTAAATTGCCAATGTAAATTTTATTACACAAAATAACTTTAGCTCTTTCAAAAACTATACTTTTCATGAACTGTTTAAAATGTAAAATTAAACTAAACATAATATATATAACTATAAACATAGTGAACTAAATCTAGATGTAACACTAATGGTTCTAAAAATTTTATCAACTATAAAAGAAATTATGTATGAAATTGCACATGGGAAAATAATATGTTACTTCCAACAAAAATAAATATTTTTCAAAAAATAGAAACTTCTAATTGACAATCCACAATGTTAGATACTATTTTAAAACAATAATGACTTATGTTGCTTGTACACTTATATTTTACTTATGAACTCTTCTATATAAACATTGTTAGAATGTCTATATATCTAAATATAAATAAAAATTGAACCAAAATAAATAGGGGACACATTTGAACATGCGATTACTTGTAAATACCTCTTCACCTCAAATCTCATTGTCTGATCAAATTCTACTAATTCTTTACAATTCATAAGTATAAATGACTAAATAGACGACTAACTTGGTTATGGGGTAAAATCACAAGGTCAAACAAATAAAAATGACTAAATAATTAGTCACCCAAACAAATATGACTAAATAAATAACTAAATGATATGTAATATATTCAGTAATGTTTATATGTTATTAGAAATATAATATCGTTTAAAACATTCTAACTATGAATAGTAAAACTAATTCAAACCTGTTATGGTTAACCTTAAATGGAATTGTGAATAGGAGGAGACGGTCCAGACAGAGCACCAGGAAAAACCCTATCAGTAGGGCTAGTGTTGTGGATTGGAGAGGGTCCAGACAGAGGAATAGACGCCTGGACAACATGGTGAGGAGAAGCTCTTCTGACGGTAAGCTCCCAGAATCAGGTAATGAACTAGGCTCTTCTGAATGCAAAGTCCCCAATCAACATATTAGAATGAAAACAACAATAATCAAAATTGTCATCCTTATAAGATTGCTTTTGATTTGTATTCAAAAACTATGTTAAGGGTTTTAATTTATAGTGGCAAAGAAAATAAATGTCATGGGGTGCCCGCATGATTTACAGGAGAAATTTTGGTGCATATTAATGAGTCTAGTCAACTGTTTGCTCATAATTCTCCAACCTCTTGTAAAAACACCCAAGAATTTATCTGCATTTTGGATAGTATGTAGCAAACCCATACTTTGAGCTCAACCGAATTATAAGAATTTATCTGCACTTTAGCTAAGATGGAATCGCTACCTATTTTGACTTGACACAGTTGCGGACAGTCTGCTATCAAAGATTGTACAGAAGAACAACCTAATAAGATCATACAATTGAGATTGGCAACCTGGACTTTCAAATCTATCAAGTCTTTACAACTTAAGAGCACCAACTTCAGGAGAACCGGGCATAGCTCTAGGACTTCCTGCAGACACTTGTCGGTCAGATTCTCAATATTACGTAGACAACAAGTTTTCAGGAATGCAAAATTCTCAGATGAGGTGGGCTTGGGAATTTCCGGAATCACAAAGCGGGAAAGTTCCAAATACAGGAGGGCATTACAACCAAAAACAGTAACAGGTAGACCCATTTTCATGCCTCTCAAATCGGCATCAAATTTAAGAAGCATCTTTTTCACTCCTTGTTTGGCTGCATGAAGAATGTATTGCTCCATGTCAATTTTCTCCAATACATTCTCAAATGTAGAATGACACGACAGACTAGAAATATGAAAGTCAAAACACTCGAGAGGGGCATCCTGCCGCATCAGAATGTGCTCCATTGTCTCTCCGAAGCTTATACCATCTTCTTCTTCTCGATGGAATAGATAGCTGAAAAAGTCAGGAGAGAAATGAAGATGGGGAATTTTAGTCCAAAGGAGAAGCCACTTACGGCAGCGAATGGAGGATCGTACGGCATCAATGAGGGGAAGGCGCGACATAATGTTCGAGGAGAGAATGCTTTCTGGTAACTCATTTAACCTGCAAATAACATCTTCGACTGCCATTCTTCAAAAGCTTCTGACTCTAGAGGGCACGGCTTAACCATCACACACTAAGCTTTGACTTAGTGTGTGGTGTTTGACATGGGTCCTACGGCCGGGCTTAACCGACAGTTTCGAAGCAGGTGCATGGGCCCACTTTTAACCTTCGATCTGACATTTACCGTTCACAGCATTTCCGTTTTCGGACTTTTGGTTTCCACCGTTTTTTTCTGCCTAACGTCCGTCCGCTTCAAAGTATAGACGCCGTTAGCATTTGAATTTGTTTAGTTCCCGCTCAGATGTTGGAAAGTGTTTGATAGCATAAAAATAAGTGGGAACTCTAATTCATTTCGTCGATCCCTGCTTCTGAGGTAGGCATATTTTCAGGACCTTTCGCGCCTTATGCGAATGTTTTTTTGCAGCAGATAGAACACATGAGCATTCTCACAGAGTCACAATGCAGTTGATAAAATGGGAGTTTCCAAACAGGTTATACGCATCCATCAAGGCATAACAAAAGGGTAATTAATGTCAGATATTACAGTTGGGAATAATTTGGTCGACATGTATGCAAAATGTACAAGCATAGACAGTGCGCATGAACTGTTTGAGCGGATGCCTCAAGGAAATGTGATAGCATGGAACGCTATGATTGCAGG
>MU226524.1:866924-895698 GCA_018584345.1 Thuja plicata | reverse complement strand
TTTACCATAGTTTATCTTAACCAAAAGGCCGAGAAAGTTATAGTTTCATTGCAATACTAAACACATACATTTATGATACCTTAAACATTTTCCTTCCTAATGATGAATGGGGCCAAATAATTCATAAATTTCCACACCAGATTCTTGATTGTTGGCAGCTCCAAACTTAACCTTAAAATATCTTTTAAGTTATGAGTAGAAGGAGATCATGTCTCAAGTTTTAGCATAGGAGGTTTGTACCTCTTTTAACCACACTCTAAACCAAAAGAAAATAACCAATATCTTAGAATGACTTTTACCAAAATAATCCTTCAAAAATATTTGTATCACTATACAAATATTTACACTCGAAAGTAATAAAAAAACAAAAGATATTTTTGTTGTTGTTTTGTTAGTTGATTCTTCCCAAAAAAAAAACATATACACCATTAGCTATTAAGGAAGAACTATTTTATAATAGAGAATGTTTGAGGCTCTCCTTTGAAGGAGGTAGTATGTGACCTCTTTTGCAAGTTAGTGGGATTGTTCTCCACTGGATTGGAATCTTTAGGGAGATTGCAACCAAAACCAAATAACACAAGGTTAGGAAGCAAATAAATGATATATCAATATACATATTACTTTTGGGACCATGTATAAGGTTCATTTTCAACCAAATAAATCTTGTTTGGATATATCTTATATAGATTTTTCAAGAATTATAAGGTTCATTTTTTAAGTTTTTGTTACAATAAGCGACACAAGTCACTTTTCCAAAAAGGTAAAACAAAATTTTTAAACTTTAAGTTATGGGTTTTTCTTAGGTTTTTGTCCATCTCTATTTTCCCTTAAAATCTCGTCAACATCTAGCTTCAATTAAGTCAAATATTATAGTTATATTTTAATCATCTCACCTATAGTTATATTTGATTGCCTTCTACATCTCTCAAAAATTTGAAAGTAGGCTCTTGAGAAAGTTTGATGAGACTTGTGGACCTCTCATTCACATCAACTCTATTTTAGTTTCAATTACAACATAAAAATTAGGATAAATAAAATTCATCCATTTTAGAAAAATGTGTTTATTTAGATCATCGTGTCTCTCCATTTATATTATCCTTCAATCTATCAAGTCTTACCATGTTTTGTGTCACAAAAACATTGACTTATGCATAGCTAATAGCATACATTTTCTATAATAGGTGTAATTCTCTATCTTTAAAAGCACAAAACCAATCTACCCATAGTAGCTACTTCAATTTATGAATGTATTTCCTCTAAAATAATCAAATGATTATTAAATAACCATATCACATGTGTGTGGTTATTACATTTCATGAAACTATATTTATTTGAGGTGTGCTGAAGAATGGCTCACATGCCTTCTCAACATTTGCATGTCTTTCCTCAACTCAACTTGTAAATGTTTGAAAGAAAAATATGAACCAAAAACTAATCTCTTTATTGATGTTGCTTCAATATTTCGCAGTTAAATACAAATCATAATCAATAGTTGACATGCCTTTTGTATACTCCCACTCCTTGCATATATATTTTTATTTTTTGTATGAACTAGCCTCAAATTATAAAGGGCCTTAGGACTTATTTTAGGTGATAAATTTCAAGATGGAACCAAGCTTTTTTAATACATTGGTATTTTCTCTAATTTCCTCTCTTACTAAATGGACTTGGCATAAGATAAAGACTTATCAAATAAAATTGCTTAACATGAGTATATTCAAGTTTTTCTATTACCATTGGTTATTTATAGTCAATTTGTCATTGCCTATGATGATATAATGGATGATCCTCAACTTGGGTTTTACTCCCTCATGATAAACATTTTTTATACAACTTCTAATATTTTTACTATTATGTGGACTAAATTGGCTAGCGATTTTGTACTAGATTTCATGCATACCCTACACTCTCATAGTGGCTAGCCTAGGGAGTCTTTGTCAACTATGGTCTTAGAATTTTTTATGGAAATTCTAATTTGATTTTGGCACACTCCTTAACCCCCTGCTTCTTCTTCCTTTGTTTCCACTTTAAAATCTGTCTAGTATGAAAATAGGGTTTGTTAGCCTATGTAGGCAAACTAGGAATCTTATGCATGTTTCCCATTTACATTGGAAGGAGATTGATCCACTTAGCTCAAGATATTTGGGCACAAGGTGAATCCAACGGTCCTTCATTATGAGCTGAAAAATGCTTATGTGATTGTGGAAAATGAATGCAAACTTTAGGGCAAAATATGAAGGCAAAATCTAGGGAAAAAATTTGGTTTTAGTACTTTAAACCTTCATCTTGGAGGTTGGTGGAACCAGAGGATGGAGGAATTCCATCATCTCAAGTTAGATTCTCACTTTGAGATGATGCTTCTACATGAGAAGCATTTTTGGTTTTTTCCTTTCTTGCTTTGTCTTCTTTGTTGATGGGTATGTGCAGGATCATGGTATACCAAGCTATGGCCTTAAGTGACAATGAAAATTCAAAAAATCAGGGTTAGTCAACTTGATGTAAAAAGTTGAACATCTTATAAACCTTATGTGAAAAAGTTGTAACAACATAATCTAAAGGAAATTGAATGTAGTTTCTAAACTACTAGCACTTATATGAAAAAAAATTAATCTAATTGTTCAATATTTTAGATTTCAATGCAGTAGTATGAAAAGTTTAGGAAAAAGATAAAAAGTACGTGTATGTCTGACCACCTTAATCACAATCAAATGATTATATATTTTCACAAGATTCTAAATATAAGTAGTAGACTCATGCCTGGATGTGAAGCATATTTTTGTGTACTTTTTTACCAAATAAATAATTAATTATGAATTTTCGGCTACAACTTATTCAAAATAAAAAAACTCTCGTGTTTGACCACCTTAACTAATTCTAAACTTTACAAAATTGCAAACTTTTTTTTTTCTTATAGTAGGCGAAGCATAGAATGTGACGCATGTTTCAGATTTCAAAAAGGTTAAACCATTTGAAAGTTATGGTTGTTTTTCAATCAGTCTGTCAATCAGGACTTTAGATATAACTCAACTAGAAAATAAGTAATAATTACTTACTAACTCAAATTCTGACAACAATTATATTGATGGAAAGCTGATAACGTCTTTAAGAAACCCTTTTTTTTCCATCAATTTTGGTTGAAAAAAGGTCGTCAGCTACATTGTTTAAGTCTGTAGATCAGAGGAAATATGGTGAACACGCCATTTGGGTTGACCATCGACGTTTGGCATTGGAAAGCCAAAACCCAAAGCAACTACCAAGCCTAATCGTATATCCAATATTATCGTATATCCGATATCTCCCGCCCAAATACAACATTTTGATTTCAAACCTCTTTTCAATTTTATGATTCAAGTTTTTTCAATTTTATGATTTTATATTTTTAGTTTATATATTATAAATTTCATTTTTTTTATTATTAACATTAGATGGTAATAAAATTAGTATTATACAATTATTTAAATATTAGCATTATATTAAATTATTTATTTCTCTATTTTATAATAGTATAATATTAGTATAAATTATTTATTAATATTTATAGTATAACAATAATACCTAGGAGAGAGAGAGAGAGAGAGAGAGAGAGAGTTCCTACTCTCTCTCTCTAAATTTCATCATATAGTACCATCTTATTTCTATATTTATATTCTTGTTTTGTTAGTTTAGATAGCCTCTTTTAGTTTCTTTTCATTTTATAGTTGTTATGTGTTTTATCCATACTTTGTCTGTATGAGACGCTACTGTGTCACATTGTTGTCTTGTACCCACGTTGTCATCCACAACCTAAGTTGGTGTCCAGAGTAGTAAGCTCATGAAATTCAACATTTATCCTCTATAGTTATTTCTTTTTATTTCCACTGTCTAAATGATTTTATCTATTAATCTATTATATTTATTTACCTCACATTCATATAGATTAGTTAATTTAATTATCTTTACCCCATTTGTATAAAAAACTTTAGATTAGGCAAACTATCTCCAATAGACACTATACTTGATTCCCCTAGCTCTGCGTGCTAGTTGAAGTGAGGTGGCGCAAGGGAGAGGTTCATCCCTTGAGACTTTAACTGGTCTCTAGGTCAGTGCAATTTTTCCTTATCCACATTTTAGTGAAGTCTCTTCGAACTACTCTTTGGCTTTGATTGATCGTACATTAAAATACAAAAGTGAAACACCAAGTTAGATTACTTAGTTTATATGGTTTCTATAAATAACAAATAAAAATTTAAAATCATAGTCAACAATAATAAATATATTTTTTAAATTGAACTCTCATGTACCTCGCCTCTTAATCTCCTCATGCGGTCAGGAGACCTAATATATGTCTTTAGTTGTGAAGGGAGAATGCTACGAATGTCAACTCCGACCTGTATATATATGTTTGCAAACATGAGATTGATATAAGACTTATACTATTTAATGTTAAATCCTTGGTAGAAAATACATGTTTTAAATATAACTCAATTAACATCAAAACTTACCTCTATTGAACTTTCTTCAGGAAATGTCAGCTGGGTCATTAGTGATACAAGCCCTTGGCGTGGTACCTCCCTCAAACTAGGGGTGACCTACAAAAGTCAAATAGATAAGTTTCATATAATCATGACTTGATCATATTAAATATATACTTGATAGTAAACTACACACAAATAAATTTAGAAATATACATACTGTGGGGCTATCATTACGAATTGAGATGCCTGTGACTCTATCAAGGCGAACCGGCCTCATGACATCATCAGACACCACCCTCTGTCAAATAAAACATGTAATTAAAAATGAGTACGCACAAGTGACAAGTATACATGTATGCTTAATCAACCTAAAATACTTAATTACCTTCCCCTTGTCAACACCAGACACTTGAACCCCCTCACATTGCCCCCTAGTGGCAACTGGTGAAACCTACATCAGTATGTAATAAGATGATCATAAAAATTAGAAAATACATGTATACGATATTATAATAAAAGGAAACCAATGAGTACATTAAAATGTATGTATCGTGGAAGTGTCAAGGCCAAATGAAATGGCCGAAAGCGTGGACCCCTCCACCTGTGCCATATCCTCCTCCGTCATCAACTAGACATAAATGAAACACATAAAAAAACATAAGTGGGCAATCATTATAAGAAAATTCTATTAAAAATACAAACATTTAAAATTAAATACAATGTAACAAGTTAACTGTTTACTCTTACCATAAAAGTAGGAGTCCATGGCTCTATATGCCCCTGATGCACATCTCCATGGGGTGCTTCAGTGCTTGTAGTGTGCTGTGTAGTATCGTCCACCTCGAACACATAGTTATATGCATCATTATCATTCAGGGGACCCAAGAACATATTCTTGTACATAACGTAAGTATGAGGAACACAAATATGTGAGCTCGTGGAGGATGTGGAAGGGCTAGAAGCATTAGTATGAGGAGGAAACAATGTTGCACTCTGCCTAACGAGAAGATTACTCAAGGTGTGAATGGCTTGAATAGTCTGTGAGTGAGCCTCAACTATAATGTCAGGATGTTGCTCTATGGGAGGTGGTGAAATATTGGGAGGGGGGACATATGTGTGGGATTTCACCCGCTGTGCCCCTAGCCTATCCTGAGGAGCGCCTAAGCCCACGCCCCAGTTCTATCTCATGCTCCAGTAATTGACTTTGTGACCGAGCACAAATTCAACATACAATTTTTGTATGAAATAGAAAGGGACATCCAAATGTTGTGGGGTGGTCTATCAAAAACCATCCAATGGCGATCGCAAAAGTTGTCACATATTGCATCATTTGTATGTACCATTTAATTGACAACTTGGTTTTTTTAGGGTCCACTTTTAAACCGGTTTTGGGATCAACAAAAATGTTACATATGTCATCTTTTATTATGTTTAGATTCATAACTTAATCATAGTCAAGCCCATCATTAAATTGGGCATGCATGGATTCACGCCAAAGAAGTGCAGCATTATGTTGTTCTATGAGTTTCTCCATGCTCTCAATAATGGAGTTCAGTGTGGAAAACATGGGACGCAAGGTGGGGATATTCGCATATGTGTTCTGATATCCTCTAAGCTGATTTAGATTATCTCCTATGAGATCCTGTATTGGTCGAGGGTTTGAGAACAATTGGTCTTCTGAAGGTGGGGGATTTTTTTGAGGTGGTTCTGGATTGTTTGCGGACTAACAGGGAGGGTTTTCAGATTTGTCTGAATCCATGTCTGATTCAAAAAAAATATAGAATAAACAATATCAATTTCAACTCTAGTTTATAATCAATTTTAAAAAACAATACACAATATCATATAAAACCTAGTTTAAAAAAAAAAATTGTAATGCAAAACCAAAAAACAAGAACGAAACTACTATATTTCACTTACTTGGTGTACTGTAGCCAATCTGATATCAGATCCCTATCTGATATACGATTTTGTTGGCTTGCTTTCGCTGCTTCAACATTTTCACAATGAAAATGTTGAATGTAGTCGCGGGCAACAATATATTATTACTGATGAATATCGGATATCCGATATTATCGGACATCCAATATTATTGGACATTAGATATTATTGGACATCTGATAATGCTTTAGCTTTGACTTTTGGCTTGGCCAGGTGTATTGACACCCAGGCCTACTCAAAAGTCAACAAACTTTTGGGTGCGCTTTTGGATGAGTGAAAAATTGATTTTTTTTACATCGCCAGTTTTTGGCATACCATGATCCTACACAGACGCTAATGCTAATAAATTTGTAGAATACATGTGTTGTGAAGGTTTTACCTTGGAGGCAGGTTTGGGTGTTGGTGAAAAGCTCAAGTATGGATGATTCTCCAAAGAGAATGGGACTATGATAGAGAATTATCACCCTTACGAGGGTCACATATAGCATGGTGGAGTCATGTGTGTGAGGAGCTCAATATGAATTATTGTCGAGAATAATTTGAGGCCTGTGATTTGAAAGTTTAGGATTGAGAGCTCAAGGATTCATCTTAGAGCCCCACCTTTACGAGGTTTGAAGAGGAAGATTAATGGAGTTCCACTTGATTCATAATTTATTCTTTAAAGAAAGATAAAAATATGTATTAGTATTACATTGTTAGCATATTTTTTATGTTAGACTTAAGGGGGGGTCCCTAGGGAAAGGTAAATTTGATGTTTTTAGGATCATTGTAGTAAGTGGGGAACACTAGTGTATTACAAAAAGTTGGTAACTATAACTGTTATCAAAATTGTTGAGTTGTTTCTTATCGGTTGATAACTATCTTCAACTATCTTTTGCATTTTATAAATGCTCTTTAATCCATAATTGAAATATCGAAGCAGTTCATTCTACTCTGATAGGGAGATTTCAGGGTTTATTCTAGGATATGTATAAGATTTATTTTTTCAAACTCTTATTATATGCAATTCTACTATAATCTAATATTAGGAACTACAATTAGTTGGTAGGATTTGAGGTTGATCCAATCTTATAGGCATTATAAATTAAAAATCCATTACACAAAAGATATAGATAGAATATCCCTCAAATTATTATGAAATGAATTATAAAAGAATTAGTTGCCTAAGAAGTCCTCAAGTAAAAATCCACACAACAAAAAAAATTGTAGGAAATGAGGAGAATACAACTACTGTGCCAAAATTAGTTGACCCATTTTCATCTAGATGCCTTTCTCTCCTAGCTTAGTGAATACTTTAAGGAGATTCATCTTGAACTAGACATCAAATCATTAGTAAACAAGTTCAATGAAATAGATGCATATGAGGAACACCTAAAAGTACAATAGTAGGAAGCCAAAATATTGGTCTCCATGGATTTTTTAAGCAAAATCATGCTATGAGATACAATATGCCAAATCTAACTACAAGCTTAAAACAAGAAAGAGTTGTAAGATGTTCAAGAAGTTGCAATTAAGGAGATCAAATCTAGTTCTCAATAGACACTAAAACTTGAAAAGCAAATATCAAAGTAGTGGTAAGCACCCCCACCACTACAATGACAATCCTAACTTTGAATATTATGGGTTTGATCACCTCTAACAAAAGTAGTGTAAGAGAATCCCTAGGCAATATGGTAATATTTAATTATTGCTTACTATTTACAAATCATATGATGAATTAATTGGAGGTTCGTCATAAAAATCCTAGAAAATGTTGGTTTCTATGATAATTGAGGGAATTTCTCTTAGAATGAAGTGTAAGCTGCTCTTTTGCATGGCTTAAATTATTATTTAGATCATGCATCACTAACACAATAAAAATTAAGGGCAATTTCATGATGATCATTCTATGTATGTAAAAAAGATGCTCTTAATCACAAAATAAACATTACTTTGAATGAAGTTTGTGTTATACTACATACTATAATATCTTTATTTTTTCACACATTTCTATCAATGATTGGCCAAGCCTTAGCAAGATATGAGACTAATAACACATTTAATCTTGATGTTCGTACAATCACTCCATCTTTTGTGAGTGTTCCTTAGAATAATGTCGAAATCAATTCCTATGTTGGAGTGATACTTCCCACACATTTGATTTAGCTCAAGTGAGTTTTGGCCACATTATTATTTTTAGATGCTTCTCAATCCTTAGCTATATGATAGTCATTTCTTTCACAAAGGAGTTGCTAACTCACTTTGGTGGTGAATCATAGTAGATGACCATCCTTGCAGAGATTGAAAAAAAGCTAGATTGAAAACAAAACAAAAATTCTTCCAAGATAGTGATATCGTAGCTTCCATTTTAGAAGTGTTTGGTATGGATCTCATCAAATAATGTATTTGGCATATTGTCAACATTCACATCTTTTCCATGTTTGTATAATTTCTATACCCTCATTAGTAGTAAGGAACTTACCAATGCCACGAGATGATATTACATTTGAAATAAAAGTATGATAGCATGTAAGCAATTGCTGATGAAATTGTCCTTATAAGTGTTAGTATTATTATTCTGAAAGAATTTGAATGGTATAGATTTGGTTGGTTTGATATTGTTGTCACTAAAATTAGATTCATGATATTAAATTAAAAAAGTAAATATTTGAGATTATTAAATATTGTTGACATTCTATGAACCTAAGAAGACACCCATAGTCTAAATCAGAACGATCCATAAGTGCATTTTTTTTTGAAGAATTTTGTCAACCAGTTCACATGCTTTACCTATGCTTCCACATTTTGGAAACATGTCTACCATGGCAAGTGCTTCCACATTTTGCAAACATGTCTAACATGTATAAGTTAGAAAAATATAACATTATGTCCACTTCTAATCACACTAATACCAATATTTTTGAGGAAAAACTAAATTTAAAAAAAAAAACTAAACTTTGGAATCGTGGCACCCTGTCAAATAATTCTTCGAGCCATTCTGTCAAACAGTTCACATGCCTTTACGAAATTTATGTACAATTTGCATACATGTCTAGCAGGGAAATTACAATGATCGCATGTAAAAGAAATCCTTGCCTAAGTCCCACAGTGGATGTCTATACCTCGTCCTAAAGCTCCCATTTTTGCACAGGTTGAGACGATATTGTCGAAGGTTTTGGAGTCGAGGCTTACATGTAGCGATGACATTTGGTTGAAAGTCTGAATCGTTGTCAATAAATATATTTTGTGGATATCCTGCAATCATAGCGTTCCATGCTATCACATTTCCTTGAGGCATCCGCTCAAACAGTTCATGCGCACTGTCTATGCTTGTACATTTTGCATACATGTCGACCAAATTATTCCCAACTGTAATATCTGACATTAATTACCCTTTTGTTATGCCTTGATGGATGCGTATAACCTGTTTGGAAACTCCCATTTTATCAACTGCATTGTGACTCTGTGAGAATGCTCATGTGTTCTATCTGCTGCAAAAAAACATTCGCATAAGGCGCGAAAGGTCCTGAAAATATGCCTACCTCAGAAGCAGGGATCGACGAAATGAATTAGAGTTCCCACTTATTTTTATGCTATCAAACACTTTCCAACATCTGAGCGGGAACTAAACAAATTCAAATGCTAACGGCGTCTATACTTTGAAGCGGACGGACGTTAGGCAGAAAAAAACGGTGGAAACCAAAAGTCCGAAAACGGAAATGCTGTGAACGGTAAATGTCAGATCGAAGGTTAAAAGTGGGCCCATGCACCTGCTTCGAAACTGTTGGTTAAGCCCGACCGTGGGACCCATGTCAAACACCACACACTAAGTCAAAGCTTAGTGTGTGATGTTTAAGCCGTGCCACTCTAGAGTTATCATATCAGTGTAACTCTTCAGAATTATAAAGAATACTGCCCTTCTCACATTAGAGCATCTACCAAGGTTTTCAACCCTGTACTTCGAAAACAATTTATCGTCACCCAGATGAAGGGATTTAAACAAAGAGAGAATAGATATCTTGTTAAGTCCCACTTGTGTACAATAAACTTCTCATGTGAGTGAGGAAGTGTCGATAAAACAAAACAATAAATGATCCGACAGCATAGAGATTCGAAAACACTAAAGTTAAATGACTTATCTCAAGATTCTGCACAGCTGAAATTTTACTAAACTCTATCACAGCTGAAATTTTTAAAAAACACACGAGCCAAAACTATCTACCCACAGTTGTTTCAACCAATCTCCCTGCAGTCGCCAATTCAATCAAGGTATTCAGAATAAATGAAAAGTGGATCCAAAAATATCGTAGTTTTAGGGTTTAGAAAGATAAATAGATTATTTTAATTAAGCGGGTAGGCTTATTGTGACGAGACTTTGGCCGGCTTCGGATGTCTTAGGCCGGCCATAGCCGTAGCGATGTCCAACATTTTACTTCTTTGTCGATTTGCTTGAGTTTCAGTCAGCTTTCACATATAATAAAAAATTATCAATTCTAATGAGTGCCATCTTTCACATCTAATAAAAAATAAATTTGTGCAATGAATATCTCAAAGATTTTTTTAGACATAAAAAGCTTGACTGACCTATCTAATCATTGAGTAAATCCTTATCGCTTGTAATGAGTCCTATGTTTTACATTTAATAAATTATAAAACTCTATGACGAATATTTTAAAGATTTTCTTTATAATAAAAAAATTGCTTTGGTAACATCTTATCGCTTTGGTTATGCATGCCTCTTCTACAATCTTCTGTTTGCTGAATGAGAAGGCTTCTATCGGGAAGGAGTCTATTGAAGGAAACTGGGAACTCTTCAAGTTTCTGAACGAGTAGTGGGTGGACCTGCTGTTGTCAAAGCACTTATGGGACGACAAAGGATCCTGCTGATGGTAATGGGTGGTAAGGGGTGATGTTGCATTGCTTCCCCCAAGCCCTATAGTTGGGCTAGTTTCTTTAATTATAGTTTTAAGCTTAAGACATTAATTTTGATTAATGACCCTGTGTGGCATCGTTTAATTTTTTGGCTGCTGGACTTTAATACTTTTTGTATGTGGGGTTCTGATACTTTACGCTACTGGTTTAGCTTTGATGTTTTGGTTTTTGATAGAGGTAGATGATGTTTACTTTTCTTTATGTTGTTGTCTAGGTTGATTTAATATGTTGTTAAGTCTGTTCTAGTCGGCTCACTATTGTACCTCAGGTCAGCACCCTCTTTCTGCCACTTATATCAAAAACATATTATCACTTATAACGAGTAGGAGACGTCTCCAATCATTGGAAAATACCAAGAATTTTGGACGATTTTAGGTATTTTCACGCTAATCTGTTTTATATTTGATCATATTTTTCGCCAAAATAAAGTTTATTTTTATGTTTTTAATAATAGAGTTATTAAGTGCAGTACAACTCATGGTTTTATATATATTTCTTATAGCCATGTTTGGGCTTTAGTGAGATATCTAAGCTATTGAAACTTTTTAGAAACCTTGCTATCTTCCCTTTGATACTGAATGTTTTGAACTTAGAATGGTTTGGAATTAAATGTTGAATCTCATTCTTCCATTAACAGATCAGTATGGTATTTGGTTAAATGATGCCTTGAACTCATCCTTCATAAAATGGGTATAATTCCTCTCAAATTTAGTAAGGATTATATAGGGAGTGAGCTATTTTGGTTTGGGCTTCTCACCATATTAAGTTTGGGCAAGTCAATTTCTGACAATTTTTACTGGCTATATCATTTTTGCAGTTAAGTTGCTCTTCATATTTAATGATGATTTACATTAAATATCAAATTGGAATGGAATAGAAAAAAAAATTTAAGGGACTAACTGGTGGGGTTGCAAGGCAAAGGTAATACGTGTATCTAATATGAATAACTAACAAGGATGGTAGATTGGGATAGTTTGGTCTATGTCTGATTAGAGGAACATCCTGATTAACTCAGTGGTATTGAATTTGAGAACCCTAGATAAGAGGACAAAAGAGACAGTTGATCTGACATGTCAACTACAATTGCAGATTAGTAAGATAATTTTTTGAAGAAAGAATTCCCAGCTCAACCTTTTTGTATGCAAATTAATACAATGATAGAAGTGTAACTTGTATGGCTCCCTCATATATTAAGGGAATGAAATATAATACAAGCTAACATAATTTGTAGCCAATATGTAATATGTATGTATGTAATTGTAAGTGAGGATGCAAATGCCCTCATAAATACCCCATAGCATATACATTGGAGGTTTTCTCAAGTTGACTCTTTCTTATATAGTTTAAATAATAGCGAGAGATGAGAATCATTGTTTTATTATTCAAATAATAGCTAGAGATGAGAATGCATTATTATATAGTTTAAATAATAGATAGAGATGAGAATCATTGTTATATAGTGTAAATAATAGTTAGAGATGAGAATGCATTTTTTATAAAGTTTAAATTAAAATTCTATCTATTGAATTTTTCTGAGTTCTGCATATTCTGCAATTCACTCAGCAGTCCATTGTTTTCCTTTGTCTATCTGTAATCTAGAAAAAAATCAACAGAACTCTCTTCGCTAAGCTAAATATCCGAGTGCTACTCCCTAAGATTATCTTTATATTGATATTAGTACCCTCTTTAGCATCCTTCCAGCATGCGCCTTGTGCTACACTAAGCGATTTAGCACTTAGAATTGGCCTAAAAATTCTATGACCCTTCAATAGATAGTAGTTGAATAGAACTATAATCAAAATTGTCTAGTTTAGATTGATTGCCTCATCCTACTTCTTGGGAATCAACTCTAGCATCCAGTAACATACATGTAGGTTATCTTGCTCGCCTAGCATCTCTTAACTCAAAGCTATTAAACTAATGTCTCCTTTTACTAACCTATCTTAATGGCCCTCCCTCTCATTAGGAAACAAATGTAGGATGGCCGGACCTTCCTCCTATCACTAAGCCTGGGAAGTCCACTAAAATCCATTCATAGCACAATTATACCTAAACATTAAAAGAAAATTACTAAATTGTATCTAAAAGGCCAAGCAACTTTTAATCAGCGTTTGTGAAACAATGAATTTTTATTGCATTCAAAAACTGTGTTTGTGGACTTTGTCAGGCCATATTCTAGATTTTTGGGTAGTCTGAAAGCAAAGGTGTCAATGACATTCTATTTAATTATTAGTGGGGAACCGAGAAAATGAAACGAGGTATTCTTTAGTCTCAAGAATAGCATACACTCATACAACTATACACCACCATTCCTTTCAATCCTATTTGTCTCATAGATTTGTAATTAATCAATTCCTCAAAAATTTCTCCTCTTTTTCCTTAGCTTTCTATGTCTCGTTTCAACATTATTGTCTCATAGACTGCAGTGAATTCATGATGCACCCACGCTGGTATTATTAAAGAAGTTTTACAAACTTCTTTTTGGTTTTAGAAAAATGTAGCCAGCATTGTACATGAATATAAAACAAATGTATATTACACGTAGTACCCAGTCCCCATGACTGATAAAATTCTACATCAACAAAACAAAGAATCCTCCTTTTCCAAAGGAAAACCATCCTCTTAAGATCTGTATTTTTATTAAAACCCGAGGAAAACAGAGAATCCTCCTTTTCCAAAGGAAAACCATCTTTTCCTTTTCCTTGGCCTTCTAAGTAAAAAATAGTAGTAGGTGGTATTCCAAGCTCATCATTTGAAGCTTTTCCATAAGGTTACACAAATCAATGCCACCTTTAGAGGAGCTGTAACGGCTGGTCATATCAGAAATTAGGTAATCATCTTCCCCGCTTACACCTGAAAACCGCTCTACATAATAAATACATAAGTTTCACTACTATACAATAAAAAAAAAAAATTATATATAATTAAAAGTAAAATGAATTATATTAATAAAAATTAGTTAACTCTTATTAAATTAAATGCTAATACTTATCCATTACATTATTAATTTAATCAAAAGAAAATAAATGTTTAAGTATATTTATTAAATATACTATTACCTAATCATTATATTATTACTTTAAACAAAAGGTATAATAAATACATAAGTTTTACCACTATACAATTAAAAATTTAAAAAATATATAACTAAAAGTAAAATGAGTTATATTGATAAAAATTAGTTAACTCTTATTAGATAAAATACTAATACATATTTATTATATTATTAATTTAATTAAAAGAAAATAAATATTTAAGTATACTTATTAAATTAAATAATATTACCTATTCATTATAATATTAATTTAATCAAAAGAAAATCATATGTGCAACTTAACTAACATATAGGGAAACATTTTTTATGAGTACTTTTTATTAATATGAATATAGAAGTAGTAGAAAAGTTACTCTCAAGGGTTTTTAGATTTCTCACTGATAGTTTTTATTTACAATTCAAATAAAAATTATTATTTTTAGTTAGAAAATAGTAATTAAAGAGTAGAAATGAAGTAACTATTTTCTTTTAGTTTACTTTATTTAACTTTTTCTTTCTAGTTTATAAAGTTGGATTAAGAAGAAGAAGAATTTTCTAAGTAACAATATTTAAGTAAATAATACTAGATTCATTACATTTTAAAGACAAAAAAAACATCGCTTCAAAAATAATAAGTTATTTTCTAATTTAAACACACATCTTCACCTTAATTCATCATATTAATAGGTTTTATTGATTGGTGTGGTACCAGGTAACATTATGACATATTTTGGAGAGTCTCAAGATATAATTACTATCTCAAGTAGTCAACCCCAAGACTTATCATTATTTCCACAGTACACTACATCCCCAACATCATCCATCAACTCTATTTCAATAGGGTCACCTCCCTTCATTGAAAATAATCTTGAGGACCTTATAAATAACATTTTAGAAAATTTTAATAATATAGTTCAACATCTTAAGCAACAATGTAAATAGATCCAACACATGGAAGAGCACTAAGTTCAATAGTTCCATGATGTGAAAGAAAAATATCATTTAACATGTTCTATATTGGGTGCATATTATGACATTGTAAGAGAATCAAGCTACGCAAAATTCTATGGGGTTGATAATTCAAGAGATCTCAAGTACTCCTTCTAGGACTTCTTGGATCGAGTGTGGCATTCAGGATCAACATGGATTAGTATGTGTTGATTATTATTCTATGATGCTATAATAGTATTAACATAGCTCAACTATTACTTACCATATGTATACAGTATCTTGAATATACACATCATAGATATCACTAGTTAGTTGTATATAGTTAATCTATTGTACATTATAACACAAAATGTTAAATGTAATACATATTATTCTCAACCACATGTATATAGTATTTTGAATGCACACATCGCTCATTAGATGTATACAACTGATATTTTGTACATTGTAACACAAATTTTGAATGTATATATTCTTATCTACCCTATTTATACTACAAAAGTTGGTGTTACTTACATGCTCTATACTTTTTGGAGTAGAAAGAGCCAACTTACATACTCTCTACTTTTTAGAGTAGAAAGAGTCAAGTATCGATGTTTAATTGACCCTAAATATAAAATATTAATAAAGTTCAAGTAATATTTGTTTCGGCTCAAATGACTCAAAATGAATATTATCTTAACCTACACACTTTTCTCAACCCCAAATTGATTGATGGTATATTGCATTCCACAAGGAGGAATTAAATTGGTCTGGCATAGATTTTTCAGAAACACGTACAATATTTTGACATATCTGACGGTGCTCACAAACATAAATCATCATTAGCAAAGAAGTATAAGAACTATATAGAATCTCAAGATATCAAGGTTGGGTGAATTATATGCTGCTCCAAATCAACCGAAGTATAGTGATTAGGCTACTGTAAACTATTTTGAAAAATCTTTCGATTCTCTTCTAATGTTTTGCAATATGTTACTCATAACTAATTGCACTATGAATATTTAGATGGATTATAATTATGGGCCTATATATTGTGTACATGGACCATGCTATACATGAGAAAGTACAAAATATGCCAAGTAATATGTGCAGTCACTTGAACACAATCTGCATAAAACATGAACTGATGGCTATAAAATGCTCACTAAAACCACTAAAACCACCTTCCTCCTAAATTATGAACCCCTAAAACTGAATAAGAGGCTCAGCTATATACTCTCTCATGGCTAAATTAGAAAATCTAACCCCCTCTAAAAGGCCTCCAAATCAGCACAACCCTAATTCTAAGGCATAATTGATGCCCTAAATATAGCCCCCCTAATGTTGGCATTTAAAAAAAAAAAAACTTTTACAAAATATAATGATAACATAGATAAAAAATTATATCAAAACCCAACAACACATATCCAATCTACATAACATATGAAAAACCCTAACCATGCCTAAACAATACCCTAACTATGCCTAAACATCGATACCTTGACTAAGGTCAACATGACCAATCTCGATGCAAAATATCTCCATCCATCGTAGCATGAGGTTGAGTTATCATGGCATTAGGTTGTGGTCATCTTGCACTGTAGTCTACAAAGGCATTAAATCTACTCTTACAATAGACTTCAAATCCACCAAAACTCAAGAAAATGCAGTGTCTTTGCATCTCATTTGGCTTTTCTGCATTAGGAAAGATGTTAGGGTTTTGAAGCCCCTGTTATGGTGCCGCCAAGCTAAGATTGTGGCACTATTTTTTGAATTTTGCTGTTGCTCTATGTTTAGATTGTCGATTCTCGAAGTTGACACTGTGATGTGGCAAATGTGTTGTCATTCTATGGGCTCTTGTCTTATCTTTGGGCTGGAAAAATGTCTCCATCTCTATTTTTCTACATCTTTGTCTGCATCTTTGAGTTAATCATGGAGCTTGGGCTCCAACTGGTAGTGGGTTGTAGTGTGAAGTTTAAAAAGAGCTCGGGCTCTTCATGTTTATGGCACTCAAGTTAACAGAATTCGGTCTCAATGCATGCTTTGACTTCGAGTTCTTTGTGTAGAACAGAGAGCTCGGGCTCTCTTTGTCATGGGCTCTTGTTTGAACTTGGAGTATGATGCCATAAAGTATGACGCTCTCCATGCATGAACTCCACTGCACTCGGGTTCCAAAATCATAGCTTCTCTGCATGTAACTTACAGATAAGTTACTCTTCTTATTATGTTTACATTCTGTCTTCTTTTTGCTATGTTGTTGTAGGCATTATTGTATTACATAGTTTTTAATACTTGAGCTCACTCCAATCATTGTTTTCAATGATTTATTGCTTCTATCATGCTCATTGTAAATGATTATGGGGTTTTTTCGATCTGGGTATCCATCTTTTGTAGCAAATAATTATGGGTTTTGTCATTACTTTTCATTGTTATCTCCATCACGTTTATTTTCGCCTTTTCTCCATGATTTCTTGCTAGAATATTGACATAAGTTGTCTATCGTGTTTTGAATGTTGAGCTTCATATTATGTTGATGTATTACTACTATTTTTATTTTTCTCAACTTGAGCCTTTGTTGATCTAGAAGTCTACACCCATCAATGTTGATAAATCTACATTTAATAATGAATCCATGCAAGAATTGTCTATCGTTGTACAACCGAGAGATGAACTAATTTAGTAAATATTTTAGTGGGATTTTGACCCATATGCATGTTAAATGAAGAAAGTACTTTCTATCGAAAGTACTTTCTATCGAAACCCCCAAAATTGAGGCTATCTGCAAAGGCTAACAGAAATCTATAGTTTTCATGGCTTGGGGGCTCAAGCGCAGGGCTCAAATGAAAGAATAGGGACACCTCCTTTTGCATCACACAAGTACTCTGAACGAACTTTGAAAATCCCACTAAAATATTTTGAAAAAGTGTAACCCACTATTGTGGGATCACCCCTACATCTTTGCTTTGTCATTATGTTGTCTTCATGTTTATTTATGTTAATGCTCGCACACCATCATCTTTTGTTAGAACCATGCTACGCTTTGTGTGAAATGTTTCACTATTTAATGTCTGCATCTTTATTGAACTATGCTCTGTCTCTATACATCATGTCTGATGTTTCTATCATATGGTCTCATACTGCAAAATGAAAAGAATTTAGATCAATCAAAAGTGATCACCTCTCGTGAAAGAATTACTCATGGGGTTCAAGCACGGGCTCATGAATCCCATGAGCAATATTGTGCATCTCTATGAACTGCATCTCCTTCATCTGCATCTTCTCATTTTTTGAACTCATGAACTCCTATCATTCTTTCATAATGCATGTTATGAGGTTTGAGCACATTCTTGTGACACCCATTGCATTTTTCTTTGTCATCTGCAACTAGCAAACACATTGATCATACTTTTTCCTGCATTTTGTGTACACTTCTGCTCATTCTTCTTGCACACACCATCAAATAAACATGTTAGGTTAGTGGAGATAATTAACCAATCAATGTTTGTGTGTTTGTGTGTTTGTGTCATTTGAAATGACATTCATGCATGAATGTTAGTTGATAGGCTATGTTTACCATCTTAACATGTTGATGTTCTGAAAAAGATTTCTGAGCTATAGGAACTAAGTCCCTTTGATTTAGTTTTTCTGGTTTTATAAACAACAATTCTTGAATAATGCAAAATGATAACCATATACAATAAAAGGTTTCATGGAGTCATGTCCCTTTGATACTTTTATTCAGTTGATGTAGATGTATACTTTGTTGTTATATTAATGTTATTGGTAGATTTACAGTTCTGAAAGATTGATTAATGTATGTTGTTTTGGTTTCCATGCATTGCTTAGATCCAATTCAGATCTAACTCTTTTCTCCTTTCATGATGCAGGACAGGATCGTAGACCTAAAATGCAGAACTGACAGGAGGACTTGGACAAAGGACAGACATGAAGATTGGACAGAGGACAGATAACCAGCTACCATATCACAGAGTTGACGTTTAGAAGGCAATGCATGGACCCCTACTCATGATTCTATCATGCTTTTTTTTCTTTAATTACCTCTAAGTTTCAATATGAAAAGATGTAATATGGAAGAGATATTTTCTTATTACATTTAGTTTTGAATGCACAAAGTAATGATCAATTATGAATTTGAAAATATGAATGTGATCAAAACTTAGAGTACAAAAATCTGATAGTATGAATGCAATGGCAATGTATTTCATTTTCATTTACTAAATAGAAATGTTAAAGAGGTGTACCTTTATGTAATCTTATTATGTTTATGATTTTCATATTGCAATTTGTGTAAAATTAGGGTAACAATTCCGGTGACCTCTGCTGGATGTCTACCTACTAGACATGAAATTTAGACCTTATCCCTAAGGAAATGGAGTCAAAACCTAGAATATACAAATGCAGCCTTATTGAAATGAAAAAGAAACCTAGAACTAGGACCTATGCAGCCTAAACTAGGACTCATGCAACCTAACTAGGACCTTGTGCAAAGAAGGCACTTTATTGAAAATGAAATCTAAAGACCCCTTGTGCTTGACAACACTTATTGAAATGAAACTAAAACTGAAAGTACTAACCCTCAAAGAAGAGCTTGAGGAAGATCCCATTGAATGGGGTGGGAAAGATCTCTCCATCTTTGTTGGATAGCTGAAATGTATTGTTCTCTTTGCACTCAGTGATGACAAATGGGCATGACCAAAAAGTTTCAAATTTATCATGCTTCCCTAGTCTACTCTTCAGTACATCCCATTTAAGAACTAGGTCACCCTCTTTGAACTATTTACGTGTTGCCTTCTTATCAAAAGACCTCTTAGTCTGATTCTACCTTAGCTCAATATTCCTTAAGGCTGTGCTCCTTTTCTCTTCTAGATGTAATAATTCAACATACCTCAACTTAAGAGGATCTTCCTCTTCAAACAAAAACATCTGATCAGCCAATTGTATGGCTAAAAACTTAGTAGAAATAGGTAACCTTTCTTCCTTACCACAAACCAATATATAGGGTGAGCTTCCAGTGATCTATTTTGGTGTAATTCTATCCATCCATAGTGTGGCCTTAAGTTTTGAATGCCAATCCCTCTTGTTCTCATGTAGAGTCCTTTTGATAATCCTTATTAGGTTTTTGTTAGTAGACTCAGCAAAACCATTACCTTGGGGGTAATAGTTAGATGATGTATTCAGATAAATCTCTTTTTTAATAGCCCATTCTATTATTATAGAATCAACAAAATCCAATGCATTATCTAAAATAATTGATTGAGGTACCCCAAACCTGGTTATAATATCTTCATAGAAATTGAGAACAATAGACCCAGTTGATTCCTTCAATGTAATAGCTTCGGTCCATCTTGTGAAGTAGTCTGTAACAGTTAAGATCCATTTGTGACCTGCACTAGAATTAGGATTAATGGGACCTATGAATTCCACTCCCCATTTGATAAATCATTTTTCAACAATGATAGGTTTTAATGGAAATTCTCCTAGCCTTTTTTTCCTGCAAGAAGAGCACATTTTTTACAACTTCTTGCCCAAGACTGGGAATCCTTAAACAGATCAGGCCAATAATAGCCTGCCCTTAATATTTTCCAAGCTGTAGTTTTAGAATTGAAGTGTCCTCCACATGATCCATCATGGAATTAAAATAATTTTTTTCTTTGATAAGAAAGATCAATGCATTTTAGAAACATTCCAGAATAGTGTTTTCTATAAAGCATACCATTTATCAAAACATAAGCGATAGATTGCAATTTGAAATACCTCCTTTTAGCTTTATCAAGATGAGTTGGACATTGTCCAGTTTGCAAAAAATTGCTCATATCCGTACAAAAACCCTTGCCTCTAACCAGCTTGGTTACATGGATATGTACATCATATTCCATAACTTTTGTGATCTAATTTGCTCTCTTTTCATTTACATCCTTGTTCAACAGAAAATCTTTAATGCTAGGATGTGCAACTATTAGATGAACTTTGTTTCTAGCAGCAAGATGTTTAAACTTCTTTAAGGATTTAACAAAAAAAAGTATATGTTTCTCAACAAAATTGTACCTTTGTTCATAGTCATCCATTCCTTTGCTGAAAAAGGCAACTGGCTCCTCTAGATTGTCATTATTTTTCTGCACCAACATAGCTGAAATAGTATCATAACCTCCAAAAGCATATAGAATAAAATATCTAGTAAAATAAGGATTAGCTAATGTAGGGGCTGATGATAGGGCAAGTTTGATATGCTCAAAACTTGATTTTCCTTCCTTAGTCCAGCTGAAAGGTACATTTCTCTTCAACATTGCAGTTAAGGGCTTAAGCAAATTAGCAATGTTTGGAATAAAGTGTCTTACAAAATTAATTCTGTCAATAAAGCTTTGCAGCCACTTTTTTTGTTTTGGCAATGATAAATCCAGAATTGCATGGATCCTTTCAGGGTCTATTGTTGTACCCTCTTTTGAAACTTGGTATCCTTAGATCTTACCCTCATGTACTACAAAAAATGATTTTTTGGGGTTAAGAGAGATTCCAAAATCTCTGCATATTTGAAGTACTTTCCTTAAATGGCCTATATGCTGATCTGCAATCTTGTTGTAAATAGTAACATCATCGAAGTAAACCAAAACAAATTTCTACATTGGATTTTTAAAATCTATGTCCATAGCTTTTTGGAATGTGGCTCCTATATTTAATAAACCAAATGGCATTCTTTTGTATGCCATTGTTCCTCATTTAGTGGTATAGGTTGTTTTAAATTGATCTTCCTCCTTCACTAATACTTGGTTATAACCAAAATAACCATCTAGAAGAGAAAATATTTCAAAACCAGAGACATACTATAAAAAATTTTCCACGGATGGAAGAGTGTGTCTATCTTTCAGAGATGCCATATTAAGGTCCCTAAAATCCACACATAGTCTAATCTCCCCATTCTTCTTCCTCACAGGAACTAGATTTGAAACCTAAGATGTATGTTTGATTAGGAAGATAATCCCACTATCCAGCAGTTTATTCAACTTGTTGAGCATTAAGGGCTCTAATTTGGGGTTGATTGGCCTTTGTCTTTTCTTGATTGACCTAGAATTGGGCTCTAATTTAATTGTATGCTGGGTCAATTGAGGTTCAAACCTTTTCAAATCAGCATAATCCCAAGCAAAAACATGATTGAACTCTTTAAAAAAAGCAATAAGATGCTCCTTATCTTGAGGAGAGTTAACTTTACCAACCTTTAAGAACTTGTCTCTAAATATTTCCATCTCTTCATAATGAACTTCCTTGATGAACATGTTAGTTCTATTCTTCTTAAACTGATAATTAGAGTTAAAGATGAACTTCAAGCTTACTAGTTATTTAGGTAGCTTGTTGGACTTTAATTTTATGATTTGGTCCTCAAATTGTTGTCTTACTTTGTTGTCCTCAGAGGCAACAAAACCATCTTCTTCTGTCATAAAACTTAAGATCTACTCATTATTATTGAAAACTAGTAAATTAACTTCATTATCTGGAATAGAGGGCCTAAAAACAATCTGAATATGTTATTGATCAGTATTTAAACCTTTATTTTCAGAAATTATTACTTGAGCACCAATAGCAGCTAACTTATCAACATGTTGGTTTTTACTTCTAGGTATAGAAATCAAATTGAATGCATCGAAATCTGCTACAATATCTGAGATTCTATATTTATACAACTTTAAGAGATCATTTTTCACAGAATTCAGACCTCTCTCTTGATTAACCACCAGTTCACTATACCCAAATGCCCTTAAACATTTAATATTTCTTCTTCTTACCCACTCTAAGCCCTGAATCAGACCTTCACATTCAACCACATTGTTAGAACAAGGAAAAGATAATCCAAATGTAGCATAGTATTTGTCACCATCTGGTGACACAAGCATAACCCCTGCACTAGCTCCATCCTTGTTCCCAAATCCATCAAAATACAAGTCCCAAAGCTGAATTGGCTGTTGTGAATCAGCATCATGTGATTTTATCAAGCTAGGCATAACAAGATCAGATTCAACAATCATATAATTACCAAAACCAACATCCTAAATAACACTCTCTTGGCTGGTAAAGGCATTTCCATCTGCCCACTCATCCAAAAAAATATCAGGGATGCCTTCAATATAAGTATCAAAGGCTGGATAATCTTTAAGATCATCAACATCTATGATCACACAACTAGCATTAATAGGGCTTGGAATATATGGATCTATGTGATCCTTGGTCAACAATTATGATTTTATGGTTAGTTTTGCACCATATCTTGTCCTAAACAACATGTGAGACCAATTAGATGAGAAATATCCTCCTATATTTGCAGTGAAATCTCTAGATAAACATAAGGAAAAATAAGGAGGCAGATCTATAACATAGACATCTTGCTAAATGGAGAAATTTGGGCAAGCATGTAGGGTCAAACTTGCATTTTTAACAGCATCTAAAGTGTGGAATGATGAACCATATACCTGAATAACTCCTTTATCAAGGGGTTCATACTTTAAATCAAGTAAATCTAGAATATTCTTAGGCATTACTGTGCTAGTTGCACCATTATCAACCATGTAATTATACACTAATTTATTATCAATTATCAAGGACACATAAAAAGGAGGTGGCTTAACATTTGTAAATTTCTTTCCATCCTTTGTTGATGTTCCTTGCACATCTGTAGCCCCTACATTAGCCAAAATAGTCCTTGAGGGTTGTTTTAGGGCTTGTTGTGAATTTTTTATCCCTTTAGATAGCTCTTCCTTGAGTAAATCTACCTGCCCTGGAATGACTAAAGAATCCCACATAGAAATAGAAACATTCATCTTCTACATATTGTCAACAATATTACAAGGAACAACAAACTGTACCTTTTGAGGAGATTTACCAGTGATCGTGGCTCTTATGTTTGCTGATACAGGTGAATCATTACTCACCGCACAAAATTATTCCTCTTGCCAATTGAGAAATGTAGTGTCTGGAGCACCTAGATCTAGTTATTGTTGAGTCTCTTCAATGGATGTATCTTGTTATGAATAAATCACACTTTGAACCATTATAGCCTTATTAAGCACATCATTAGTGCACTTTGACTGATTTTGGGGCTTCCCACAAGGATAACACCATTCATACTTAGCAGCAAGGTTATTTTGGTTAGGAATAATATCCCTAACAGAATTAAGAGGTGTAGGATTATAAGGTCTATAAGGTCTTTGGTTCCAATTATGCCTATTGGTATTGCTCTTTCCTTGGCATTGTTGCTTGTTACCTTGGTAAATAGACTAGTTAGGCTGGTGTGATGAGGAACTAGCAAACTAATTTTGCTAATGGGCTATTGGATTTCCTTGAGCTTGGTGCCTTTTAAGGTTTACCAACTCATTTCCAAAGGTTTGCAATAAAATATCAATTTTTTGTTGGCTATCTTTTATGCTTTGCACCTCATTAGAAGGGGCAACGAGCATCATCTCTTTATTTTTGTAAGATGGTAAAGGTGCTAGAAACATGGTAATCAATGGAATATTGGATTGGATGCTAGGAAAGAAAAGGCATAGGTGGCCTAGGAGCTATCTTCCATGCCTGAATAAGACTATTCTCTGCCCTAATTAAAATATCAAAAGCTTGAGGTAAAGAAGTTCCCCCATAGATTGGATCATAACTCAAATGTCACTATTCAGACTTTTTAGGAAGTATAAAAATGCATATTTAGCAGAAGGTCTCACCATGGTAGGAATCCTATTCTATGTTTTTTGAAAGTAGAGATTGAAATCACTCATCTCTTCTTATAGGGCCCTTTTGATAGTAGTTAGTTGTTCCACCAAAGAAAGATTGTCATATTTATCTTCAAAAAATGTAGACAATTCCTCACCTAGTGCATCCCATGAGGCAATTGATCCAACTCGGAGAGTTTATAACCATTCCAATGCTTTGCCCTTCAATGATGTAGCCAATAGCTTCAAAGCTACATCCTCCTCCATGATGTGTTGAACATTGCAAAGAGATGCAAGATCTCTAATATGCTTAATTTTTGTTGTTTGTCCTTCTCCCGTGAAAGATAGTAACCCTTTTAAGGCTGCCAATAGAATGTTGTTGTGCTTGTAAATCATCAAAGGGTTTCCCTGATTAAAGAATACAAATGGCAACCTTCTAGCCATCCTTGGTGGTGTTTTAGCAGAAATTGAATGTGCTGGTTGCTATTCTTCTACTGGTTTTTCAAGAACAACTTGAAATTGAAGTGTTGGGGGACTTTCTAAAAATTCTTGATCTGAATATGGAAAATCAGTGTAGTGGTGGGAGGAGCTAAACTTCTATCGAAACTTCTTTTATTTGGTCTTCTTGGTCTCCTACCCCTCACTACAGGCTAAAAGGAGAGCTCTTTTGGACCTCTAGGCTCTCTCTTCAAATTTCTTCCTATCCTAGTATGTGATAACTATAAATACTCAATTTTTTTTCCACTCCTTGTTTGGATTATGTTCATGTATCACAAAGAGTCCCACCAGGCATGCCAAAAACTATTAAGACCAAAAAATATCACCCTAACTCGGGCATTAGGGCTTACTAATATCTAATGGTAATAATGGAAACCTTCCTGAGGTGTGGGTGCACTCTGATTAAGAAGGAATCTCCAAATTCTAGGTTAGTTCCTATTTGATTCAGAATATCTGTTGGAATAGTCCCAAGGATAACAGAGAGGGGGGATGAATCAGTTATCAGTCAATTTAATTCTTTTCTTTTTCTTTAATGTAATTTGATATAAAGTAAATACACATTCAGATAATGCAATAGAGTACTCAACAATTTGATTATGGGGAAACCAAGTAGGCAAAAACCCTAGTGGGAATTAGCACCCAAAAATAACTACACTAGTTTATAATGATCCCTGTTAGAAGATCTTACAACTCTATTAGGAGTTGATCTTTACAATGCAAGAAGTATAGAGACCTAGTTAAAGGTCAGACCCTATTCAGAGTCTTTTATAGATAACCCTCTTAAGGGTGAGGACTCACTGTCCAATAGCTCACTGCTAAGATGGTGAAGGCTACAACCTTCAGTATAGCAGATATAAAATACATTTGGTAAATGAACTATTTGAGTAGACCTGCTATCTTGATCAATTCCAATGAATTAAAATCAAATTTTGTTTCTTCACATAGATCTTCAACTTATTCTTTTTGATTCTCTGCTATTCTCTGTCTTTTCTTCTTCACTTCATTTTTAACACTTAGCAAACATAATAGAACTGCTATATGTATCTTCACCAAGGATAAGGTTACAACGGTATCTGGAAACACTTCATCAACTTCCTTTTCAGCTCAACCAAGCACGCAATCAAGATTAAGACCGCGTAACTCAAACTGAATAGACGCGACGCTTCACAAAGTTGGCTTCATCAAATTAACTCTAACATCAATATTCTATTGAAACACGTTTAGCTCCTTTGGATAATTATCTTTGACTCATAACCAAACATGAATACAAACACGCATATCCCGAAGATAGGCACAACTCAAGAGACACTGTATTAATGTCAACTCTTAGCAGATAAACTCTAGAAAATGTAACTGCCATAATTGATTAATCATAACTCAACTGAAACTGCATATCTGACCTGACGTGAATGAAAATCGCAACTAGCACATGTATACACCATGGAAATAAACACACATATCTCCAAAGCATCTATACTAATAATTTCATATAGGATACCTGCAGTATATTATATGTTGTCATCAATGGCAAACATACAATCAATTATTTGCACAAAAGCAAATCTCCAACAATCTCCCCCTTTGACATTGATGGCAACATATGATATCATCAACTTCAAAGTGTCTTCTTTCTTTTTACAATCTTCTCAATATCGTCATCAAAGGTTCCTCTTTACTGATGCTACTCTGTATACTCCCCCTTACTCATGCTTTGCCTTTGACATCAATCAAAAAGGGTGTTAAACACCATTAAGCACATGTACTACTCTAGAAGTAGAGTAGTCAATCATTCATTAGTCACCAAGGACTGATGTTCTTGTTGCAAGTTCTAATCAGACTTAGAAAAGGGAATTACTCCCAGCTTCTCCCTGAGATACTCAAAAGCATCTTTTGATAGGGGCTTTGTAAAAATATCTGCTAGTTGTTCTTTAGTTCTTACATAATCAAGCTTTACTTCTTTATCTATAACTTTTTCTCTTAGGAAGTGGTATTTGAGCTCAATGTGTTTTTTCTTTACATGCATCACAGGGTTCTTTGACATATTGATAGTACTAGTGTTGTCACAGTGAATAAAAATAGGATAATAAATCTGAATACCAAAGTCCTTAATCATCTATTTGATCCAAAACATTGTTGAACAATTCAATGCTACTGCAACATACTCAGCTTCTATTGTTGACTGAGAGATACAATTCTACATTTTACTTTTCCAAGTGACCAACCTGTGTCTAAGAAATACTGATCCTCCTGATGTGTTATTTTTGTTATCAACACAACCTTCTGCATCTTTATACACATGAAGTTGTATGTTCTCTGAGTTAGGATACCATAAACCATAGTCTATAGTTCACTTTAGGTATCTAAATATTATTTTTATTGCCATTAGATGATTTTGCTTGGGTTCAGCTATAAATGTTCCAACAATCCCAACTGCATTAGAAATGTTAGGTCTAGATTGAGTAAAATATATGAGTTTTCCAATCATAGACTTGTATAGTGTTTTGTCAACTATTGTAGAATAATCATCTTTAGAAAGCTTGCATCTTGTTATCATGGGGGTGCTTACTAGTTTGCAATCTTCCATCTTGAAAGTCTTCAATATCTCCTTCACATGCTTAGACTGATTTATGAATATACCTTTTTCTATTTGTTTTATATTCAATCCATGAAATTATTTCATAGGTCCAATCATGCTCATTTCAAATTCACTTTTATTTCTTTGGCGAATTCTGCACTAATTTTGTCATTACCTCCAAAGATAATGTCATCAACAAAAATAGCAACAATTAGTAGTCCTTCATCTGTCTCTCTTATGAATAAATTACAGTCTGCTACTCCTTTTCTGAATCCTATCTTTTTAAAGTAACCATCAAGTCTCTCATACCACACTCTTAGGGCCTGTTTAAGTCCATAAAGTGCTTTCTTTAATCTGCATACTATTAGGGATTTTTCTTGTATGAATCACAGTGCTTGATATAACTACTTGAACACCATACCCTTTAATACTGATTCAGGGACAAGGAAAGCCTAATTGCTAAGGACTTGATAAGGTCCTTCTTCGTTTTCAAGCTCCACATATGCTCAGGCAGGTTTTACCTTTTAAGATGGTTGTTAACACAGTATTTATTGATGTGGACATTGATTTGTCATGTATCTCTACTAAACCAAATTATAAAATACCTTGTAGATGACCAAGCATAATCATATACAGGATTTAACCATGTAAATCATGATCTTAAATATGACAGAAAACCAGTGATACAAGGATTTCAATCCTTCTTCCTTTTCTTGTAGGA
>MU226524.1:837305-847440 GCA_018584345.1 Thuja plicata | reverse complement strand
GAACGTGTGGATCTCGCCGAAGTAAGTAACTACGTCTCCGTCCTCTACCACAACAACACATCAACAAGTACATTCACATATAAGACAACCATACACATGCGAGTATGGGGTAAGTATATCATAAACTAAAATCAACATGATAACATCATCACATCTATCTATGCATAAGGTAAAAATCATAACATCATAAACAAGTATCATCATCAAATGAAATAATATCAGCTCACATGAAATGTGGCCTAAAAGAATTCGGCCAAACACCTGAAACCAATGCCTAAAGTGTATGGCATCCTAAACTAAAAAGCAAAACATGGATGGGTATTACATATGCACACACATATCCTGAAGATAGGAGCAACTCGATCAACACGTTACATACGTCGGCCTTAAACCGTTATTCCTCTAGAACTGTAACCGTCAATAACAGAATTACATATCTTTACTGAAACTTCATATCTGGGTCTACGTGTATGAACATAGCATAGTAAACATGTCAACAACATGTATCTATCCATGTTGGTCTTCATTTCATCATATGGATAAGTACATACAGAAGTACTGTTGTGTAAATTATATGTTGTCATCAATGACAAACATACAATCAATCAACTGTTCAGAATCAAATCTCTAACATCCTATTCCTTCTTTCTACTATCCCATTCTGGTGAGGGGTTCTTGGTATACTTAACTATCTTTTGATTCCATGTTCTTCATAGTAGTCATAAAAATGGTTAGAGGTGAATTCTCCTCCTCTATCGGATCTCAGACATTTTTATCTTTAATCCAGATTCATTCTCAACCTTGGCTTTGAATACTTTGAACTTCTCAAAAGCTTCAGATTTTTCTTTTAAGAATGCAACCCACATCATCTTTGAGAAATCATCAAAAAACAAAATAAAATACCTTTATCCACAGTATGATCTTGTTTGAGTAGGTCCACATAGGTTTGTATGTATCAGATCTAATTTGTTTTCCGCAAAGTTTTGTTTTCTCCTTAATGATGTCCTCACATGCTTCCCCATCACACATTCCCTGCACATTGTGTCAACTGGTCTTACAATTCTAGGAAGATCGCTTACTGCCTTTACATTACTTATTTTGAATATGTTTTCAAAATTGATATGACAAAGTCTCTTGTGCCATAGCCAAATGTCATCTACTTTTGAAAAAAAACAACTTACTTCTGAGTTGAGCTGAAAAACATTACATTTGGTCTTTGAGCCTGATGCAATAATGTCTCCTTCTTTGTTGTTAATGATGCACTGGTTGTTTTTGAATTCCAACTGATATCTTTTATCAAGCAACTATCCAACACTTAGTAAGTTATGATGCAAACCATCAACATAGAGAACATCATCTCTCTTGTTTTTCCATCTAGGGTGATAGAACCTCTACCTATGATAGGTTTGGGAGTGTTATCTCCAAATCTAACCATGCCACCTTTTTACTTGTCTAGATGTACAAATCTATCTTTGTCTCCTATCATGTGGTGTGAACATCTGCTGTCAATGATCGAGTTAGTTTTGATGTCAGCTTTTGAAACTAATGCTAAATCCTGTTCTTTTACTTCATCTTCTTTTTTAATTTCTTCAAGCATCTTCTCAATGTCTTTAATGAAAACAAATCCAATTTCATCTTCTCTTGATTCATCATCAGTTACACCATTCTCAGCATGATAACATTCTTTAGTGTACTTAGGTTTGTAATCTGATCTGAACTTCTTGACTCTTGTAGGGCACTTCGATGCAAAGTGACCAACTTTGTTGCATGAAAAACATTTGAATGGTAGTTGTCCTTCATATTTCCCTTTACCTTTCCTTTCCTTCTTTGCAATCATAGCAATGATTTCTTCTAGTTCTATATCCACTTCTTCATTATTACTAGAGTTGATTATAGATTTCTTGTTGTGGACTGTGGCTTTGAAGGTTGTCTCACTTTTAGGTTCTGTCTTCAATCTAGATATCTCAAATGTAGATATTTTGCTGATCAAAGTATCCCTCTTGAATTCTTTTGAAAATTGCATAGTCTCGTCTAAGATATTAATCTTACTCTCATAGTATGCTGTCAATGTGGTCATTAACTTGTCCATTATATCTTCCTCTGATATTTCTCCACCATTGTTTCTTATACATGATACTGCTTCATTAATCCTCTGATTGTAAGCTATGATGTTTTCTTCAGGTAACATCTCTAAATTGTTGTATCTTTTCTTCCATGTCTTTCTACATGTATTCTTTGCCTGGATGTCTCCTTCAAACATGTCTTCTAAGTATTTCCAAATAGAGTATGCTTTATCTGTCTTCTTGATCTCAGAAAATTCACTGTCAAATAGGGAACTAATTAGGGCTTCTTTGGCAATTGCATTATTAGTGAACACTTCCTTTTGTTTCATAGTAGAGTCGTCAGCTGCAAGATTTTTCAAGGTGGGAATTTCAACTTCTTGAATGGCAATCTCGTAGTTCTCAAATCCAACGCACTGAAGATGTGTTATCATTTTGTTCTTCCAGTCAAGATAGTTTTCTCCATCGAACTTAGGACTCTCTTTCCTAAAGTATGACATTTGATCTACCTTAATTTGTTAGGCATTCTCTCCAAGGCACTTGGACCTGATACCAATTGTTGGAATAGTCCCAAGGATAACTGAGAGGGGGGGGGGTGAATCAGTTATCAATCAATTTAATTCTTTTATTTTTCTTTAATGTAATTTGATATAAAGTAAATACACATTTAGATAACACAATAGAGTACTCAATAATTTGATTATGGGGAAACCAAGTAGGCAAAAACCCCGGTGGGAATTAGTACCCACAAATAACTTAACTAGTTTATAATGATCCATGTTAGAAGATCTTACAACCCTGTTAGGAGTTGATCTTTACAATGCAAGAAGTACAGAGACCTAGTTAAAGGTCAGACCCTATTAGGAGTCTTTTACAGATAACCCTGTTAAGGGTGAGGACTCGCTGTCCAATAGCTCACTGCTAAGATGGTGAAGGCTACAACCTTCAGTATAATATATATACACTATATCTAGTAAATGAACTATCTGAGTAGACCTCCAGTCTTGATCAGTTCCAATGAATTGCAATCAACTTTTGTTTCTTCAGATAGATCTTCAACTTATTCTTTCTGATTCTCTCCTCTTCTTTGTCTTTTCTTCTTCACTTCATTTTTAACACTTAGAAAACATAATAGAACTGTTATGTGTATCTTCACCAGGGATAAGGTCACAATAGTATCTAGAAATACTTCATCAACTTCCTTGTCAGCTCAACCAAGCATGGAATCGAGATTAAGACCGTGCAACTCAAACTCAATAGACGCGACGCTTCAGAAAGTCGGCTTCATCAAATTTACTCTAACATCAATATTCTATTGAAACATGTTTAGCACCTTTGGTTAATTATCTTTAACTCATAACCAAAAATGAATAAAAACACACACATCCTGAAGATAGGCGCAACTCAAGAGTCACTGTATTTATGCCAGCTCTTAACAGATAAACTCTAGAAACTGTAACTGCCATAATTGATTAATCATAACTCAACTGAAACTGCATATCTGACTCGACGTGAATGCACATAGCAACTAGCACATGATACACCATGGAAATAAACACACATAGCTCCAAAGCATTTGTACTGATAATTGCATATAGGATACCTACAGTATATTATATGTTGTCATCAATGAAAAACATACAATCAATTATTTGCACAGAAGCAAATCTCCAACAATATCACCTATGACTAATCTCTGAATGGGAAAAAGGGAGAAAGATAACTAAAACTGAATAAAAAGAACTAATAAGGCGATACACCAAAGCTTGATTTAGATTTATCAGAAATTTAAACCAACACCTATAGAAAATACGTTACTGAGATCTGCAATAACATTCACTACTTAATGCATAGGCTGACCTAAAACTCACTATTAGGGTTTAAACCACAAATAGTGACAAATCTTCCAACAAACATGTAATTTCTGCAAAAGGTTACACTTTACAACCTAGAATAGGAATTAGATTAATTCTCTAAATAATGCTACAAAAAAAATTACACTTAAGTGCTAAAGAATTGAAAGGACTGATAACAAAAAACTCAAAAAAATATATGAATAATGGGGACATGCTTTATTATCTTCAAAGTCTGTAAGATAGTTACCTGAGAAAGTACAAAATATGTCAAGGAATATGTGTATTCAATTGAACACAATCCACATAAAACATGAACCGATGGCTACAAAATGCATGAAAAAGGTGTAAAGGAACAAAAAGATCACTAAAACCACCTTCCCCTTAAATTTTGAACCCCTAAAACTGAATCAGAGGCTTAGCTATATACTCTCTCATGGCTAAATTTGAAAATATAACCCCCTCCAAAAGGCCTCCAAATCAGAACAACCCTAATTCTAAGGCATAATTGACGCCCTTATAAATACAGCCCCCCTAATACTGGCATTTTAAAAAAAATATATCTTTTACAAATCATAATCCCAACATATCAAAATTTTTATCAAAACCCGACAACACATATCCAAACTACATAACATATGAAAAACCCTAACCATGCCTAAACAATACCCTAAATACACCTAAACATTGACACCTTGACTAAGGTCAACATGACCAATCTCGATGAAAAATATCTCCATCCATCGTGGAATGAGGTTGATTTGTCATGGCAGTAAGTTGTGGTCATTGTGCACTGCAGTCAGCAAAGGCATGTTATGCCCTGCATACCCATCCCTACATTTTGTGAGCAAAAAGTTGGGTCCCCCCTTTTTTTTTCTTTTGGTTCCTCTTTTATTTATTTTTGGTCTTCTTTTTGTTTTCTCCAGCCTTTGCCTCGGCGTGGCCGTGATTGTGTTCCCTTTTGGTCTTCCTTGCTCGGGGGCCCGGTCCCGGAGTGTTTTGTTTCTTTGTGCCAATAGGATTTTGGCCCCCGTGACTCTTATGCCATTATTTCCTCTTTGGTTAGAGGATGTGGTTGCATGGGATCCCCGGAGCCAGAGTTTGGAGGTTTTAATTTTTCTCGGGATTTGTAGAAGGGAATGGTACATTTCGAGCCTAAAGGATATAAATAGAACTTTACCTCCCATTGTTACATTTTCCGCGAACGAATTATCCTCGAAGTGATTAAGAGAGATTTGTGTAGATTACTAGTGAGCTGAGTATTTTTTATTTGAGTGTTTAATAGTGAAGTTGGTGCTTGAGCTTTTGTGTGCTTCCAATTATCCTATAGGGTCTTCAACATTTTCATGGTTTGTGAAGATATTCATTTGCAAAATGCCTCCTGTGCCCTTCCTTCTGCATTCCTGGTTTTACGTAGGTTCTTCTAGTTCTTTTCTTTCCCTTTCTAGTTTTCTTTGTTTGTCTTTTCATTTTCTAGTCTTTGTCATCACCTCCCATTGGTGGTTGTAAATTTGTCCATGTCTGTGACGCAGCTTGTATAAATTCATTCCTTAGCCTCCTATTCTTTAGAGGTCTGTGTAAATAATCTGTATAGCGTGCAGTCTGTATAGTTTTCTATAAATTTGCATGCATATTTTGTATATTCTGTCAAGTCTCACCCGTCCTATGGAAATATCACCATGCATGTTGTATTATGGAATCCAATTTGAGCTCACCAACCTATTTTTTTTCTGGAATCTAACTCTACACCTTGCATGTCTGAGTTGCCTCCTTTCTCTCTCCTCCCATCACTTCGGCTTTGACGGCAGGATTAAATTACCCATGCGCAAGCTTTTAAAATAATCACAAGTGGCATTCATTTCATACATGTCAAGATATCTGCCAACTTAAATGCCATTACTCCATTTATTACATAACCATGTGATAACCCACGTTAGCCTAGTACGGCTTACGGTTCGGTCACTTCAATAATGACTAGTTTCTCTGGACTCCAGGTTCCACGTAATCCCATGGCCTTCATCACATTTTTCACATGAACCAGAACCCTCGGGACCCCCAGGTGTTGATCAAATTCAAAGTGAGCTATTAATTATTACATTTATAGGATTTGATACAAGCTAACATATTTTTTGGGGATAGGTGTGAAATGACAATGAAATCTTCAGAACCCAGAAATTTATTATATGTTATTATTTGTATTGATAATTGTCTAGTCTTGCAGGCTATCAACAACTCAAAGTTCAAACATGTCTGAGGTAGCAACCCCTCCCAGAAGTCTAGAACTCATGACCACCTCAACAAGAGAGGCCACCAAGACGACGACCAAGAAGGCACTAGAGAAGCTCCCGCTCACATCCAAATATTTGAAGGATAGTGTCCTCATGGGATCCAAGGTGGATTCTAAGTTACAATTGATCACCGACACAAAGGTTGGACCATGGGATGAATTACAGGGCATAGTAAGAATAATGTTCACTCAGCATTCTGCCAGAGATAGTATGGCGAAGAACGTGGCCGCCTATGGCATCATCAAAGTTGCATGCTTCTCCTACTCTGTGCAGGCCCTAGAGTTGATCCTAACTCTGGTCAAACATTTCAACACCACCATCTGGGCTGTTATACTTGCTACTCCCCTTCAAACGGGCTACCCAACACCCCTAGTATCTCTCGACACTACTACTTTTTCTTCGAGGCTAGCAATCCCCTGATTTTCCAATTCTATTTTCATCTCCCAGTCCACATCTCTGCAAGAATTTAATAATGTACAGTAGGCTGCCAGACAACACCTCAACACCCACTAGATGAAGACTTCGAGGAAAGATTATAAGAAGATAAAATTGGAGATTTCCTGCATAGATTTCAAAGAAAGCATACAAGCAGGGATCATCTTTCTATGGTGGGTCTTCAGGGAATCACATGCTTAGGATTTCTCAACCTAGATGTATTATGTTTTATATAGCATCACCACCAATGGGAAGAATTTTGACTGGGCAACCATTGTTTCCAATCATGTAGATTTCCAGCTGAACAAGGTCAGCGAGAACTCAAAGTTCTACATGAATTCATATGTTCTATGGGCACTAACGCAACAAAGACCTTAAATTTGAGGTTTAGTTAGAGTGGGCGTCCCTGGGACCTGGCTTGGCCAGAGTGCGCCTTGGTATCATTTTCTGCAAATTCAATGGGAATCTAGCTTCCCTAATTTTTTCTGAGTAAATGATACCTTCATTTACTAAAACATTTTGATTACATCTTGGGATGCCGGTTACAAGATTTCAAAGGAGGCTATGGCCTTGGTGAGTTCATACGAAAAATATTTTATTCAATTTCAACAATATTCTTATATTTGGGTAACCGAATTCTCCAAAAATCCCTACCTATTGCGCAAGCATTATGGGTATATGATTATTTTTATGGAGTTTTGCAGGAAAATCCTGGAGCTCCATGCAGTTTATGGAGTCAATAAAGATACCTCCATCCCTTTCCCAATCACTTGTAGGAATTACTCTTGCAGCCTTGTAGTGGCCAAAGAGGCCAATAATGAGCTAAAAATTTTGGGCCTAGAAAAATTCTATCTAGCACGGAACAATTTTGATCTGCTCAAAAAAATAAACACAGCATTACCGCTGGCAGCAGTGCCCCACGAACCTCACTTGGAGGATTTTTGGGTAGATTACCAAGATGAATTCAACGTCTGGGTTCAAAAGTAGGAGGATGAAAAAAGGAATGATGAAGAGCCTCGGCCTTCGGACCTTTCCAAAGGAATTTTTTAGATAGCGGGCCCTTGGAGGACCCATCATACAAATTACAGAGGATTGATAAGATGGATCTCCCTCTGATTGATTGGGACACCCTGGAAGTTTTGACAATAGAGGACATCAGCCAAGGCATCATGCAGCATAGTCATGAGTATTTTGTAGAAGTATGAAATAAAAGCACCCATCAAGATGGTCCAATTTTGCAGGGATCCACCTCCAGCTCTAGAATGGCCAGACAAAGAAGAGATAAGGGGAAAGCCAAAGAGAGCACCCCAGCCCCGATTCAGTATTTAGTTCCAGCACCAATAATGGAACAACTCCACACCCATCTTGAGTCATCTCGACAGCTAGGTGAAACAATCAGCACAAGGCTCTCCCTCGGTCTCCTAGTCATTCTGGTGGGATCTTCTCTTCCTGTGGGCTCATCTTCTCTTGCAACACTTATGAGCTAGGTAGTGGAGATAGAGGAGAGTGTGACTATTTTGGATGTCAAGATCCTATTGTTGACAAGGAGGAAGAAACCAAGGGTGGATAACCCTCTACCAAGCACAGATGTAAGCCCCAGGCAATCGGGAAACATTCTTGTGGAGCTTATCCCTTCCTCCCCCAAAGTAGAGGATCATCAGGAGGCCTCCCCTCCCTATGAAAATTTGGATGACATCTTCTAGACTGATGATCTGGTAAACTTGCAAGAAGATGTCGAGATTTCAATGGAAGAGATTGCTGCGTAGGAGGTGTAAAATATCCTTGGAGAGGGAGAAAGACAAGAAGAGGTTTCCCTGGAGAAAGAAGCCTAGGAGAAAGAACAGGATAACACACCAAGCATGGAAGAAATAGTGGTCTCAGGGACCGAGACAAAAGGAAGGAAAACATAATACGAGAAGCTAACAATGGCTAGGGAAACTAGACCCTTGGGAACAACCATACCCCTAGTCATCACGCTCCAAATGCCTCTAGTTACTCAAGGTGACCCGTTACCCAAAAATGTGACATTCAAAAAGGTAGTCTTTGCAGCACAACAGTCATATCCAGGCTAGACACCTTTGCCCCCTCCAGAAAATGTGCCCTCAGAGGAGAATGTCCCAAAAGATAACACCAAAGAAATTCAGCAACAACAAGACGTGGGGGAGAACCCCAGAGACATGAATGCAGATGCCATAGATACTGGGGAAGGCGGGGTCCCCGACACCACAGATGAAAATTTCACTAAGGTGCAAGAAATAGGGAATCCTTAGAGTGGAGAAAAGGAGTCCAAAGAGACTACAGATGTTGAAGAAGTGCTGCTAGCCCCCGAAGCAAACCCCAATATCCAGGACCTAGCCATAGGACCAACCCCGCCACCGTAGTGGCTGGTAGAGTCAAGAAAAAGAAGGCCCTAGCAATAGTGAGAGCTCCCCTCTCTCTAGCCAAAATGATGGCTCAAAAACAAGAGGCTCAGAAGCCCAAGAAGGCCCGAACCCTCCAACCCTTCGGACCGGCTCGAGAGGAAATACCATCATGATGGTCATGACGTCTCCCCCATATGTAGAAGAGACAGAAATAAGAGCCGCAGATTATACTATCATAGAGGTACTTCTGGTGAGGAGAGACAAACAGGAAGATTTAGACCTATTGAGAGAGGCCACCCGGGAAGTTGAAGCCCAAGATGAAAAACAGGCCTAGAAGCTGAAGGAGGAAAGAGAAGCAAATGCCAATTGTGTGTGTGTATTTGGGTACCTGATGAAAACAACACAAACACTCAATAGGTCATTGCATTAGTTCAAATGGTTAGATAAAACGTCCAAAACCACTAATATTGGCCTATTGGGCCTTCTAACTAGAAAGAGTGTAATTAGTTGCATATTATCCCTCAGAATATGCTACAAATCAGTGACCAATACTATTCTAACATGAAGGATTTAATTCAAATTTAAACTAAAAAGATGAAAAAGCATGTATTCTAGCTCTAAAAGATGAAACTAAAACAATGTAAAAGCATGGAATAAAGAGTGGAATATGATTCTAAGATGAATTCAACAGCATAACAATGTGATTTTGATCTAAATGTGAAGGCTTCTTTTCTCTCAAAACAGGCTTCTATTTATAGAAGAATGGGAGAGAGAGAGGGTACAAGGTTCATTTATGAATTAGAAGACCCATAAATGAAGATGTAAGAGCCATTAATGCCCAAGGCATTAATAAGGCATGGGAGAGACATAGGCTTAAGACATCTTCATTAATAAGGCGTTAATGAAAGCCTTAAAGATGCAAGGGAGGATGTAAGAGGATGGATTGAGAAAGTGGACCTTAAGGAGGTCAAGCTTGAGAAAGTGGACTTTCTCAAGTGGGTGGAGTTGCTAAGTATTCCTTAATGGAATGTGACAACATTAGGAGGTGGGTTAGAGTAGAATTTAGGATTAGGATTAGATTAGGATGGGTGAATGGGTTGAGAAGGGTTAGAACCCAGGGTAGAAGTGGTTGAGAT
>MU226524.1:772470-807787 GCA_018584345.1 Thuja plicata | reverse complement strand
TTAATGGAATGTGACAACATTAGGAGGTGGGTTAGAGTAGAATTTAGGATTAGAATTAGATTAGCATGGGTGAATGGGTTGAGAAGGGTTAGAACCCAGGGTAGAAGTGGTTGAGATAGGTTAGGTTAGGGTTTAGGGAATATTAATAAATGAAATAAACTTATTTAATTCATTTAGAAATATAAGAATTAATTATTTAAACAATGAAATTGCTTTTTAATAATTAGGGGACTATAGCCATTTTAATTATATTAAATAGGCTAGGGAATAGGTTAATTGCAAGTGGATATTTGATTTAGGGATTTATTTAATTCCTTTATAATTAAATACTATATCCATATTTGATTTTGGTTTGATTTAATTGGTTTGAATTGATTTAAATTGTATGGCTATATTAGTTAATATAATTCAGTGATAAAAATCACCTAGGACATAAAAAGATTTGACGAATTATGCCAAGCAATAAAAGGGTCATTTGGACATAATTGAGGGTATGATCACACTTAGGGAAAATAGGGTCCATAGTTAGAACAGACCAAATTCAGGTGGTTACACCAATCTCCTCCGGCTTCTTACAGAATTGTCTTAGCCTTTAACTGTGATTCCCCCAGAGGCTTCCACATTCAGGACACCGCTTCTGCAGGGTGACATAGACGCACTGAGAACCATGAAGAAGAAAGCACAAGCTATTGATGATTGGGCGATAGAAAAGATAGGAGCCATAAGGCACTTTCTAACGACTACCCTCCTAAACCTTCATTAGGCTAGAAACATCTTGGGCTAGGTGAACGGCGTCATATCCCGTTGGGAAAAAGAGATAGAAAAGTACAAAGAATGGAGGGGTGAGCTCGAACAAATAATGAACATCGGGGAAGATATTGTCACTAAAGTAGGAATTTTAGGGGATGAACATTTCAAGTTCCTCTAGGTCCAACACTCCATACTTTCTCTCAAAATGGAGACAAGAAAGCAGTTGGTAGTGGCCTTGAAGGATAAAGTCCCAGCAATTTAGAATTCTTTAAATTCATATGCAACATTTGTTATAGGGGTTTCTATAATCAATCCCTTTAACACCGAGACCTATGCTCTGGTGGATTTTTCTATTGGGAAATTTGACGAGATAATGGAATCACAGCTCTAGACTCCCAGAGATTTCTATAAGGAAAAAATGTCACACCTCACCCAGATGGTGCTCCAGGCACATGATGTCGCAAAGATGGTTGTGGAATTCAAAGAGGGTGCCTAGGATGCCAGGGAATAGGTAGAGGTGTCCAAAGAATGCCAAAATTGTATAAAAGAGATAGATGAAGAGGGAATCCTCTAGATCTTGGAGGGATTCAAAAGAGTGTAAAGAAATAAAGCCCTCCAGTCTCCAGAGATTTTTTCCAGTAGGGAAAAGTTTTGCAAATTTTTTATTCTTTTAGCGTAAGCTCCTGGACTCTGGAATTCTGGGTCCAAGTTTTGTATTCATTCACAGCCATCTAGAAAAAGGTTCCCCAAAGTTGACCAATCATTTTCATCCAGTTAATAAAGGTTAAAATGTAGGTGATCTAGATAATGACATGTCAGGCGGAAGAGATGGTTCTGAAAGATGATTCTCCCAAGGCATCGCTCCAACATTTAATATGTGGTGCGCATCGAAGACATGGATCCACAATTTGAATTAATGAGGCATGTGGCTTGGGTTACTGGGATAAGCAAATTTCTTCCATAAGTACCTTGGCTCTCTTATCTAGGATGATTCATCTAGATTTCTCCTCTATCTTCTTCTTCTATCTTGTCAGACCTCTGTACATCTCGAGGTGATTGTAAGTGGTGTACATAGTACCAGCCATGGATAATGTATTATATTTGGCAAGTGTATAGGTAGATTAGGTCAAGTTTTAGGTTAAGTTTGTGTATAAATAAGAAGTCTGACGCCATAACAAAGATTGACAAAATTGATGATTTTGCAGTCCAGCAGTAATAGAAGCATAGTATTTCTGAGTTCATTGCAAATAGATTTTTTACTTTCAGTTGTTCGGAGTAGCTCAATGCTCAGTTTTTATCAATAGCTTAGAATGCTCCCTTGGAGCCATGAATGTACTCGCCAGTGACGCTGGAGCATTTTCAATATAATGAAAGAAGGAAGAATATCTTATGGCCATGTGTTCTTGTTGTTCTGATTTCTGAAGTTAGAAAACATCTTTTGTGCAGTATTTTTTCTTATTTCCTTTGCTCCTATGTTTTAGTTTAGATTAATGATCTTATCTCCCTTTGGTATTGAATGCATATGAATCACTGGTTCATCGTGTATTTGATATTTAGTGTAGTTTTCTTACATTGGAGCATTGTTTGATGTTTGAATATATATTTCATAACTATAGGTAGAAGTATACGTCTAACCTTGATCTATCTTTTGAGTTTTCTTTGATAATCCAAGTGCTTGCAGGAAACCCTATCCCTTTTGAAATCCCCGAAAGATGAGTAAAAACTAGCTATCCTCTCAAACAATAGTCACCTACCCAACTTAGCTCCCCTGCACCGTCGAGACCTGACTATAAGGTTCTTGGAGGCTAGGAGAATTCATTCTCTGGTAAACCTCTTTAGGCAGAGTTGGCTAGTACCTCGGTACCCAGTGACAACTTATCTTTGTTGGCGGAGCTAGTCAGAAATTCCCGTCAACAGAAACTAGCACTAGGAGGGAATGAGCTCATCTCCCTCAGAAGATTTTTATTTTACACCACCTTAGGGATCCCCAAGAAGTATTTTTAGGAACCAAGCTTTTCGCAGGATAGGGTCATTTTCACCCCTACGCTTTTAAAAAATCCTCCGATCAGCCCCAAATCTTGTAGAGTTTGTAGAACTCAGACCTCCCATACAAAATAAAAGGGGCCAACAAATGAGATAACCAACCAATTGTATCTGGGGATTTTCTACAAACCAGAATACCCAAATCCCTTAGATAATCCTAGGGACTGACGTCCAACCCAACCAAAACTAAATAGTCCCAATGGCTACCTACTTCAGTAATACCGTGTCCCCAATGGGGTAGTTCCCTGATGCTACTAGTGATCTCCCTCTGCATATGGAGAAGATTTTCCCCAAATATGAGCACTTAGGCCCCCAAACTATAGAAGAACACCTCCAAGCCTATAAAGATTCCATGAATAGAAACTGGATACAACATCAAGACATTGTAACCCAGATGTTTCCTATGTCTTTTGAACAAAATGAGCTGAACTGGTATCTAAACTTTCCTGCCAACTCCATTAATAGTTGGTAGGATATGGAAGATGTCTTTCTGGTGGCTTTCTGAATTCATGTAGACCTAGCTTGGTCCTACAGCTAGTTTATTTCCATCAGGATGGAACTAAACGATCCTCTCACTACATTCAACCATCGGTTCCAATATTCTTTGAAGCGGTGCATGGGCCCTTTCATTCTATTCACTGATGTGACCATCCAGACATACCTAAATGCCATGGACCCCATCGTTGCTACTCTCCTTTGGAGAACTACCACTGCTAATGACCGGGATTGGACAAAGCTTACCCTTCAATATGTTTCCTGACAAAACTTCTTATGTTGGATGATACAACCCCAATCTGGCAGTGGGTACCCCAATAATGGCCATGGGTCCACCGTCAATAGACCAACAGGCCTAGTACATTTACCTATCTCAAACCTAGACAATTCCAGGTATGGAATACATTCCTTGGAAACAGCCGCAAAAATGCAACAACCTTTGACACTATCCTCTAGAGTACCTTTCTTCCAGTCATTTGTGGCCGAAGGATTTCCATCCTTGACTCTGGGAACTGCTGCTGCTTTCCTAGGTAATCCACCACAAAAGTCATCACCCTGTGACACAACTAACCACCTCTCCACTAAGGTTGAATCCCTCTGGTGGTTGGTGTCCTCATTGATGACAGACATGGGAAAGCTGAAGGTGGGGCCTTCTGCACCCCACAACCCCAATTCCCAAAGATAGAATGCTTTCTTTGGCCAACAGAATGCCAATTCTGGAGGTTGAAAGTACGATAATGGACCTCGGCCCAACCAACATAAATAGAATAATATTAAAAATACCAAAGGCCCTCCTTTAAATCAAAATACCACTCAGGGTGGTGCTGGACCTATTCTTTCTGTGAAACTCACAGAATTCCACCCCCTAACTACGTGGTGTAGATTGCACAACACTAGCTCACATTCTGAGGTGAACTGTGCCACACTGAAAAATATCATCCAGATCTCCCAGTTGGAAAGAAAACATCCTATTGATCCAAATCCCCCAGAATCCTCCACATTATATCCCCCTCACAATTCTTTTACCTATGAGACCATCTTCTTTGGGACAGGCGAAGAAGACAAAGAAGAACCTGAGTTATAGGGGTTCTTTGACAAATCCATCCTGGCCTTTGAGGCCAATGAATTCACCAACCTATGGACTCCCTACAAAAATTATATTCAAGTTGGAAAAGGCCCATCCTACACGATAATTCCTCTGAAGAGCACCACCCCCCAAGACAACATGAATGATCATTCCTTTCCACTGAAAAGACCTTTCCCTAACCACACCAGGGATCCAGCCGCGGGGAGATAACTTTACCTAGGGGCAGTTTAACATCACTAAGGCGTTGAAGAAAACCACTAACTCCATGAATTTAATGAAGGTTTACCTCAACTATCTCGAGCAAAATAAATCCCTTCTACAGCTCTTGGGAAACCTGAATGTTGTCAGTCATCCACCAAAGCCTATCACTTTTGATGACGCCAACGTGACAATCTTCTGGGGAAATATAGAGGATCCTCCCTTCTTACTAGGCATGAACATTCAAGGGAAGAATCTATACAACTACCTTGTGGATTCTCGTACTTTGGGAAATGTCATGCCCTTATCTACTATGAGAATCTTAGACTCACCCCCACACTGTCCAAAGGTGCAGTAGTCCAATTGGACAAAACTATCGTAAAAATGGTTGGTGAGCTAAAGAATTTCCAGATTCAGCTCATCCAAGACCCCAAGATATCTAGCACCATTGGCATCCAAATGGTTGACATCCCTGAAACCTACGGGATGTTATTAAGTCAAAAATTTTCAAAGGTCCTGAACAGGTATTTCTTGACTGACTTCTCCCACTTGTGGCTCCCATGGAAAGGGAATTCAAATCAGATCTGGGTAGAGAGAAAACCTAGAATGAAAGAAGCCCTTACCAAAGTTGGGAAGGTAAGTGAAATCCTTTTCTCCGAATGCTCACTTAGGGTATATCGACCTCTGGAGATCTTGACCTTTGATTTCATCCCTGGGGAAGACCTAATAATCACCCAAAGGATTCAAGATCTAGACACAAAAATGAAGTGGAGGTAGACTTGGAAGGTAGCATGGCAACTCTGGCCACCCTCTTGTCTGGCGCTTGGTGTCGAGTACATTACCAAAAACATTTTGAGCTAGAGTGCAAGTCATGTATTTCATCCGCTACCCATCACATCACCAACCTCCAAGAAAGGAAGCACAAAGTAGGGTTTCCTAGACCAAGTAATCTACCCATGGGCATGTTTGAAGTGCCACCATCTGGGAACCCAAACCAGAAGGTTCTGTAGAGAAAATCCTCACCTTCACACCATTCGAGCTAGAGGAATATTATAGAAAACCTCCCAAACCCGAAACCAATCCAAAGGCCACTTCACTTCTCTAGCCCCATAAAACTAATAATGATTTTTGGATCCTGAAGTTTGATCAATCCTAGTCCAAACAAGGATGCAGGGCCAGAGTGGAATTGATCATCTTGCGAGGGATATCCTTCCTTACATCTTACAAGTTGAAATTTAACTCCACCCACAATGTCATGGAGTATGAGGCTTTGGTCCTGGGACTCATGTTTGCATTGAGAAGAGGGATTACTCACCTTTGAGCAATAGGTGATTCAGAGCTAATTGTAAAATAGTTCTGGAGCCAATACACGTGTCATTACAAAAGGATGGCCACATACCACAACTGGGCATGGAGCCTAATTGAAGATTTTGATGCTTTTGGCATCAAACTTATTCTCCAGAGACATAACTATGTTCCAGATGCCCTCATTTTTTCTCACAATACCCTCGAGCCGATGGCTGGTTCCCAGCTTGAGATATTTTCTATTGAAATCATCCCCACCCTGTCCATCCTAGACAATATGACCCACTTTTAGGTTTTGGAGGATGACCAACACATCCTGGCCTTCATGGAAAATGTTGGCATCTTTGAAGATCAGATCATGGAAGAAATTGATCATGATGATATCAGGAAGGGGGAAGAAGACGATGGGATCATTGACCTACCCACCAACACCATTCCTAAGGGGATGGTCACTCTAGAATGAATCTTCAATTTAGAACCTTGAGGCCGGGACAAGGTATCATCCTCCTCCAAAGGAGGAAAATATGAAAAAGTTAACATCAGAAAATTCGATGAAGAAAAATTGGTCCACATTGGTACCTCCTGTTCCCTGGAGGAGAAGGAGAAGATTCTCACTATTCTCTGAGAATACATTGATGTTATTTCCTGGGGGTATGAAGATCTTAAAACCTATGAAACATCCATCATGACTCATACCATCCCCCTGAAACTAGATGCTAAAATTTTCTGACAAAAATAAAGGTGAGTAAACCCCTTGATCGAACCCCTAATCCACCAGGAGGTTCAAAAATTATTGTTATCTTGGATCATCTTTCCTATCTGGCATACAACATGGGTTGCCAACCTCATCCCCATGCGTAAGAAGAATGGCAAGATCTGGCCATGTGTGGATTTTTGCAACCTAAAAAAGGCCTCCAAGAAGGAAAATCACCCTCTCCCTTCATCGGATGAGGTGTTGCAAATTGTTAGTGGTTCACAAATGATGTCCTTCTTAGATGGGTACTCCAGGTACAACTAGGTCATGGTTAAGTTTGAGGATGGGATAAAAATGACATCCACCACTAAGTGGGGGATGTTTACATATCAGAGAATGCCCTTCAGCCTAATTAACATCAGAGCCACATTTTAAAAGGCCATGGAAATTGTGTTCAAGGGCCTTGTTAACAGATGCATAATCATCTACATGGATGATTTAAGAGTCTTTTCTTGACATAAGCATGATCACCCCGCCTACCTCGCTCAGATTTATGAGAGATGTTGTCGGTATGGTATCTCCCTTAACCTCAAGAAGTATATATTTAGGGTCAAAGAAAGGAAACTTCTTGGGAATATTGTCTCTAAGAAGGGGATATCCCTTGACCCTAAGAGAGTAGAAGAACTTTTGAACATGCAAATTCCCGACAGCAAGAAGGAACTGAGATCTTTCTTTGAAAAGATAAATTTTGTCTGGCGGTTCATTACTAGATTCGCCGAGATTGTCAAACCACTCAATGATATGATGAAGAAAGATACCAAGATTGAGTGGAGCCCCGAAGCAAAGTGAGCATTTTCTCAAATCAAGAAAAATATAGTGGAAGCACCGGTCTTGGCAATTCTAGACTATTCCCTCCCGTTCCATATTTACTCCTTCGCTTCACCACACTCTACCACCGCAGTTTTAACCCAAAAGGTTGAAGGGGAAGAGAAAACTATTGCTTTCATGAGCTCCCCCTTTAAGAATTCCAAAGTCTGGTACACACCATTGGAAAAAGAAAGCCTTTTCTCTAGTCCGGGTCGTGAAGAAATTTTAGCACTACATTCTCCGGAGCAAAGTGCATGTTATTATTCCAGACCAGCCTGTCAAGTCTTTACTGTTGTATAGTGAACTGGGTGAACACTGGGGGAAATGGATGGTCATCCTCCAACAATATTATCTTGAGATGCAACCAATGAAAATATTTTGAGGCCAAGGACTATTCCAAGTGATGGCAGAAGCCACTCTAAACATCGAGTGTCAAACTTACATTGTCGAGTCCATCACCCAAGATCCTTGGTATACCAATCTGGTATATCTATTACTCAATAATAGGTGCCTAGAGGGACTCCCTCCTAAAAAATGTCATGCCATACAACTAAAAAGTGCACACTTCATCATAAAAAATGGAATGCTTTTTCAGAGGAATTTTGAGGGGATTTATCTCAGGTGCATATATAGAAATCAAGCTGCCAAAATGATAAAACAATTCCATGGGAAATATGGGACAAGGCATAGCTTAGCCAATGCCACTTCCCATCAGATTCTCTGGGCTAGGTATTATTGGCCCTTTATCTTCAAATATGTGCACAATTATGTAAGGAAGTTCCATACTTGTCAAACCATAGCTCATCATGAGCGGAACCTGGAAATGCCTTTGCAGCTGGTCTTTGAAGTTCGACCCTTCAACCAATGGGTGTTCAATTTTATTGGGGAAATAAACCCCAACTCATCCGCCAACCACCGATATATTTTAACTAATACCAATTACTCTACCTAGTGGTCAAAGGCAATCCCATGCAAGAATAATACAATAGATGTAGTCATCAAGTTCTTGGAAGAGAACATCATCACAAGGTTTGGAATGCCTTTTTCTATCGTATGTGACAATGGTCTGGTGTTTTCTTCAGCACAACTGTTAGAATGGACCTATCAGAGGAAGATCACCTTGAAATTCTCTAACAATTATTATCCCTAGGGTAATGATGTTTTTGAGTCTACCAATAAAAACCTACTAGAAGTGACCAAGAATTTGCTAGAGAAGAATCCCCAGGACTGGCACCAAAAGCTTAGGTTTTCCCTTTGGGTGGATCACATCAGAATCAAAGCATCCCTGGGAACTTCCCCATTTCACTTGGTTTATGGCCAGAGTCTGGTATTCCTAATAAATTGAAAAATACTTGTCTTGTAGCTCATGCAGGAATTCAATGCCTGACATAACATTGTGGAGGTTTGCCTCTTGAACTTGGTGAGGATGGAAGAACACAGAGATGCAGCACTGGAACATTTTGCATGTCATCAAGCAGTCATCAACAGATGGTTCAACAAGAGAGCCCAATACAAACCCTTTCAGGTTTTGGATCTAATACTTTTGTGGGACAAAGCCTGGGAGAAGAAAGGAAACCATACTAAGTTTCAAAGGCTCTAGCTTTGACCTTACTTAATCTCAGAAATATGTGAGGCTAACACTTATCATCTTAGTGCCATGACTGGAGAAGCAGTTCCATTTCCTATCAATGGATAGTTCCTCAAAATTTAATTTGAGTAAAGGAGAGAGGTAAGTGTTCCTAAAATTTGTACCATATCAATATATTTTCCTACATGTAAATATTCCCGGCACTCCTTGGGAGTGTATTTTCCTTGTAACTAGTCAGCGGCCCTCTAGGGTCATTTTCTCTTCTTTGTTTTGTTTTATCTTTGGTTTCTTTTTTCTTTGCGTGTCTTTTTTTTTTGGTTCCCGACGTGTTTCTCTCTTCTTTGTAGACAGGTATGCTTTGCATGACATCTAGTCCCTTGAATGGTGCCTTATGCATTTTAGATAATCTGGAATCTATTGTTAGCATGGGTTGGTTTATCCGCACTCCAGAATCATTTTATGCACATGGTAAAGGGTTATGGGTAATCTTCATCATATTTACATCTTGAAAGTCTTGACATTAGTTAACATAAAAACATAGAGAACAAGTAATCACATGATCCTTGAGAGAAGAGTGGTTGCACTGGTTATTGGCCATATCCAAAAATCAAAAGAATATCCCAGGACTAAAACATCTCTCCCAATCAACAAATTAAAATGGATGGCAAGGTGAAAGAAGTATTGTCGTAAAAATTAGCTAAGCTTAACTTTCACAATGAAAGAAGTACCACCTTCCCCCATCTTCAAAAAAAAGAAAAAGAGAACTAGAGAATAGAGAATTCTAGGATCCATAGAACTATACATGATATAGCGATTTTGGTCTGATGCACTCAGTGTTGTCTCTCATTTTTTCCTGGAAATCATTGCCTTGATTTTCTTCGAAAGAAAAAAATTCACAGCTGACAAGAGATTGACGGATTGAATCATGATGAGCTATTTTCTCAGGCCCCCCAGCCTTGCGAGTGAAATTATTCAGGTAAATATGAGTCCCATTTTTTCTAACCAGAGATTTTGTGGCTCTCAAATGCACTAAGGCATTCATCCCAGCGAGTCACCATTTTTTATGCCCTACATACCCGTCCCTACATTTTGTGGGAAAAATATTGGGTCCCCCATTTTTTCTTTTGGTTCTTTGTTTGTTTCTTTTTGGTCTTCTTTTTGTTTTCTCTGGCCTTTGCCTCCACATGGCTGTGGTTGTGTTCCCTTTTGGTCTTCCTTGCTCTGGAGCCCAGTCCCAGAGTGTTTTATTTCTTTGTGCTAGCTGGATTCTAGCCCCCAGGACTCTTATGCCATTATTTCCTCTTTGGTTAGAGGATGTGGTTGCATGGGATCCCCAGAGCCAAATTTTGGAGGTTTTACTTTTTCTTAAGATTTACGGAAGGGAATGGTATGTTTCGAGCCTAAAGGATATAAATTAAACTTCACCTCCCATTGTTACATTTACCGTGAACAAATTACCCTCAGGGCTATTAAGAGCAATTTGTGCAAATTAACAGTGAGCTAAGTATGTTTGCTTTGAGTTTTTAATAGTGAAGTTGGTGTTTGAGCTTGTGCGTGCTTCTAGTTATCCTGTAGGGTCTTCGGTGTGTTCATGGTTTGTGAAGCTATTTGTTTGAAGAATGCCTCCTATTTTCTTCCTTCAACATTCCTAGTTTTAGGTAGGTTGTTCTAGTTCTTTTCTTTCCCTTTCTAGTTTTCTTTATTTGTCTTTTCATTTTCTGGTCTTCGTCATCACCTCCCATTAGTGGAATGGCTCTGCAAGAGGGTGATCTACCCTCTATGCAGTTGTAAATAGTGTGGATAATTTAAATAATGTAGGTTTATATAAATATTTTTGCAGTTATAAATATTTGTCTATAGGTGGTTGTAAATTTGTCTGTGTCTATGGGGTAGCTTGTATAAATTTGTTCCTCGGTCTCCTGTTCTTTGGAGGTCTATATACAAATAATATGTATAGCATGTAGTCTATATAGTTTTTTTTCTAAATTTCCATGTATAGTTTGTATATTTTGTCAAGTCTCACCCGTCCTGTGGTAAGCTCAAAATGCCCGCTGTATTGTGGAATCCAATTTGACCTTGCCCACCTATTTTTTTTGCTAGACTCAAACTTGGCACCTTGCCTGTCTGAGTTGTAGCCTTTATCTTTGCTCCCATTGCTTTGGCATTGATGGAAGGATTAAATTACCCATGCGTAAGCTTTTAAAACAATCACAAGTGACATTCATTCCATCCATGTTGAGACAACTACCACCTTAAATTCCATTACTCTATTTGTTGCATAACCATATGACAACCCATGTCAGCCCAGTACGACTTATTATCTAGTTGCTTCAATAACCATTATATTCTCTAGACTCTAGGTTCCATGTAATCCCATGGCCTTCATCACATTGGTTGCATGAACTAGAACCCCTAGATGCTGATCAAAATAAAAGTGAGCTATTTTTTATTACATTTATGGGATTTGATGCAAGCTAACATCTTTTTTGGGGACAGGTGCAAAATCTCAATGAAATCTCTGGAACCCAGAAATTTATTATACGTTATTATTTTTATTGACAGTTTTCCAGTCTTGCAGGCCATCAAAAAATCAAATTTAAAACATTTCTAAGGTAGCTACCCCTCTTATAAGTCCAGAACTCCTGACCACCTCAACAAGAGCGGCCACCAAGATGAGGGCCGAGAAGGCACTAGAGAAGCTCCTGCTCATGTCCAAATATCTGAAGGATGGTGTCCTCATGGGATACAAGGTGGATTCTAAGTTAAAAATGATCACCAACATAGAGGTTAGACCATGGGCCAAATTACAGGGCATTGTAAGAACAATATTCACTCAGTGTTCCATCGGAGATAGTATGGCGAAGAACGTGGCTGCCTTCAACATCATCAAAGTATCCTACTTCCTCTACTCTGTGCAGGCCCTAGAGTTGATCCTATCTCTGGTCAAACATTACAACACCACCATTTGGGTCTTTATACTTGTTTATCCCTTCCAACAGGCTACCCAACGCCCCTTGTGTCTCTCGATGCTGCAACTTTTGCTTCAGGGCTGGAAATCCCCCAATTTTCCAATTCTATTGTCATCTCCCAGTCTACATCTCTGCAAGAGTTCAATAGTGTACAACAGGCTGCCAGATAGCACCTCAACACCTAATAACTAAAGACTCCAAGGAAATATTATAAGAAGATGAAATTGGAGAACCCCCGCACAAGTTTCAAACAAATCATACAAGCGAGGATCATCTTTTCAAACAAATCATACAAGTGAGGATCATCTTTTTATGTTAGGTCTTTGGGGAATGACATGCATGGAATTTTTTAGCCTAGATGTATTAATTTTTATATAGCATCACCACCAATTGGCAGAATTTTGACTGGGAAACCATTATTTCCAATCATGTATATTTCCAGCTAAACAAGGTTAGCGAGAAATCAAAGTTCTACATAACATCGTATGTTCTATCGGCACTGGTGCAACAAAGACCTAGTATTTGGAGTTTAGGTATAGTGGGAATCCTTGGGACCGGGCCTGGCTAGAGCGGGCCTTGGGATCATTTTCCCCAAATTCAATGGGAAGCTAACATCCCCAATTTTTTTTGAGTAAGCGATATCTTCATTTACTAAAACATTTTGATACCATCTCAGGATGTCAATTTCTAGCTATCAAAGGAGGCTATGGCCTTGGTGAGTTCATCCAAAAATTATGTTATTCAATTTCAACAACACTCTTATATTCAGGTGACCAGATTCTATGGAAAAACTTACCTATTGGCCAAGCATTGTGGGGATAGGATTATTTTGATGGATTTTTGCAGGCAAATCCTAGAGATCCATGCACTTTATAAAATCAATAAATTTACCTCCATCCCTTTCCCAATCACTTGCGAGAATTACTCTTGCATCCTTATAGCGGCCAAAGAGGCCGACAATGAGATAAAAAGTTTGGGGGTGGTAGAATTCTATCTAGCATGAAACAATTTTGATCTGCTTCACAAAATAAACACAACATTACCCTGGGCTAGAGTGCCCAATGAGCCTCACTTGGAGGATTTTTGGGAAGATTGCCAAGATGACTTCAACATTTGGGGTCGAAAGTATAAAAGGATGACAAAAGGAATGATGAAGAGCCTCGGCCTTCAGACCGTTCCAAAGGAATTTTTAGATAGTGGGCCCTTGGAGGACCCATCATACAATTTATAGAGGATTGATAAGATGGATCTCCCTCTGGTGGATTGGGACACCCCAGAAGTCTTGATAATAGAGGACGTTACCCAAGCCATCATGCAGTGTAGTCATGAGTATTTTGCACAAGTATGCAAGAAAAACACCCACTGAGATGGTCCATTTTTGCAGGGATCCACCTCTGGCTCTAGAATGACCAGACAAAGAAGAGATAAGGGGAAAGCCAAAGAGACCACCCAAGCCCCTATCCAGTCTTCAGTTCCAGCACCAATAATGGAACAAGTCCACACCTAGCTTGATTCATCTAAACACCTAGGTGAAAAAATCAACACAAGGCTCTCCCTCGGTCTCCCAATCATTCCGGTGGGATAGACCCTTCCTATGAGCTCCCCTTCTCTTGCAACACTCATGATCCAGGTAGTGGAGAGAGAGGATGAGAGTGTGGCTATTCTGGATGTCGGGGTCCCATTGCAGATGAGGAAGAAACCAAGGGTGGATAACCCTCCACCAAGAAAAGACGTAAGCCCCAGGAAATCGATCAACATTCCTTTGGAGCTTCTCCCTTCCTACCCCAAAGCAAAGGATCATCCAAAGGCCTCCACTCCCCATGACAGTTTTGATGACATCTTCCAGACCGATGATTTGGTAAACCTGCATGAAGATGTGGAGAGGACAGTGGAAGAGATCACCCCATAGGAGGTAGAAAATATCCCCAAAGAGGGAGAAAGACAAAAAGAGGTTTCCCAAGAGAAAGAAGCTCATGAAAAAGAACATGAAAACACACCAAGCATAGAAGAAACACTGGTCCTAGGGACCGAGACAGAAGGAAGGAAAACACAAGATGAGTAGCCGACAATGGCTGGGGAAACCGGACCCTCGAGAACAACTATATCCTCAGTCGTCATGCTCCAAATGCCTCTAGTTACTCTGGGTGACCTGTTACCCCAGAATGTGACATTTGGAAAGGTATTCTTTGCAGCATGTTTTTAAACAAATTGTTCTTCTTCACTTTAACTCTAAAATACCCAAATATTAAAGAAATAATCAAATACAACAATTGGGAAATGTAAATGAATAACTAATTTCCCTCTGAATTTGAAGGTATAGCTCCCTTAAATGAATGGTCTTCAATGAATATTGATCTTTCCTAATGTAATAGGGGTATGTTCTTAACCTAAGAATAGAAGAGGTAAACCAAGCTAGGCCTTGATAGGAACTAGCTTAGGTAGATTAAACTCAACTAAATCTAGCCAATTTTGAGATCTCAGTAATCATACGACCTCTAAAAACTGGTAATATGATGAAAAATAATGAACATGCTGGATGCAGGAATGAGAGATTACTGGTTAAGACAATAATGAATCAATCCATCTAAAAGGAACTTTTTTCAAACTTTGAATAACGCTAAAACTTCCCCTCAATTAATTGTATCAAATCATTATACACAACCTCGGTTCAATCATAAACTTTAAATCCAATTTTAATGAAATATTCAAATTAATAGAAAGATAAATGCAATGCAGTGGAATAGTTAAAACAATGGTATTCAGACTGTATAAACAAATTTGACTCAGCAAAATGTCATTCTTCACACCAAAATTTAGGCGACTTTTGTATTGATTTTCAAAAGAGTACATATACGTCCCAGAGCTGGACCATTAAAAAAATGGGTAACAAAAATGGTTCAACTCCCCTAACCAGAAATGATAAACACGTGTTTATCTGTTACAAGCTTTATCAAAATTAATACAAGAGGGAATATTTATGTTTACGTTTTCTTCCCTTTATATTTTTTCACCCTATAGGCGGTGACAACTATGATGATTGGAATTAGCTCTTCATGTCTATTGACATGGACATTGGTATGTTTGATGAGCCACCTAGAGTGATCTTTAGTCAGGCTCTTAACCGCATCTACTTGGTCTTTCGACTCTTCCATAGCTTTAGAAATGCATCCACTCAACCACTAGAGTTCTGGCACCTTATCCAAGTGAGAAGAGGACTACTCTGCTAACTTATCCACATATTCAGAGAAGGATTTATGAATGGTGGTTACTCCAATTATCTCTTTTCCTTGACCTCTTATCTATGACTCTGCGTGGAGACCCTAAGGAATTTTAAAATCTTTTCTCTTTTCTTTTTTGATTTTAACATTTTTCTGTTGCAATCCTCCTTTGGCTTGAATGATCATCTCGGTCTTAAACTCCAGGCTTTGAATCCACTCAATCAGAGGTTCATCACCTTTCTATAGGATCCTGGCATTTAGTGCCTCTTTAGTCTTCATTTTACTGCTATATACAGTGAGACTATGCATTCTTAAAACTTTACCCTCTCTGATGTGAGAGTTTGCAAATTCTTTTCAATGTAGCTCCTCTCTTTCTCCAACTTTAGTAGAGTTTTACCCAGCTACTCAACAACTACCAGCCATTCCAATTTGAGCCTCTTGATCCATTGTTTACCAATTTTCCCAAAATTCCTATCTTCCTACAACTTCACTATGATAGCCTTATTCTCTGTAGCATTGAGGTCAAAAGTGGTCTGGGTGCTCGAAATGCTGGCCACTAGAGTAACTAACTATCTGATGAAGTTAGTTAGTTTAGTGACCTCTACTTTAAGTTGGAATTTAGCAGTTTTGAGTTCCTTGAGCTCTTCCTCAATTAGAATGTTGGTGGATTTCCTCCAATCCACCTTAGTATCATGGTGAGCCAATCCCATGTCAAATGACTATACCTCAAAATCAGAAGCAGTCAAGTCTTCAATCTTGTCTTCTTTGGTGGGCTTTGCTACCTCCATGGTAAAGTGCCATGTTTCTAGGTCTCAGCCTAAAGTAGAAAGGTTCTTTTCTTTCTTCACTTTTCTCATAGTAGCGCTGGATTGTAGGGCCCGAGAGAGAGTATCCTTGCTGGGAGCTCCTTCTTTGATTCTCTTTCTCTCGCGTTCTAAAGTTTTCTCTATCCATTACTCTGCACTAGTGAATTTAATAGAAAGGACCAACATCTCTATGAATAGCTTCCTGATGACTAGAGGAGTAGCTTTAGGCCTAGAATAAAATGGATTCACTGAGGTAGGAGAGGAGGAAACCAATCTAGTAACATGAGCAACCTTTTGTTTCTTTCCAACTCCCTTATCCAATTCTATAGCAGTTGTGCTGGAACTATCTTTTCCTACTTTCGCTATGATAGGAGAACCTTACCTTGGAGTATCTTGGCTTGAGGTATCACCTTGCATTCCCATGGTACTGAATTGGGCTGGTTGCTCTATTTCTGTATTCTTAATAGGCTTAGTTGTCGACTTGATTGGTTCTATAGAGACTGCTTCTTCTATTGAACCAATGACTTGGGATTATCCATCTCCACAAGTCTTATCCAATGGGATCATCTTCTTAGGGGGCTCATCACATCCACCCATTGGTTGGAATAATTCTTTGGCTACGGTTGGAATATTTGTTGAAGAAGATGCAAGGGCATTCCTAGTCTCTTTTATTGGAGTTTTTAGAGAGGGTGGCTTCCTTTCAAACCTCTTCCTTCTACCTGTCACCCACTCAACCCATTGTTCATTCCTTCTGTAAATCCCACCAATCAAGGTTTTCAAGTCGTCAATGGCTTTACCTAGCATGGGTTCAAAGCTTATGGGAAGGGGCATGATATTTTCTATATATGTATCATCATACATATGTTGGCCATCATCTTCTAAAAGCCTAATAAAAGGATGTATCATATGTACCATCGTACATATGTTGGCCATCATCATACATATTTTCTCAAAGCTCAATAAAAGGACATCTCACAACAAAACTAAAGAAAAACACAAAAAGGAAAGAAATGAAAGGAAACCTAACTAAGGAAAATAAAAATGGGAACTAAACATAACTATTATACAATACAAGGGTTACCTATTTCTGATTCAGATCTCGTACAACTTCAAATCCTAACCATTATATGTCAGGGGAAGTATTTCACCATCTGGAAAAGCCAATTTGAAAGAATTCTTCTCAAAAACCTGATGGATCTTGAAAGGCCCTTTCCATAGTGTCTCAAATTTCCCATGTATACCTTTAGGCGCTCTACATTTGTCCCACATCAGTACCATATCTCCTTCCATAAATTACTAAGGCCTTGTCCATTTCTCAAAAAAATTATTCACACACATTTGATGCTGTGTAATGTGATCTACCATATTCTCTCTTTCCTCTTCAAGCTTGTTTAAATATAGGATCCTCTTTTATAAACCATCTTTATATATGCCATCTTCTACTGCCATTCTTAATTTGTAAGTTGCCAATTCTAATAGCAACGGTAGACTGGCTTCAATCCCATAGACAAGTTCAAAAGGAGAAACACCAATGGCTCTTTTGGGAGTCACCCTATCTTCCTAGATGGCTTCATATATTTTCTTATGCCAAGTTCTCTATTTATCTACCACGAGTTTCTTCATAATGTTTATGAGGTTCTTGTTGCTGGATTCAGCTTGACTGTTTCCTTGTGGGAAATAGTCAGAGGAGTGACTGACCATAATGCCATACTTATAAAGAAAATTTAGTAATTTCCCAAGAAGAGAAATATGTGGCTTTATCCATTACCAGCTTGATACGTACCCCAAACCTTACTAGGATGTTTTCTTTAATGAACTCACATACCACTTTAGATGTAGTCCTCTTAGTCACTTTCGCCTCCACCCATTTCGTGAAGTAGTCCATTGCTGTGATTATGTAGGTATGGCATGCACTAGATGTGGGATTTATAGGACCAATAAAATCAAGGCCCCACTGCTAGAAATGACCTTTGATTATCACTAGTCTAAGGGGCAGCGCTGCTAGCGGTGGCTTTCCAGTAAACATTTTGCACTTCTCACATCTTGCCACCCAATGATATGCATCTCTAAACATTCCCAACCAATAGTAGCATTTTCTCAATATCTTGAATGTGATGACTGATGAGGAGAAGTGTCCCTCGCAAGCTTCATCATGAAACACTTTTAGCAGCTTCTCTTGCTATTATTTATCAACACACTGGAGGAAAGTCCCATCTATAGATCTCTTATACAATCTATCCTCCTAAATAACATATTTAGAAGCTTTCAGTTTTAAATCTCTCCTTTGTTTTGAAGTCAATCCTTCAGGAAATTCACCATATGTCAAGAAATACATGATATTTTCAAAGTAAGGGTCTTTCATACTTACTTATAGAACCAATTGCATCATTTCAGGATCTCCGTACACTTGATTGTCTTCCATTTCCTTTCATAGTGCATTTCCTCTCACCAACTTGGTGGGTTTAATTTCTATATCATATTCTTGATTCTTAGCCATCCATGCTCCTATGTTATTACATCCCATGTCCTGTAGAGTCAATATACTTTTTACTGCAATGTCAGGCACATATACAAGGGAGTGAGAGTGTAAAATATAGAATTTGAAATTCTTTAAAGCCTTTACTATTACAAAATCATGTTCTTCATTCTAAGATTATTTCAACTCATGATTTTTTAGAGGTGTGCTCATAAAAGAAATAGGAGCCTGAACTCCTTCCTCATTCTCCTGTATGAGGATGGATGATAGAGTATGTTTAGAGGAATAACAATAGATTATGAAATCCTTCTTGTAGTCTGGGTGACATAAACCTAGGGCATTGGCTATGGCACTTTTAAGGCTTTTTAGAGCTTTCTTTTTAGGGTCATTCCACTTAAAATTTATATTTCCTTTCATCAGGTCCATTATGCATTTGCTAATTTCTGAAAAATCTAGGACAAACCTCCCGAGAAAGTTTACCTAACCAAAAAATGATTTCACTCCAGTCTTGTCCACAGGTAAGCTCAATTGTTGAATTTCTTTGACTCTTTTCGGATCAATTCTTATGCCTTCTTGAGAAACAATTTGACCCAGTAATTTCCCTTCAGTTACACAAAAAACTAACTTCTTGGGGTTCAATAAAATCATGTCTTCTCTACACCTTTGTAACACTCTCCTTAAATAATTTATATGGTCTGCTCTTTTTATAGAAAATGAAATAAGATCATCTAGATATATACCAATTATTTTGTTCTTCATATCACTGAATGAAAGATCCATACCTCTTTGAAAGGTAGCCCCGGTGTTGATTAACCCAAATGGCATTCTTTGATATGCAAAAGTGCCCCATGGGGTAGTGAAAGTCATCTTTTGCTGGTCATCTTTCTCTACTTCTATCTAATTATACCCTAAGAAGCCATCTAACATAGACATCATTTCGGCTCCAGCTACGATCTGCACCAGGTGGTCCATGTTAGGAAGAGCATCTTTCAAAAAGACTGATTAAGGTTCCTAAAGTCCACACAGCTTCTGATTTCTCCATTTTTCTTCCTCACGGGAACTATGTTTTCTACCCAAGTTGAATGATGAATAGGGTATATAATCTTTGCTTTGAACATTTTATCAACTTCCCTGAAAATTTCATCCACAAATTTGGGATTGTAATGCCTTTGTTTTTACCTGAACGGGGCAACCTCAGGTTTTAAAGGAATTTGATGTTTGAATTTACCATCCATGAAGCTTTTTAAATCTTCATAACTCCATGCAAAGACATCTTGGTATTCTAGGAAGAGTTTCCTAGCCTCTTCCCTTTCTTCCTTAGTATAACATTTCCCAATGTTGATCATCTTGGGATCTTTCTCACTTCTAATATTAATTCCTTCATCCTCATGAGTGGTAGGGCCCCTCTCGATCCTCTTCCTTTTAACAAAAGTGTTATGCCTATTTAAAAGTTTCTCAAGTTTAACCAAATGAGGTGAGATAATATTACCTTGCAATTGTATGATACCCAACTTATCTCTCTTCTGATTGTTCTGACGATCTTCCTTATGAATACCAGGGGCATCTTTATGAAACTCACCGCTGCTCTCTAAAAAGAGAAGGAGATTCTAGTCATCTTTAAACACCTGCCAGTCTTTCATGTTGTCAGGTACAAACGGTCTATACATCACTTCTATTTGATACCTTTTGTCTTTAAAATATAGATGAGGGAGGAGTAATGAGGCCGATACTGCTAAGGAGCCCACTTTAGAGTTCATCTCTTGGCACAGATTCAATGAAGAATGCATCTAAAGCTTCAATTTCATCCCATACCCTATTCCTGTAGTTTTTTAATCTATGATTCTTCATAGAGTATTGGTTTTTAACTTGGCGCACAATTAAATCAGCATCACCTCGAGCTCTTAAGATTTTATCACCTCTCTCTTTTGCAGCAATAATTCTGAGAAGTAGGGCCTCATACTCTGTTGTGTTGCTAGTATTTCTGAACACTAATTTGTAAGCCATGGGTTCACATTCTCCGTCTGGCGATATCAAGACTACGTCTGCACCAGATCCTGATGATACACAGCTACCATCGAACTCCAGAGTCCAAAATTATGGTGGTGTTTCTTCAATGGTAGGTTGATCTTTCTTTTCTCCAGGCTTGGCATCTTCTTCATGAATATCTATGAATAACATGTACTTACCAAACTCCATTTCTTGGTACAGAACTTGGGCTTTAGGATCGTCAGATTTTAACACTGTGAACTTTGCTTTCTCTCCAGGAACTGATTTAATTCTTTTGTTACCCACTGGGATCAAAGCTTGAGATCAATCTAGCTTTATTTCTCCTCCTAGACCTCTACAAAAATTCCTACTTAATAACAAACCATAACTAGTAGGTATATCAGTGACCAATATAGTTAATAACATTCTCTTCTTGGGCTGTGCTGCTAGAGCCACTTGAGCATCTTTGATTTTCCTAATCAATGGGCCTCTTTAGCATCCATAGAGTAGCATCTACCATGGGCTTTGGTAAGGGTTAGAACCAAAGCCTTAGCTACAGTTGATGGCATCACATTGTCTGAGGCACCAAAATCTATTATACAATTGCTTAGTTTGTAACCATTTATAAACAATGACACATAGAAACGATCAGGTTTTTGTTTAGGGGAAGTAGCCAAAACCAATGACTCTTCTTGCTCAAATAGACCCGCCAAAACATACTCTTCTTCTACTAAAGCTATAACATTTTGATTTAAATCCTTGGCCTCTCCTTTACAAAAGTCCACTAATTTTTGCAATTCTATAGGATTAGACTTAAGATAGTCTATGTGAGAAATCTGAATTCTAGAATCTTTGCAGAATTGAATAATATCAAAAGAATTTTGTTCCTTACCAGGTTCCAAATTTTTCACTCCTTGGTTGGCATCTTTAGAGTAAGAAGTAGATGCCTTGTTACCTTTTGACAAAGGTGTGGAAATATGGACTTTGTCTTTTTGATTTCAAGTTAATACTACATATGATATCCCATCTATGGTAGCATAACATGCCACGTCTCATTTTGAATCTGATACGTACTCAAAAAATAAATTTTCAGAGTTTCCATGTGAGCATGAATCTAATTCAGCTCAAGATACTCCAGCATTCCATTCATCAGTTTGACGCATCTGCCAGGCAAGAGCTACATCAGGGTAGATTTCTCCATCATGATCTATTATCAAGTGAAAAGAACACATGTTTCCCCTTTTCAGAGGAGCCTCTATGGCCAACCTTTGTGGAGGAGAAGTTAGTTGTAATGTTTTCCCATCAGTATTCCTTGCGTCACTGTTTCTTCCAGATTGATCTTGAAAATTTCATTGGTAAGGATTGTTAAATCTAGGAAGTTGTCTTTTGAAAGCAATGAACTCATTAGACAATTTCTAGATCATCTCATCTGATGATGTGGTGTTGCTAGTACTAGCCTGAGTTTGTATCTCTCATCTCCATTTTGCTATCGAGATCATGTGATCTTCTAATTCCACTGCAGTCCTTTGGGCAAGGTCCAAAGTGGCTGGGTTTATCCTTCTCAAATCATAACTAATGTCAGGAGGCATAGCACTTATAAAGAAAGTTTTCAAAATACTGGCAGTAGGCTGATTAGCTACTGGGATACGTTTAACTAGCTTGTTAAATCTAGCAACAAAATATCTCATGCTTATTTAAGGCTCCTTTTTTATTGAAGTCAGTTGTGTTAACAGGGTATGCTCATCTTCAACATTTTGAATCTTCTTTCAAAAGCCATTCTCATGGAAGTCCAATCTATAATAGATGAGACTAGTAAATGATAAAACCAATATGCTTCTCCCTCCATAAGGGTCTCAATAAATAATCTGATAGCCACATCTTCCTCTCCAACTGCTAATATATTGATGGCTACAAAGAAAACTACAATATGTTCATTTGTAGATACTGTCCCATCTCTGGAGAATTTGGGAAAATTCTTTCTTGACCCTATGGGAAATCATTTATATGCTTCTAACTATAAGGGATCAACTAGAGTGGCCCAAGGAAGTGCCATAACCGCCTGAGGTAGATAAGGTGTTAGGTTTACAATAGGAGGAGAAACTACTCCGCGCAAGGTGAGCACTTGACATGTGGTAGATAAAAGGGATGATTTCTTAGGAGGAGAAGGAGGTATAATTTTTCTTTTAGTATGTATGTCCCTCTAACAAGGTACTTCAAGCAAGGAAAAGTCAATTTCTATAAGTCTCTCAAAGATTGAGTCTCTACCACCTTCTTTCCTTATACTTGTAAGAAACCTTTTAGGCTCCAGGATTTCCACTAATTTGGAAATCTAGCCTCACACTCTGCTTGGCGTTGAGCCCTTCTTAAGTTCCTCCTTTGAATGGCTTATTCAAGTTCTTCTTCCCTCACTTCTTCTTTTTCAAGCACTTGACTAGCATTTCTATAATGTTCAATATTTCTCCTGTGTCTCTAGACAAAAGTATTCAGTGAGGAGATGAGATCCTCTTGATTGTCTTGGAATCCAAGGTTCGACTGAAGTACGAGAATCAAATTTTCATGAGGAAGCACCATTGTTCCCCATTATACTACTTCTAGTCTAGTGACTATTCATTCCCTACCAGATTCACCAAAAATATGGTGGTAAATAGATTGTTCTTCTTCACTTTAACTCTAAAATACCCAAATATTAAAGAAACAATCGAATACAATAGTTGGGAAATGTAAATGAATAACTAATTTCCCTCTAAATTTGAAGGTATAGCTCGCTTAAATGAATGATCTTCAATGAATATTGATCTTTTCTAATCTAATAGGGGTATCTTCTTAACCTGAGAACAGAAGAGGTAAACCAGGCTAGGCCTAGACAAGAACTAGCTCAGGCAGATTAAACTCAACTAAATCTAGCCAATTTTGAGATCTCAGGAATCATACGAGCTCTAAAAACTCAAAATATGATGATAGATAATGAATATGCAGGATGCAGGAATAAGAGATTACTGGTGAAGACAATAATGATTCAATCCATCAAAAAGGAACATTTCTCAAATTTTGAATAATGCTAAAACTCCCCCTCAATTAACTGTATCAAATCATAATACAGAAACTTGGTTCAATCATAAACTATAAATCCAATTTCATTGAAACATTAAAATTAATAGAGAGATAAATGCAATGTAGTGGAAGAGTTAAAACAATGGTATTCAGACATACACAAATTTGACTCAGTAAAATGCCATTCTTCACATCAAAATTTAGCTGACTTTTGTATTAATTTTCAAAAGAGTACATATAGATCCCAGAGTTGGACCATTACAAAAAGGGGTAACCAAAACGGTTCAACTTCCCTAACCAGAAATGATAAACACATGTTTATCTGTTACAAGCTTTATCAAAATTAATACAAGAGGGAATATTTATGTTTACATTTTCTTCCCTTTATCTATTTTTTCCCTATAGGCAGTGACAGCTGTGATGACCATAATTATCTCTTCATGTCTATTGATGTGGACATTGGTATATCTGATGAGCCATGTGGAGTTATCTTTTGTCAAGCTCTTAACCGCATCTATCTAGTCTTTCAAATCTTACATAGCTTTATAAATACATCCACTCAACTGTTGGAGTTCCAACACCTTATCCAAGTGAGAAGAGGACTTCTCTACCAACTTATCCACATAGTCGGAGAAGAATTTCTGCATGGTGGTTACTCTGATTATCTCTTTTCCTTGACCGCTTGTCTATGAATCCGTGTGGAGACCCTGAAGAAGTTTAAAATCTTTTCTCTAATCTTCTTTGATTTTAACATCTGTCTATTGCAATCCTCCTTCGGCATGAATGATCATCTCGATCTTAAACTCCATACTTTGAAGCCACTCAATCAGAGGTTCATCTCCTTTCTATAGGATCTTGACCTTTAGTGCCTCTTTAGTCTTCATTTTAACTACTACATGCAGTGAGACTACACATTCTTGACACTTTACCCTCTTTGATGTGAGAGTCTACAAATTATTTTCAATGTAGCTCCTCTCTTTCTCCAACTTCAGTAGAGTGTTACCCAGCTGCTCAACAACTACCAACCCTTTGGATTTGAGCCTCTCAATTCATCATTTAGAAATTTTCCCAAAATGCTTGTCTTCCTGCAACTTAGGTATGATAGCCTAATTCTCTATAAAATTGGGGTCAAAAGTGGTCTAGGTGCTCGAAATGCTGGCCACTGGAGTAACCAACTATCTGATGAAGTTAGTTAGTTCAGTGACCTCTACTTTAAGTTGTAATTTAGCAGTTTTGAGTTCCTCGAGATCTTCCTCAATTACAATGTTGGTGAATTTCCACCAATCCACCTTAGTATCATGGCAAGCTAGTCCTATATCAAATGACTGTAGCTCAAAATCAAAGGCGGTCAAGTCTTCAATCCTGCCTTCTTTGGTGGGCTTTGCTACATCCATGGTAAAGTTCCCTATTTTTGGGTCTCAGCCTAATGTAGATAGGGTATTTTCTTTCTTCACTTTTCTCAAAGTAGCGCTGGACTGTAGGGCCTGTGAGAGAGTATCCTTGCTGGGAGCTCCTTCTTCGATCCTCTTCCTCTTGCACTTTAAAGTGTTCTCTATCCATGACTCCATGCTAGTGAATTTAGTATAAAAGACCAACTCCTTTATGAAAAACTTCCTGATGACTGGAGGAGTAGCTTTAGGCCTAGAAGAAAATGGATTCACCAAGGTAGGAGAGGAGGAAACAAATCTAATAAATTGAGCAACCTTTTGTTGCTTTCCATCTCCCACATCTGATTCTGTAGCAACTATGCTAGAACTATCTTTTCCTACTTCCACTATGATAGGAGACCCTCACCCTAGAGTATCTTTGCTCAAGGTATCACCTTGCATGCCCATAGTACTTACTTGGGCTGGTTGCTTCATTTCTATATTCTTAACAGGCTCAGTCATAGACTTGACTGGTTCCGTAGAGACTGCTTCTTCTCTTGAACCAATGATTGGGTCTAAGCTATCTCTGCAAGTCTTATCCAATGGGATCATGTTCTCAGGGGCTCATCGCCTCCACCCATTGGTTGGACTAATTCTTTGGCTACAATTGAAATAGTTTCTAAAGATGATGCAGGGGCATTCTTGGTCTCTTTTATTGGAGTTTGTCAAGAGGGTGGCTTCCTTTCCGACCTCTTCCTTCTACCTTCTATCCACTCAACCCATTGTTCCATCCTTCTATAAATCCCACCCATCAAGGTTTCCAATTCATTAATGGATTGACCTAGCATGGGTTTAGAGCTTATGGGAAGGGAATTGATCTTTTCTATATATGTATCATCCTACATATGTTGGCCATCATCTTCTAGCCCCTCGACTATAATGTTGACTTTGAAATTTTTGATTTGTTCAATAGATAACCTTGCATAGAACCTTTCTCTTCTCTCTAAGTCATCCTTATAGTTGGCCCAATAATATTCAATATCATTAATGTGATGATTAGTGTGACCCATTTGGAGATAATCTCAAGCATAGTTCACAGGATCATACTGCGGCCTCAGGACATCATATATTTATAAATGAAACCTCTTTGAGAATGTTTTCAAAACATTCTTTGCATCGGACTGGGATGCACAACTATAGGCTCCAAAGGTCATCAAGAAATCATAGCCTTTCTTTCGGGCACCCACACAGATCAGGTTCACCTGGATTGCTTGCCTCATCACCTCAACCAACATGATCATGTTGTCTGGATATCTAGGAAGATTTAGAGGGAAATCATCAAATCCTGCAAGACAAATGTGTTGGAAAGTTAACTCCCAGGGAGTATATGACTTATTTTTTGTTTTCATTATGGCAACAAAGTCATATGAAGTTTTGACAGCAAACTTTGTAGTGGAAATTGACTAAGTATAGAAGACAAGACATAACAGAGATACATAGATGATCAGAGCACCAATGCACATGCGTATGACTGATTTAGACTAAGAACCTTTAGACATAAGCTCTATGATATGTTGTTATGCTTACCCTATACATGCATGGTACAGAATGTCAGTACTAACAAGTTATAGAAAGATAAAGTACACTAGCAGTTCAGAATAAAAAGTATGAAGCTGACTTTAGTTTTTGATTAGCGTGTAATATTTTATTCTGTAAAGGCTAAGTGCCTATTGTAATAAGTTTGTAATCATTTATTAAACATTATTGTAAACACGCTTAAGCCAATTTGTTTGGAAGCATTGTGAATATTGTTTTTGGGCTGACTAAGGTCTTGTTTGTAGTCGTGTCTATTTAGGCATAAACATGTATATATGTGCAATGTAAAGGTATATTACAAGTGTCAAAAAAGATGTAGAATAGAGACATAGAAGAAAAGTATAAAGATGTCAGTATGAGATAAATCCCTTAAAGAAGATAAGAGCATAAGCACATATCCAGAACTGATCAGACATCTGTGTCATATACATCAATTCACTTTTGGATATAGTGCATATCTATTCTCAATTGGTTGTAGCCTTCTTTCTCATTGAGCAGTGAGCTCTTGGATAGTGAGTCCTCACCCCTAATATGGTTGTTTCTAAAGAATACTAACAGGGTCAGAACCTTAACCAGGTCATTGTACTTGCATTCTAAAGACTACTCCTAATAGGGCAAATGAACTTTAATAGGTTCATTATTCTAGTGCAATATTTGTGGGTACTAATTCCCACCAGGGTTTTCCTTTGATCAAGGTTTCCCCATAATCATATCATGTGTTATGTGCTCTTGTGTTAAGGTTCAATTTATATATATTTGATTCATGTTTAAAGTTGTTGAAATAGAATAAATAGACAAACACTTATTCACACCCCCCCCCCCCCNCACTTATTCACCCCCCCCCCCCCCCCTCTCAGTGTTTCCAACAATTGGTATCAGAGCTCTGGTCCTCTGTAAGAAATTTTAACCACTTGAGGAGATCATGGATTATGCAAAAGTAAAACATCTGAAAAAGAATCTTGAAGTAGCACTTGAAGATCTTGACAGATCTGAGAAATAAAATGAAGAACTAAAACTAAAGGTTGATGGCTCACAAATGCTTATCAAGAAGTTAAGGAAAGATCTGAAAGATTGCTCTACCAATGATTTGGGGAAAATGGTCAAGAAACTGAATAAAGAGAATATGTCTTTAAAGGAAAAGATAGAAGAATTGGATGATCAGTTAACTGATAGCCTAATAGCTATTGAATAGAAGAACAAAGAAAATAAACAGTTAGATGAAGAACTCATGCAAGCTAATATGAAAATATTGGAGTTGGAAAACATCAAGAATAAAATTGAATCTGAATTATCAGGAGCAAAAGATAAGATTGATGGACTACAAACAAATTATGATCTAATTCAATCAAAGCTTTATGCACAAAAGATAAAAGGTGATACCACTGGTATGGGATATAGTATAGCTCAAATTGACATCAATTCATTACAAGAAAGAAAGAAAGCTCAAACAGAATCTGTAGAAGAAAATAAAACTGAGAATCTTGAAGAGACTAAAGCAGAACCACCAAAAGATAAGCACAAGGTAGTCAACCATACTTTCTATTCCTATAACAAGCATGGACACTTGGAAAGAGATTGTAAGGATGTAAGACCCTTCAATGGTTATTGTTACTCCTGTAATAAGTTTGGTCATAGGGCTATTCATTGCAGGATAAATCAAAGAAATCAGTCACAACTGAACCAAAGGAATCAGACTCAATAAAATCAAAGAAGTCAACCTCAAAGAAACATGTAGAACATTACATGTCAGATATGTAATTACAATGGACACACAACTAAGTAGTGCAGCATGATGAATAAAGACATCATACCTCATATCATTTGTCACTCATGTGGAAACGCTGGACACATCTCAAGGTTTTGCAGGTCAAGAACACAAGGACAAGAGAATCCTAAAAAGTCTATATTTGAAGAATCAGGAGAAGTTAAGTTTGTGCAAGATAAAGATAACTCAGATAAAATATGGGTTGAATTAAAGAAGGATAATGAAGAGAACAACGTAGTAGATGCATCCTCAGTGGACACACCTTCTACTTTTGGATAGTTGACCCTCATGGTCTTAGGGGGAGCTATTCTAGCTCTGAACCCCTATGTGGCTAGTATACTGACCTCTGAGTATGCGCCTATGGATTCATGTATGTAATCACGAAATAAGGTTGTATGAATACACACATTTCCTTTACTTCATTTAGAATAAAGTTTGAAAAATTTCTCTATAAACTGCTTTATGGAAATGAGCATTAAATGCAGTAAACCTTTATATAAATTGGTAAAAGATATTTAAAACCTCACTTTGCATTCAAGATTGAGCATTCAGAGATCACTTGAGTATTGAGCATCAAAACACTATAGGTTAAGGAATTGGTTGGTTTGTGAATGGATTAAATATTGTAATGGAATTCTAGCAGTTGTGTTGTTTAAGAATCATTGTGAAACCCTACTTAATCAAGTAGCAAGTAAGTATGGCAACCCCTATTGTATTTGACATTGCTGAACGGAAGAGATTTGTCTTTAAAAAGCATCCATTCAAGTCTATATTAGATGATGTTGAAGGAGCATTCTCTAATAATCCGCTTGGAGTTGTACATGTAGAAGACATCCACGTATATATATTGCAAGAAGGAAATAGTTGGAGACAACATCATAGAAACTCTTATGGGTTCAATGATGAAACCATACTATTCAGTCAAGGATGAATATGCGCATCTTACTAATAACCCTATCTTTGATTATTCTAACGCACATGAGTTCTATGAGCCAGAATGGGTTAAGATATTACTAAGAAGGATACATGATGACCTATATTGGATTGGTGAGGTTACTTTCCACATCACTGCAGACCTAATTCATGAAATGACTGGACTTTCGAAGACTGGACTAGTTATTCCTACTGGTAAGGATGTTAAGAAACAGGTTGAACAAGTTTTCTTATCTAGAAGTGATAGGTGTGACATGACTATTGATCCTATTAAGGAGAATGACATCAAACTACTCACCATGGTACTTGGATACAAGTTTCAGCAGGAAACCAGACTGAATAGTGTGTCCACAACAACAGTTCTGGAAGCAATAAGGATAGTGAGGGATAACACTCGGTACAATCTCTGTGAACTATTGTGCACATGGATGATTGATAACATTAATGCTATTAAGAATGACAAGAGAAAGATATTTAGGTTTGTCTCTTTGATCATCTATTTGTACTTCCACATTTTTGGTAAAGTTTCCAATCTTTACCTAGATAGGAGTAAACCTACTATGTCTCAGATATCACTAAAAGCTACATCAGAGAGTAGTGCAAAAGATTCTATGGACATAGATATCAAAAAATTCAGGATCAAGATGTAGAAGAGGTTCAGGATACCTGAGAAGATAGTTGAGAAATACAAAGACACCATATGCTTCATGGTGGAATCTGACTGTACTTGCATGGAGGCAATTGAGCCTAGAACATAATGGATTTACGCTCTTGGATATGAAGTTGAAGAACATATTTTGGAAGGTTATGCACAAGTCCTCCTATCTGCGCCCAAGGATCCCAATGAACCTAGATGGGGTACTTACAGAGAAAAGACAAATCAAGTTGATTCTGTCTTATACAATGCTGACAACAAAAGGAAGGCATCAAGGAATACTTCAAATATCCTAAAAGTTCATGGGTTTACACACAAAGACCTAGATAGAGCTAGGGAAGCTAAGATTTCCAAAGAACTTGAGAAAACTCCCACAAAAGTGAAAATGGAAAAGTCTAATGATATTCCTAAGAAGAAGAAGAAGAAATTTGATGAAGGTACATCTACACCATCAACCACCATTGATCTAGAATCCTCTCCACCTTCTGTACCCAGTAAGTTAACCAGAAGGAAGAAGAAAGTTCCTACAAGTCATCCATCCTCAAGAACTACAAGGAGGAAGGTAAAGAACACATAAGCCCCTCCTGAGGTAGGATTCAGACCTATTCTAATAGTCCTAAAGAATATAATTGTCAATGAAGGAAGATTAGAATCTATCAACAATTTCTATGGCAAATACCAAGAAATAGACAAAACTTAAATTCATTCAATGATCCTCTCTCACATGATTAAGTTTAAAAGGAAAATATTGGAACTCAAAATAGTCATACCATACAAGGTATGGAACATACTTGATGTATTAAAGAGGAAAGAAATTGAAGATATGAGGATAAGAGAAAAAACATTATATAGTCTTCTCCCTATATGCTCACATGATGAGAAAGCCATTCTGTTGGATTTAGTAAAGCCTCACCTCAGAACCAAAACAAGAGTTCTCCATATCATGAATAAGGAGTATGACCTCGTTGGTGAAGAGAATATCAAAGCATTTGAGCAGGTATTTGTGGATAGACATATGTATCCATCAATAGTGCCTACATCAAAGGTAAATATAGTTCCTCCCAAACAAGTTAGAGAACCAGTGATTCAAAACACACCTAAGATAGATCCACAGGTCTCAGTGCCCTCAGTTTTGATAGCTTCTGATGCAGTAAAAGATTTAGGAGATACTATTGTGATTGATGATATCAATATATCCATAACCGCCTCTAACAATGATATGGACAAATTTGAAAAAGAATTTGTAAGCACTAAAGAGACAAAGGATTTATGCACTAATGACACATCTTTACAACAAGATGAAGTTCCCTCTAAAGATTCAAAAGATTTGAATAGAGAAGAAGAAAATCAAATTAATGAGACACCAGTTATGGAGATCCCAGTAAAAAGTGAATGTATGGATACTAGTCAGAATACTATATTCACACCATCCATTCAACCATCAAATTCATTGTTTTCAAGTTTAACTCCTGACTCAGCAAGTCTAGATGCATGGGGAGAAGAAGATTTGATCAAGATCAGTGTCCTAGCCATGGAAAAAGCCAAAGAGAAACAATTTATTAGAAACCCTCTCTTTTTGGAGTCAGTGAACATTCTAAATGACCTAGTGCCTGCAGACAAGAAAGTGGCTAAAATTCAGTCAGTTGATGATGTAGATAGCATCCTAACAAGCTTCAAAGCACACTTTACAAGTTTAGTAGACTCAGCTAATAGTATTGTAGAAGATGAGTATAAAAAGGAAAGATTTAATGAACTGGTAATGAATTTTTCTGTATATTTAAAGTCATTAAATATTGGTCAGACAATATTGAAATTGTTGGCATCAAAAGGTAGAAAGGTTATAGAAAACTACATGGACAGAGGTAAACTGACCTCTGAACATATCAAAAAGATAGAAGAAGCAGATATCTTGGTTGATAACATAAGACAATCCATTAAAACATCATCCTAAGACATAAACATCTGGAAAAATATCTATAAAGGTCAGATAGACAAGATAAAAAAATCTAAAATGGAGATCAGTAAGATAAGGATCAGGTAGACTCAACTGAGAAATGCACTAGCTCCCTCCTTAGCAGTTCTGGATGAGAACATTAAATAGATTGATGCAACCATTTCTACCTATGATTAAGGACACAACATGGATCTGACAAAGATGTAAAAGCTTACATATGCCCTATGCACCCATCTACAAACAATTGATACACTAAAGGCATTCTGGTAGCAAGAGATGAAGAATCTGTAGATAGCCTATCCAGATGTGTACATGGAGTAAGTATCTAGAGACTTACAATTTTGACACCTTTGTCATTAATTTCAAAGGGGGATTAAATTATGTATGGGGAGTAGTGTATATATGCAAAGAAATATGATATAGTATATGTTAAAGGAAGATAATATATAGTTTTTGGTCTTAGTCAATTTTGAGTAACTTGGCCACATTCCTTTGTTGCCATTAATGACAAAGGGGGAGATTGTTGGAAAGTTAACTCCTAGGGAGTATATGGCTTATTTTTTGTTGTCATTATGGCAACAAAGTCATATGAAGTTTTGACAGAAAAATTTATAGTAGAAAGTGACTAAGTATATAAGACAAGACATAACAGAGATACACAGATGATTAGAGTGTTGGTGCCCAAAAATGCTAAATTGGATTTCCTATAGACTTGCCAATCCAATGCTTGGAAACCCAAGTGATTTGTCCAACTAACAAGTCACAACCAAAGAAAGGCTGGAACTTTTGCAATTCTGGCTCTACAAAGCCAAGGTTGGTAGGCCTATACCTTGACTTATCTTTCAAGTTAAAATGCTTTTTATAGCAGATAAGAAATACTTCAACCTTCTCTCTCAAGTATGGCAAAGAACTTGAAAGAAATCTAACTGAAAGCAATATATCATGAACTATAAACTGAAATACTTTAAGTAATTGAAAGAATGTTTAGTAACTGTGTATGTAATTTGAAATGAATAGATAGATAAGATAGCACAAAACTATAAACAATGAACTGAATAACTATAATCCAAATAATGATTAGACCAGTGCCTTATTCTACCATGGGCAATAGAGTCAAGATCATTCCAATCTTATGTTCAACCTCAGAGACAGTTTTAAAACAAAACTTATCACTTCAAAGGTGTTATGGAATGTACATGCAACCTAAAACAAATTAAAAAATATTTCAAATGGATAATACTTCTTAGATGACAGACCAATTGACTAAGGCCTCAATCAACGGAATTTAACCATGCGGAATGAGAAAACCAATTGAAAATATAGACTATGAATCAAATTAGGAAACATGCACACCAAACTATCACTTTGAAGAAGTTATATTGGTTTATCCGAGGGACTAATTGTAAAATGATAATGAAACTATTACACATGTGAAAGTAAAAAGACTTATCTTTATTGATTTTGAAAAAATAGTACATCCAGGTACATGTTATACTTGTTGATTAAAAACTATCCAAATATGTGAAATTGTATTATATTGTATTCCCTCTCTTTACATTTTACATTATGTATATATATGTGTTTGAGTGGATTTCACACCTTTTTAGGGTGAAAAGACACAACTCTTATTACAAATTATTTTGAAAAAATAATAAACGAACTAAAAAATAACTACCTAACTTTCGGATTTGGATTTGGTAGAAAATCCAAAACACCTTGTGAAAAGATAATATTTCTACTGGAGATAGAAAATTTGATTTCCCGAACTGGGTCTTTTTTAGATTTTTTGAAATTCTACCATCTTTATCCTCTATCAAAATCATCTTTGTAGCAGGTCTAAATTCCAGCATTTTCTACGGTTAGTTAGTTCTATTTATTTGTGTCATAAAGCTTCCTTACTTTGATATTTTTTTTTATGGAGAAACATGCTTCTTAATAATGGATTGGGACTTCTAAATTATCAAAATTTAGGGTACCACCAGTGGCTCTTTCTGGAGATGTATGCTCCCTATGAGCATAGCAAGATTCTAGCTATCTCTGGAGAAGCAGACCAAGTATACACACTTAATCTGATGCAAAGTGAAATTGGGTGGCCCTAGGTCTCCCCCCAAAAAATTGAACACTACTACTTTCCTCTATCAAACACATAATTCTAATCATGTAATACTTTGGATCTCCCGAAGACAAGCCACCATTCTCATGGACAACATTCATTGCTTTGTTAGCATGCTTTGACATTTGTTTACCCTTAGAAAAACCAACAGGTGCAATGTAGTCCTTTCTAAATAGAATATCCTCATGCATTTGATCAACCCTACAATTAATATATATTAAGCCCTTCTACTTGGATTCCTTTATGTACACAATCTTCCCTATACTCAAGATGATTTTTCTCTTCACAAAAAGGATTTGGAGATAACTCACATGCAGGAACTTCCTTCTTATCAAGAATTTGATTAGATAGGATACTCAGATAGTTTTTAGAACTAATCTTCAACACATTCTCTTGATTATGTCTATTTGATTCCATCTCATCTTCACATGTTTGATACAACTTCTTCTCATAGAATGAAATAATGCATGTCTCACTTTCTGAATACACTTCCCCGTACATATTTTGAGCTCCATCATCTTCAAAATGGTCACTAGGCCCACTATCTTTATCATGATGTTGATGGACTTGATGGCATAGAAAATATTCTTCAAATAATGGACTCAAGGATATAGATAACTTGGGCATATCTCCATGAGATCTCTAATCTGATACTTCTTTGTGTTTATATGTTGTATGTTGTTCTTTTTCATCTCCGTTATTTGATTCCTAAAATTTATTATCTTCTTCATCTAGTACCCCCTGAGTATGTACTGATCCATCAAGTTGCTTATCATGGTGCATTGAGAAAAATTTTGACCACTCTTCTCAACATGTTTTTGATATTCAATGTCTACTAAATATGAGATTTCTTCTATACTGAGAAGATCTTCTTCCTCATGGTCATTGATACCTATTTCCATACACATCTCATCATGTATAGATTCTTCTTTAACCTAATCCAAAATTTCTTCCTCTATGTCATCATTCTTTTCTTTCCTCAATACCTCACATATTTTTTCAAGAAAAACTAATAGTTGAGAATCATGGTAGATTCCTAACTCACAAAGTTTATCCATTAATTCCCTTCCCAGAGGCCTGATATCTGAAGGTATTTCCTGATAGATCTTCATCATTCTCATGAACAAATGTAGTGCAGGTTCACCTTTATATCTTTCCAAACTGAAGAATGTATGCAAAGGGGACATGTCAGATTCTTCCTCAAAAATATAATTTGGCTCTCTTTCTTGTTCATAGCACATGCCTTGTTCATAGTGCATGTTTTCTTCTTCACTACTGGCATCATGAAACATATCAAGAAACCACTGCTCAAACTGTCTCCATGATGAGATGGATTGTGTGGGTAGTGATTCATATACTTGTCTGGAATTATCTTTTAACATCCTAACAAATAGCCTCATC